>CM028379.1:50109360-50146413 GCA_013146195.2 Codonopsis lanceolata
AAACAAGTCTTGAGAACAAAGAGGATTCCATTAGTGAAGGTCTTGTGGAAGAATCATAACATTGAGGAAGCCACGTGGAGACCGAGCTTGATATGAGAGAGAGATACCTCTTTCCTGCTCGATGATCTGGTAAGAATTTAGGGACTAAATTTCTAAAGGAGGGGAGAATGTAACACCCCTGATTCTTGCATGTGTATTGTGTGCTTGTTCTTCATGATTGCTGATTATGAGCATGTTTACCTAGTCTATATATATGATTTAGAAACATTCTTAAGTCATTCATGGCTCTTAACATGTTTAGAATCATGTAAGCTACTTGTTGAATCGCCGATTTGATTGCTTCGTTGAGCCTTGTGTGGTTTCTGATTTCTTCGTGTTTTTGTAATCTTGTGTTTTCAACTTGTGAGAAGTTCATTTGAGTTATAGACCAAGTGTACTAGTAATTATCATTCTTGCACAATCATTGTTCATAGACTTGTTGCATTTGGTTATGAGATGACCAATTTATTCCTTCACGACCGCCTATGTTTTTGGGGTAAACTTCGGGAAAATTATGGTACTAATCCACTGAATAGAATTTTCTAAAACTTAGTATGTTTTACTCTTCATATGTTAGGATACTCTCTGTAAAATTTGGTAATTTTCCAAGGTGTCTAAGTACCTCAATTAGGTCTTGACTTATGGCTGTGCCAGAATTCAGTTTTCAGGAAAACAACTTCTGTACTTGATTTTTGTTGTAACCATATCTTGATGAATATAAGTCCAAATGGAGTAATTTAAAATTCTAAAATATAATTTAATGAGTCTAGTTTCAGAAAAATCAAAAATCACCTCATTTGGAGTTGTGAGAGATTTATGGTCGATTTTACAAGATTGACTGTCCAGTAACTTTTCAAAAAATGGTCTTGAACTTAGTGAGGCGCCCGCCTCGACTTTAGTGAGGCGCCCGCCTCAACTTCTGGGAGCATTTCATTTCAGCTTCCAGCCTCAGCTTCCCAGGCGCCCGCCCGCTTCTTGTGAGGCGCCCGCCTCATCTTCGAGAGCTGTTACGGATTTTTTCCCTGCTTTCGTGGTACTCGACTCTATAGCACTCAAACCTCTTTCCAAACCTCTTCTAAAACCTTCCTAACACCCTTCTTAGGTCCTAACATTACCTAACATGTTTTAAGATTGGATTAACCAACCATTAGTGATCACAAGCAAACCAAATCAGATATTATTGCACCACAAGAGGGTGACACTTGTCCCACTCAGAATTTTCAGCCAATTTAAGCCACAATCTGGCTTGTTGACCCTCACTCTTCACCTCCACTCTCCATGAACGAAATTCCTTCTTCTCCCAAGTCTCCCATGGCTCCTTGAAGGTGATCTCTTGGTCCTCCATCATCCTCTCATCTTTTGCTCAAGCCCCCTTCATTAAAAAGTGTAGAGCTTGAAGTGTTGCGCTTCAACCAATTTGTTTGTGCTCTTCCTATCTTCTTCCTTGGTGAAAGGTAAGCTATTGATTCCCCTTAGGAAGTATGTTAGTCTTGCCATGTTCCTCTTCTCATGTTCCCCATGCTCCTACCATGTCCATGCCATGCTTCTTGATGAATTGAGCTTGTAAGGATTTTTTAATGATATGTCCATCTTGATCTTTTGGTCCTATGCCTAGAAGTAAATGTGTTCTATGCCTCCTTAGGAACAACTAATGTTCTTGGATCAATGACTTTTAATAACTCTATGAAATTATGAATTCTAGGGTTTCACATGCTATGAATTGTTCATCTTATTGATTGGGTCCTATGCTTAGAATCAAATGTGTTCTATGCCTTCCTAGGATTAACTAATGTTCTTGGACTATTGGCTTTTGATAACTTTTGAAATTATGATTCTAAAGTTCCCTTGAATTACGAAATGTTGAACTTGATAATTCTTGACTATGGTTGTTAAGTGGATTAACGGCCTAGTTACTCGACACGAGAACTTAGAAAAGGGTTTTGGATGCATCTAGCATCTTAACTCTCTTGGATGAATTGTTAGAGACGACTCAACGGAGTTAACTTAAGTGAGCCATTGAACAATACCGACTCAATGATCAATCCCTACGACGTTCTAAACACGTTTCTCTAAGAATGATAATTCTAGACTATTGAATTGGATTGATTACCATGCTTGATTCTTGAAGTCATGTAATAGAATACCTATTTGACATGTTGAGTTCGCTCTTGTCGAACTCATTCCTGCTTGATTATTGATTCGGGGTTCAGTGGTATATTCTAAGTTTGACTTGAGAAGTGGCTATCACCAGTTGAGGGTTCGGGCGGAGGATGTCCCGAAGACAGCCTTCCGTACGCGTTATGGTCACTACGAGTTTGTTGTTATGCCGTTTGGGTTGACCAACGCACCTGCAGTTTTTATGGACTTGATGAATAGAGTTTTTCATGATTATCTCGATTGCTTTGTGGTGATATTTATTGATGACATTCTTGTGTACTCCAAGTCACGAGAGGAACATAAGAATCATTTGAGAGAAGTTCTTTCTATCTTGCGGAAGAAGCAACTTTATGCGAAATTTAGTAAGTGTGCTTTCTGGCTAGAGCAAGTTTCTTTTCTAGGGCACGTGGTGTCTAGTGATGGTATTGCGGTGGATCCATCCAAGATTGAGGCGATTACTAAGTGGAAGACGCCTAGTACGGTAACCGAAGTCCGTAGTTTCTTGGGCTTGGCAGGTTATTACCGTAGGTTCATTGAGGGGTTTTCGAAAATCGCTACTCCGATGACTAATTTGACTCAGAAGAAGTCTTCTTTTATATGGAGTGATAAGTGTGAGGCTAGTTTTCAGGAGTTGAAGAGGAGGTTGACTACGGCTCCTATCTTAGCATTGCCTAGTGGTTCGGAGAACTTTGTGATTTATAGCGATGCCTCGTTAGAAGGCTTGGGTTGCGTGCTTATGCAGAATGGGAGAGTTATCGCTTATGCTTCTCGGAAGTTATCACCTTATGAGCATAATTATCCGACACACGATCTAGAGTTGGCAGCTATTATCTTTGCGCTTCACAAGTGGAAGCATTATCTTTATGGGGCTAAGTTTGAAATATTCACTGATCATAAGAGTTTGAAGTATCTCTTTTCGCAAAAAGAGTTGAATATGCGACAGAGACGATGGATGGAGAAACTTAAGGATCATGACTGTACTATTTTATACCATCCGGGAAAAGCTAATGTTGTTGCGGATGCCTTGAGTAGGAAAGCTTTTATGTCTTGCTTGATGATGAGGGAATGGAAGATGCTTGAGGATGTCCGTGAGTGGAGTCCTGTTGTGAGTGGGCATAAGGTTATCTTTGCTAGTGTGCGTGCTACGCCTGCATTGTTTGAGTTGATTAAGAAGGCTCAAGCTTCTGATTCTGAGTTGAGGAAGGTTATTGATGGATTGGGTGATGGTAAGGCACCGGAGTTTGCTGTTAATAGTGATGGTATTTTAACTTTTCGAGGTAGAGTTTGTGTTCCTTCTACCGATGGAGTTAGGCGTTTGGTTCTTGATGAGGCTCACAAGGCCAAGTATACTATACATCCAGGGAGTACCAAAATGTATAGGGACTTGAAGAGACAGCTGGTGGAATGGGAGAAGAGAGATGGGATAGCAGTAGTATGTATCTAGATGTTTGACATGTCACAGTTAAGGTCGAACACCGTAGACTCCGCTTTTCACCACTTGAGATACCTGGAGTGGAAATGGGAGCATATCACCATGGATTTTGTGACAGGGTTGCCACGCATCGCCGAGGTTTTGATGCGCTTTGGGTTGTCAGGATAGGTTGACAAAATCTTCACATTTCATTCCTATTGCGATGACTTATAGTTTGAGTCAGTTGGCAGCGTTGTATATCCAAGATATTGTGAGGTTGCATGGTATTCCAGTTAGCATTGTTTCTGATAGAGACCCCAGGTTCACTTCTAGATTTTGGAATTCCTTGCAGGAAGCTTTCACGGTTGAATTTTAGTACGGCTTTTCACCCACAATCTGATGGTCAGTCGGAGAGATTGATTCAGGTATTGGAGGATTTATTGCGTGCTTGTGCCATGGATTTCAAGGGCAGTTGGGATTCTCATTTGCCATTAGCTGAATTTGCTTATAATAACAGCTACCAGTCTAGTATTGCGATGGCGCCATATGAGGCTTTATATGGGCGTAAGTGTCGTTCACCGATTTGCTGGGATGAAGTTGGTGAAGCTAAGCTTTGGGGTTCAGAGATGGTACAACAGTCGGCTGAGAGTGTGAAACTTATTAGAGATAGATTGCTTACATGTAGTAGACAAAAGCTACGCACAACCGAGACGTGATTTAGAGTTTCGGTTGGTGACTTTGTATTCTTGAAAGTATCGCCTAGACGAGGTACTAAGCGATTTGGGAAGAAAGGTAAGCTTTCTCCTAGATTTATTGGACCATTCGAGATCCTAGAGAGGATTGGAGCTTTGGCGTATCGGTTGGCATTGCCACCTTCTATATCGGATGTTCATGACGTCTTTCATGTCTCGATGCTACGCAAGTACTTGAAGGACGATTCTCATGTCCTTACTTATGAGGAGATTTCCATTGAACCTGACCTTTCTTATGATGAGAAGCCGGTGAGGATTCTTGATACTAAGGAACAAGTCTTGAGAACAAAGAGGATTCCATTAGTGAAGGTCTTGTGGAAGAATCATAACATTGAGGAAGCCACGTGGGAGACCGAGCTTGATATGAGAGAGAGATACCCTTTCCTGTTCGATGATCTTGGTAAGAATTTAGGGACTAAATTCCTAAAGGAGGAGAATGTAACACCGGATTCTTGCATGTGTATTGTGTGCTTGCCTTCATGATTTCTCGTTGATTATGAGCATGTTTACCTAGTCTATATATATGATTTAGAAACATTCTTAAGTCATTCATGAAGCTCTTAACATGTTTAGAATCATGTAAGCTTACTTGTTGAATCGCCGATTTGATTGCTTCGCTTGAGCCTTAGTGGTTTCTCGATTTCCTTCGTTGCTTGTATTCTTTGTGTTTTCAACTTGTGAGAAGTTCATTTGAGTTCTAGACCAAGTGTACTAGTATTTATCATTCTTGCAATCATTGTTCATAGACTTGTTGCATTTGGTTATGAGATGACCAATTTATTCCTTCACGCACTCATGTTTTTGGGCAAACTTCGGGAAAATTCTGGTACTAATCCACTGAATAGAATTTTCTAAAAATTTAGTATGTTTTACCTACATATGTTAGGATACTCTCTGTAAAATTTGGTAATTTTCCAAGGTGTCTAAGTACCTCAATTAGGTCTTGACTTACGGCTGTGCCAGAATTCAGTTTTCAGAAAACAACTTCTGTACTTGATTTTTGTTGTAACCATATCTTGATGAATATAAGTCCAAATGGAGTAATTTAAAATTCTAAAATATAATTTAATGAGTCTAGTTTCAGAAAAATCAAAAATCACCTCATTTGGAGTTGTGAGCGATTTATGGTCGATTTTACAAGATTGACTGTCCAGTAACTTTTCAAAAAAATGGTCTTGAACTTAGTGAGGCGCCCGCCTCGACTTTAGTGAGGCGCCCGCCTCAACTTCTGGGAGCATTTCAATTTCAGCTTCCAGCCTCAGCTTCCCAGGCGCCCGCCTCGCTTGTGAGGCGCCCGCCTCATCTTCCGAGAGTCACGGATTTTTTCCCCTGCTTTGTCTTTGTACGACTTATGGCACTCAAACCTCTTTCCAAACCTCTTCTAAAACCTTCCTAACACCCTTGCTTAGGTCCTAACATTACCTAACATGTTTTAAGATTGGATTAACCAACCATTAGTGATCATTAAGCAAACCAAATCAGATATTATTGCACCACAAGAGGGTGACACTTGTCCCACTCAGAATTTTCAGCCAATTTAAGCCACAATCTGGCTTGTTGACCCTCACTCTTCACCTCCACTCTCCATGAACGAAATTCCTTCTTCTCCCAAGTCTCCCATGGCTCCTTGAAGGTGATCTCTTGGTCCTCCATCATCCTCTCATCTTTTGCTCAAGCCCCCTTCATTAAAAGTGTAGAGCTTGAAGTGTCGAGCGCTTCAACCAATTTGTTTGTGCTCTTCCTATCTTCTTCCTTGGTGAAAGGTAAGCTATTGATTCCCCTTAGGAAGTATGTTAGTCTTGCCATGTTCCCCTCTTCTCATGTTCCCCATGCTCCTACCATGTCCATGCCATGCTTCTTGATGAATTGAGCTTGTAAGGATTTTTAATGATATGTCCATCTTGATCTTTTGGTCCTATGCCTAGAAGTAAATGTGTTCTATGCCTCCTTAGGAACAACTAATGTTCTTGGATCAATGACTTTTAATAACTCTATGAAATTATGAATTCTAGGGTTTCACATGCTATGAATTGTTCATCTTATTGATTGGGTCCTATGCTTAGAATCAAATGTGTTCTATGCCTTCCTAGGATTAACTAATGTTCTTGGACTATTGGCTTTTGATAACTTTTGAAATTATGATTCTAAAGTTCCCTTGAATTACGAAATGTTGAACTTGATAATTCTTGACTATGGTTGTTAAGTGGATTAACGGCCTAGTTACTCGACACGAGAACTTAGAAAAGGGTTTTGGATGCATCTAGCATCTTAACTCTCTTGGATGAATTGTTAGAGACGACTCAACGGAGTTAACTTAAGTGAGCCATTGAACAATACCGGCTCAATGATCAATCCCTACGACGTTCTAAACACGTTTCTCTAAGAATGATAATTCTAGACTATTGAATTGGATTGATTACCATGCTTGATTCTTGATGTCATGTAATAGAATACCTATTTGACATGTTGAGTTCGCTCTTGTCGAACTCAATCCTGCTTGATTATTGATGAGAACATTTATTGTCATGAACGAGATCGCTCTTGTCGACCTCGCTCCCTACTTGAGAATTTGTTAAGTAGACACTACTTGACATTTGCATGAGTCCACCGGTGGCATCCCTGTCCTTGTTCACACGCCTCACTTGGCCCACGGTGGGAAGTAGCTCCCTTGCTGTAATCAATACGAGCATCATTGGTGTCTATCCCTGCATTCCTCGGAAGGTCGATGTACTTACACGCATCCGACACATGCACGCCAAGATAACGCTTGTATGCGTGAACTACGGCGGCCCGGCTCTCCATATATCCTTATCCTATGTGATTTAATTTCAAGCACCTATGTGAAACAATGTGCATCTTGGATATATGATCTCTATGCTTATGTGACTATAACTTGCCTTGTATGTTGCATATGCCATGACATGCATGATTAATAGCTTACAAGTCTTTATGACTTACCCATTCCCCTTTACTGCTTTAGATCCTAGCAAGACAGGTCCCTCTCGTTGAGGATTGCGGTGTTCGTGATTTGTTCCTCCTTTGTCACCGTTGCAGTTTGAAGAGGTGGTCTAGATGTCCTCTTCTTTCCTTTTGTTATTTTGCAAGGACGATGGGTTAAAGCAAGTCAATTAGACTATGCTTGGGAATTTGTATAGAACTTGATCTCGATGCTTTATATAGCTACTTGTAGTTTAACTCTTGTAGTACTTATAACCTCTTTATGTCGGCATTGTGTAAGCCGAGTTTTGGTTATCTTGTATTATAGTTCACTACGTATAAGACTTCCGCTGAGCATGCTATTAGCTCTTACTTAATTCTTGTCCTTAAACTGTTAGCTTGGGTTCCGGCATGTAGTGTCGCCGATGACTTGGTTTATTTGCTTAACTGTTTTATCAGGTTTGTAAAGTTTTAAAAATACCGGCCTTTTAGGGCCGAGGCGTGCTACGTCTCAAATGTTGCGTCACGTCGTTTTCTAAAAATGAGTCCTTGCATGTTTATTGTCCTCTTGTTTCCCCCCTATTTGGGCGGTCCGACCCTCGGTTCCACCTCGGGCCCGGGTCGGGTCGCCACAGTGGTTGAGTTGAATATGCTTGAAATAAAGTAAAGCTATTCTCATAGGGAAATAAAGTACCTATGGTATTTATGGGAGTTTTTGTAATGGTTTGGTGAAGAAAAGATGAGAATTTGCACATAAAATCACGATTTTGGCGAATGTGTCTTCCATTGCAACTACATTGGGAACTACATTCAGATGATCTAGACATATCACATGTGTGTGCTTGCATTGGTTCTCTTGTTCTTCTACACATGTTAGGCATACTTTCTAGGACATATTGTTGTTGATCATATCAGCCCCTTAATGGTTCTGTTTTCATAATCAATCTCTATTCTCTTGTTCACCAAGTTGATATTTTATGTGGTTGTCAAATCTATGTGTTCATCATGAGGTTCTGAACTGGTCTATAATTACTGATTTTGGCAGACTTGTGTGGTTACAATTTTGGTTAATTAAGTGTTGTGCATTCTCAAAATATTTGATCAATTTTGTACAATTCAAATTTTAAAATCAGGAATTAGTAGTTATTTTCTCACATTAAATCCTCCACCTATTTCTCATGGCAATAACAGCAGATTTTTATCACTTCTCTATTGGTGGTTAATATTTTATTTTTATCTAAATTTTGAAATTTGATTTGTTGTTTAGGTCTCCTCACATTCCATCATCTTAATGAGGTTAACGGCTAATTGGTGTTTAGTGGAGTATTAGTGTTGTGTTTCCAGGTAAACAGAACACTTCTCCCAGAAGCTTCCTTCTTCGAATTCCGGCAACAAAATTTCGAGCAGATCATACCTCCTTCCAAATCCTTTTCTCTTTCATCATCTCTCTTGTGTCTTCACCTAAAGTCTCTCAATGGCCTCTTCTTCATCTACACATGAATCCCCAAAACCTAATCCAACCGCTGATGTAGCTTTCGATGAAGCTACATCCAGCCCCCTTTCTTCACCAGAAAATCCCGATACTGCTATTATAATAGCTCAACCTTTACCATTGATGTGGATAATCCGGGAGATTTGTCCGGGTTACCCCAAATTGGTAACCCTAGCACGAGTAAATCAAAAAGGCTTCGTGGAATTCCATCTAATTATGAAGATCCAAGTGCAGCAGATGTTCAAGCTTCTAAGAAAAACAAGGTTGTGGCGGGAATTTTTGAGGAATCAGTGATTATTGAGAGCGACCCTGGGGATGAAGATTTCATTCCAACAACAGGTCCGACACCTGTGGTTCAAGAACAAACCCATCAATCTGCTTCTCCCAAAATTGTTCCAGTTCCAGAAGCAACCAGAGATGATGACTACCCAATTCCGTCACCCCGCTGTGGGTTCCCGGGAAACGTGCTCCCGCGCCCCGCGCGCCCTTGGATAGGGGTGCGCGTCCGTGCGGATGTGGGACACCACTGCTCCCATTCCACCCTCCCTTGTTTAGGGGAGGACGAAATCAAAAGTGCGGGAGGAGTGCTGTCGGAATAGCGCGTTGGAATGCGCCTCGGTTGCCTTTAGTGGATTTTTGATCCAATATGGGAGCTTTGGATTTTCTATGTCAAGTTATCCCTTGTTTAGGGGATACCAGGATATAGGAAAACATCACCTTTCCATTCCCATTCTCCCTTGTTTAGGGGAGAACGTGAAAGTGCAAAGAAAGATGTTGCAGCGCCCCCACTATGGATTTTATGAAAATAGTCTTATGGCTCATTCCGGATCACTATGGGTGCTTTGGGTTTTCTACGTCAAGTTATCCCTTGTTTAGGGGATACCAGGACATAGGAATACATCACCTTTCCATTCTCATTCTCCCTTGTTTAGGGGAGAACGTGAAAGTGCAAAAAAAGATGTTGCGAGGCCCCACTGGATCCAAAATGTTTTAGAGTCGCCATCTTTATTTTAAGGCAAAAATAAAGCAAAACCAGAAAAAGAAAACCAGAGATACAGAAAACGGGTTCGGAGGCTAAGTTACGAGTTGGGAAGGTGCTAGGCACCCAACTCGCTTTTCGATCTCAAAACGGTTTTTGGCTAAAGTATGCGTTTTGTTATATTTATTTAACAGATAAATAAAGCATTAACTACCTACAAATACATCAGTTACATCTATATTATTTACAGACTTGCAACAGTCTCTTTTACAAACAATTACAAATATACTTGGAAATATTTGGCCATAGTAACGGCTACATTTAGTATTATTTCCTAAATAAATCCGGGCAGCATAACTGCTTATATATTGATATTGAACCGGACTGGAAATAATACTCTTACAAATAAAGACTTTAATGAATACATAAAGTAAATAATTACAAATCAACTAAAAACATTTTGCCATAATAACGGCTACATTTAGTACTATTTCCTAATTAAATCCGGGCAGCACAACTGCTTATATATCTACATTGGGCCGGATTGGAAATAATACTTTTTTACAGAATGAAAGACTTTAAAATAAAACTTAAAACTTAAAAACTTACTGACCTAGGGTGTGCTGCTCGTCCTCCCTCTCAGGGGAGAGGAGACTTTGTTATTGTTGTTGTTGTTGTTGTGTGTTGTGTGAATTTGGGCGTGGCCGGCTTATATATGGTGTTTTTGGCTCACTCACTCGGGCGAGAATGACGGCTTAGTTTTGTGGTTTTGACTTATTTGGTTGGGCGGAATAACGGCTTATATGGGTTGTTTTTTCTATTACTCGGAAGTAGCGACTACTTTATGGTTTTGGGCCGAAAAAAAGGGTGGATACCTAGCTAGGGGGCTAAGGTACACTTCTACCGGTTGGATTTGTGTTTGGCAGGGTTTCGAGGCTTTGGAGGTGATCTCTCACTATCTCACACCGCTCTCTAATTGTGGCGACCCGACCCGGGCCCGAGGTGGAACCGAGGGTCGGACCGCCCAAATAAGGGGAAATCAAGTGGACAAAGAACATGCAAGAACTCATTTTAAGAAAACGACGTGGCGCAACAATAGAGGCATGCACACGCCTCGGCCCTAAAGACAGGTATTTTTAAAACCTTTCAAACACGATAAAACGCTTAAGCAATTAAACCAAGTCATCGGCGACACTACATGCGGAACCAAGCTAACGTTCAGACGAATTAGATAAGAGCTAATAGGGTGCTCGGCGGAAGACTTATACGTAGTGAACTATTATACATGATAACCAAAACTCGGCTTTACAAAAGGGGGTTAAAAGGGGGTTACAAGTACTACAAGAGTTAAACTACAAGTAGCTAATAGAAGTAACAAGATCAAGTTCTATACCCAAATTCCCAAATTGACTTGCTTAAACCACCTCTTCAACCGAAAGCGCAAGAGGACATAAAGCTAAACCACCTCTTCAATGCAACGGCGCACAAAAGGGGAAATCTGTCTTGCTAGGATCTAAAAGCGATAAAGGGAATCTAAAGGGGGGAATGGGTAAGTCATAAAGACTTGTAAGCTATCAATCATGCATGTCATGGCAATATGCAACATACAAGGCAAGTTATAGTCACATAAGCATAGAGATCATATATCCAAGATGCACATTGTTTCACATAGGTGCTCGAAATTAAATCACGTAGGATAAGGATATATGGAGGCCAGCCGCTTCGTAGTTCCTGCATACAAGTGTTATCTTGGCGTGCATGTGTCGGATGTGTGTAAGTACATCGACCTTCGAGGGAATGCAGGGATAGACACCAATGATGCTCGTATTGATTACGACAAGGGAGCTACTTCCCATTTGTGGCCACGGTGGAGGCGTGTGTGAACAAGGACGGGATGCCAGTGGACTCATGCAAATGCCATGTAGTGTCTACTTAACAAATTCTCAAGTAGGGAGCGAGGTCGGACAAGAGCGATCTCGTTCATGACAAGTAAATATTCTCATCAATAATCAAGCGAGGAATGAGTTCGACAAAGCGAACTCAACATGTCAAATAGGTATTCCATTACATGACATCAAGAATCAAGCACGGTAATCAATCCAATTCTCAAGAGTCTAGAATTATCATCAATAATCAAGCAGGAATGAATTCGACAAGAGCGAACTCAACATGTCAAATAGGTATTCTATTATATGACATCAAGAATCAAGCAAGGTAATCAATCCAAATCTCAAGAGTCTAGAATTATCATTCTTAGAGAAACGTGTTTAGAACGTCGTAGGGATTGATCATTGAGCCGGTATTGTTCAATGGCTCACTAAGTTTGACTCCGTTGAGTCGTCTCTAACAATTCATCCAATAGAGTTAAAATGCTACATGCATCCAAAACCCTTTTCTAAGTTCTCGTATCGAGTAGACTAGGCCATTAATCCACTTAACAACCATAGTCAAGAATTATCATTCTTTCAATATTTCATGGGAACTTTAGAATCATTATTTCAAAAGTTAACAAAAGCCAATGGTCCAAGAACATTAGTTGTTCCTAGGAAGACATAGAACACATTTGATTCTAAGCATAGGACCCAATCAACATGATGAGCAATTCATAGCATGTGAACCCTAGAAATCATAATCTCTAAGAGTTGTCAAAAATCATTAGTCCAAGAACAATAGTTGTTCCTAAGGAGGCATAGAACACATTTAATTCTAGGCTTAGGACCAAAACAACAAGATGAATATATCATTCAAAAAAAATCTCATAAGATCAACTCATCATCAAACATGGCTTGGACATGGTAGAAGCATGGGAATCATGAGAAGAGGGGGACATAGCATATCTAGCATACATCCTAAGGGGAATCAATAGCTTACCTTTCACCAAGGAAGAAGATAGGAAGAGCACAAACCAATCGGTTGGAACTGCTCAACTCTTCAAGCTCAACACTTTTGAAGAAGGAGGCTTGAGCAAAGGATGAAGGGATGATGGAGGACCAAGAGAATACCTTCAAGGAACCATGGAAGAACTTGGGAGAAGAAGAATTTTCATTCTTGAAGAGTGAGGGTGAAGAATGAAGGTCAACCAATCAGATTGTGGCTTATATTTGCTGGAAAAGCTGAGTGGGACAAGTGTCACTCTCTTGTGGTGAGAAAATATCTGATTTGGTTTGATTAATGCTCACTAATGGTTGATTAATCCACTCCTAAAACATGTTAAATAATGTTAGGACATAAGCAAGAGGTGTTAGGAGGGTTTAGAAGAGGTTTGGAAAGAGGTTTGAGTGCCAAAGTTCGTACACAGCAGAACAGGGGAAAATCCCGTAGGAAGCTCCCAGTAGTTGAGGCGGGCGCCTCACTACTAGCCAGGCGGGCGCCTGGGATGCAGAGTCTGGAGCTGAATTTGAATTGCTCCCAGAAGTTGAGGCGGGCTGGTGCACAATTTTCGATGCGGCCGCCTCGGCAAGCCCTTGAACTTGGTCTAAACATGACCTAAATGATCCCAAACTCATGGGCAACCATTCTAAGGTCTAACCCAACTCAAAACAAGTCGGAAACACACCCGAACAACACCCGGGACAAGGTAAAACAGGGCTCGAAACAAGCAACGAATGGTTAACGAATCAAACGCCAATCAACCACTAATCAAACTAGGATAACTTGGACATGGAAAAGGATTGTTTAAACATGGTTATGACTTGAATACAAGTCCAAGAACTCAATGAACATTTCGTACGTCGAAACACAAGCAATACGGGCAACGAAGGAAATCGCTAAGGGCGAAACAAAGCAAGAAGGTTTATAAACTTCCAATCAAGCTTACTATGATTCAAAACATGTTAAGCGCTTCAAGAATGATTTAAGAATGCTTCTAAATCATAAACATAGACTAAGTAAACATGCTCATAATCAACGAGAAAACATGATGGCAAGCACACAATACACATGCAAGAATCCGGGGTGTTACACTAATTCTCCAGCGTAACGTTAATGCGGAGAAGCTTTACGCAAAGAAGGAGTGCTTGAATGAAGAGCCGGGCACCTCTATTTATAAGTGAGGACTGGGACATCGGTGGAATTAAATTTTTCTCTTCGCGCATCAAACGGGTGTACGCCGCGCAGTGTTTGTTGCATTTTACGGCAAATGAATGGGTGAACAGTGTCTGAAGAATGGAATTGGGTGCTACACCATAGAGGTTTGGGCACCATGCCCAAACTCTATGGGAGCCATGCCCAAATCTTCTCCTGTGCTTCAATTAGTTGTACATTCGCATTGGTGAATTGCATTTCGGCGGAATCGTTGCATGAGCAGTGATCGGAATGAAGTTTGGGCTCCAACCTATAGAGGTTTGGGCGCCATGCCCAAACCCTTATATAGCCATGCCCAAACTTCAAACTTGGCTCATTTTTAACACTTTAGTCCCTGCAATTTGTCCTTTTGCGCATCCTGCTTTGTCCTTTTGCATTTTTGGCCCTGTAACTTGAAATTTGTTAATGTTTTAACAGTTCTTGATATATTTTGTCATGTCACATATCAGGGGTACGAAATTGGGGTGTCTACAGAGCCCCTCAATGATGGAGTCTACGAGTAACCCGCGGCTGCGAGTAGGCGAACATCGTTGATAAGAATAGACTCTCCATTTCGTTTCATTTCAAAACGAGGGAGAAATATGCAGCTGGTAGCAGTTATAATGCAGCAATTTATCAAACCTCCATATCCTAGACATTTTTAGTCAGTTATAGTAGGTTATCGCAGTTTTTATGCAGATATGCAAATTGAATGCTCTGATGGTCGGACCTACTAATGTAGGCTGCCTACGTATCCCTTAATAAAAGGAATCAGACCAAACGTAGTTCGGCCCAAGCCGAGGATCAAGTGTTGTAATGCAGACAAGTGTTGTGCGGTGGTGCAAGTGTGGCAATGTTAAATGAGCAAGTGCATGCAAAGCTTTATCAAATGAGTGCCGCAAAGGTAAATAATGTGTTGTGTTTGGTCGCGTCTATCGGGATAGACTACCTACGTGTCCTTAGCCAAGGAATCAGACCAATCGTAGCTCGCCTGTGGCTGCGCGGCATGAATTGTTTCCTAGGAACTCAGCCTCTATTGGAGAACAAAACCTTTCCCTATGAATCCGGGGCTGACCCATTAAAGGAAGTTTCCCACACAGCCAAAATGCATAGAATGTATTGCCTCCTCAGGAACTCAGCCTTCAACAGAGAACAAAACCTTTCCCTATCAATCCGGGGCTGTGTACCCCTTAAAGGAAAGTTTCCAAACATCAAACAAATGCACTGTTAAAAAAGAAAATACCTTCCTTTCCTTTACCTTTGTCGTGTTCATGTAGCAAATTGCTGCTGATGTTGCTTTGCTGTCGCTTGCTGCTTTACGCTGTTCGTTGTTAAACTTTTGCTGGGGATTTTTCTTTTTATCACTGTTCCGGCCTTCGCTGGAAAATCTTTCTTGATGCTGCTGCATTTTCTTTACTGCTCGTTCTAACCTTGGTCAGAAGCTTCCTTTCCTTGCTGTAGCATCTTTTGGTATCACCGATATCGCTTTTTATTTCTTTGTTGTTTTCTTTTTGCTCCATTTTCTAGCTTCAGCTGAAAATTTCTTCTTCTGCCGCCACATTTTTTCTTGTTGCATGTACCTGAAAATTTTCCTTTCTCGTACATGTATTTCCTCCTCTCCCGATTTTTTTTGTTTTTTTGGTTTTTTTTTGTTTTGTTTTTGTTTTGTTTTTTTGTTTTGTTTTTTTGTTTTTTTGTTTTTTGAAAACATGTACAAATATTTACAATGCAATCTAATTTTATATGATGCAAAATAAATTTAAGAAAAAACACATGCAGACTCAAAACACACGCACAAAGCAAATCTATACCGACCTAACAAGTAATGACACGCTGTTTTTCCAAAATGGATTTTAAAGGAATATACCTTCGGGTTTGAACAGGCTTCCCCCCCCCCCTTTTTTTTGTGGTATGTGGGGAGAGGAAAAGACAATTACCTCCTTGGCCATATAATTGTTGCAGGGCTATACCTTGGCATAAGGCTATTCTCATAGCCCCTGCATTTTTCTTCCAGACAGGGCAGCAGTGAATGGGCGGAATCCAAGTCGTCTGGCTGTTTCAGGACTATGGCAACGCAGATGATGAATAGGACGAGGACACTTCTGGTGCTTCTCATTCGATGAGATCCGAGCCTTTTCGTGCCTTGCGTAAGAAGTATATGGGCCGGCAGTGCCGATGGACCACCTTGGGGCTTAAGCTGCAAAAGAAGGGATAATTTCTGGGGGAAACAAAGGGGGTATAGGCAATAATAGATATGTACAGGCAATTAATGTATAATCTAAATTTATTTAGCAATTATTCCTAAGTTGCACCTTGGGACCCGAAAATTTTATATTTTAGTGTTTTATTGCGAGCTTCCTGTCGTGGTTTTTTTTTCTGTCAGTCGAGCCCCTTGGATGCTGAAGATTGGAGGTAGAATGTCGAGGTTTCAAAGAGTGCTTTCTCTCTTCTTATTCTCCTGATATATATATTTTTTATTTGGCTCTAACTTTTGCCTAGACTGCCCTTTCGGGTTTTCAACCTAGCGAGCTCTTATTTCTCCTTTTTTTTTCTTTTTTTTTTATGCCCTAACTTTTGCCTAGGCCGCCCTTTCGGGTTTTCAGCCTAGCGGGCTGGAGAGGGAAGCACTTTCCAAATAGGGTGTCTCAAGCATAATACCTTTTGAGCTCGTTGAGATTAAAGGGCTGAACAAAGTCTTCTTTTTCCTGGCTTGCGAGGAATATGGCATCTCCTGACTGGATCTTTTTGACAATATACGGCACATCGTGCAAGAGAGTGGTAGCAGCCTTTGATAAGTAGCCCCAGCATTTTTTAGCCCAGATGGCATGACATGATAGCAGTAGGTCTCGCAAGGGGTGGTGAATGTGGTCCTTTCTTTCTGGTCTCCCCCTCGCGCCTTTGATTTGACTATGGCCCAAAGATGCTTGCCCGGCGAGGATCCGACTTTATGCGCAGCAACTGTGTCTACCACATTATTGATATTGAGTAGAGGGAAATTATCTTCGGGCAACACCTTGTTGAGGTCGCGGGAGTTTATGCAGATCCAGACCTTCCTGTTGGGCTTTGGAATGGTCACTATGTGGGACAGCCCGATCGGGTATTTTTTCTTCTTTTTTTTTTACTCCCTTTTTTTACCCGAATGAAGTTGACGTGTGGTTGTTTCATGCTTTCTCTCTTTTTTTTTTTTAGCTTGTAGTGACCATTCTCGCTTGATGCGTGGAGCTTTTGTCCGATTATCGAGCATCCTGACATGGGGGATCCGGTGTTTGACTATGGTCGGGCCTACCCTTGACACATTTTCAAGTAAACATGTCCACAAACTCTTCGAGGAGATCCATGAGTGTTATCCTTTTCAACCTTGCAGGAGTTGCCGATTTTGATTCCTTTGATTTCATTGTCCCCGCATTGATAGTGGATCGCCGCTTGTCGTTGATGAATGATGCTGTCCCTGGTGCTCGACTGACTTTACAAGCTCAAGCAAATAATTCTTTTTTTTTTGTTTCGGTCCTATTAAATGACTCATTATTATAATTATTTAATGCGTCTTTTAATGCAGGTGCAACTAAGAAATAAGCAAAGACGTTTAGATTATTATTAAAAGCACACCGTACAGGGTTAATTACATTATTGAGGACCTGGGGTTTGAGATCCTCAATTTTATGGAGCGGATTGGTAGATGACCAAATCCGTAAGGCTAGGGAAAGGAATAGGGGTAATATATCCGAAGCGGTCCATCAGATCTGCGGGTGTCAAAAGTGGGTCGGTCGCGGTATACTAGTTCTGCAGAGGCTTATTAGAAATAGGCTCGAACTCAGCAGGGAGCCTTTTTTTTTTTTTTTTTAAGAAGTTCCTTTATCCATCATACCTAGAAAGCTGTCCCCCAAATTTTCATCAGAAACTTCTTGGTTTAGGTCTAAGCATCATGGTTTTCAAATTTTCGATTTCAGCCTCCATTTTGGCGGGCGGGAGAGTTGGGTTTTGGTAGATGGCGTGGTTAGGAAGGTCAAGTTAATTTCTGGCTGTGGTACCTGGTAAGGATTTTGGGCTGGATATGGATATTGGGCTGGATATGGATATTGGGTAGGATAAGGATATTGGACTGGATATGGATATTGGATAGGATAGGGATATAGGGTTGGATAAGGTTTCTGGGCTGGATAGGGATATTGGTTTGGGTAAGGACTTTGAGTATGATATGGATTTCGGGTAGGATAGGGATATTGGATTGGGTAAGGACTTTGGGTAGGATATGGATTTCGGGTAGGATAGGGATATTGGATTGGGTAAGGACTTTGGGTAGGATAAGGAGGGTGTGATGAAAAAGGGTTAAAAATTTGGTAATAATAGGTATTTGGTGGGTTGGTGTTTGGCTGGGAAATTGGATTTGGAGGAACATGGAAGGTTGATGCTTCTTGGGGGACTGCAAGGGAAGAGATTACCTCACTTTCTGCCATACCGCTTTTCGATTTGTATTTTCTGCATCGATTCTCGCCTCTTAATCTGATCGTATCAATTGGCCGATTGTTCTCGCCTTTTCAAATTCGGGCCAGGTTTCTGAGGAAAATGGGTTTTGGATGTATCAGAAGGATGGTCAAGGTTTTCGGCTTGAGTACAGTGTGCCTTTATTAGTATATTTTATTATTATTTATTATCCCTACAAAATGACCGGATTAGCACCTGCTTAATTTTGACAGTCTCAGGACTTTCTTGGAACAGTGCATTCTTTCTCCAGAGTATAGGACCAACGTATTTCACCTGCCTTTCGACTCCCCGAGATCGGATCGATCCTGTGCGGGGCCTATACTCTTTCCCAGATCCACCATTCGAAATAGTCTAGGTCGAGCATTAGAAAATAATAAATCAGCCCCAGTGTATTTTTTTTGACTTGCGCATTTTTTTTTGACTTGCGCACACATTTTTTTTGACTTGCGCACATTTTTTTTTGACTTGCGCACATTTTTTTTTTGACTGGGACTAACCCACAATTTAAAATGCAAAAACCGGTCGGTCATTGAAGTGTCCTGAAAGTCTATATGCAAATCTAACGTTGGTTTATGCAGGGGGTAGGCTGGCCATGGTGTAGGGTAGCAGTTCGGAATATATTTATATGCATGTGCGCGTGTGCGCGGTATCTAAAAAGTAAAAAAAAAGTTTTTTTTATCAAATATGGAAATAGAAAATAAAACAGATATAGCATGTCTTGCTGTTATGTATGGATTTTCTCGGTTTTTTAGCTTAAGCGCAAGCAAGCAAGCATACCATCAAGAAATAGAAAGAAAAGCGGGGAATCTATTTATTTATTTATTTATTTTAGAAAAGGGTCCTAATCCCCAAAATAAAATGACAGAATGAATGCATGTATGTACATATTTTGCAGAATGAAAATGAAGCAGAATAAAATAATATAAGGCCGAAAATGAAGAGATTTTAGAAATAAAGCCCTCTTTAGTTGTCTTTGCCGCCTGATAGTATTGCACATAGAATATTACATATATATAAATATAATAATAATATTATATATATATATATATTTTATTTTTTTTGAAGATTTTTTTTTTTTGAAAAATACGAATATTTTCAAATATATCCGTAACAGTGTTTGAAATGAAACTGCTGCAAGATGGAGGATCATATCAACAAATATAGACACGGATGTTAAAGGAACGCAATATTAGACTGTTTAAAATTAATATAACAAGCATACTTTAGCTAGAAACAAAAGAAAAAAAGTTTTGGTTAATGAGTCTAGCCCTCCATTTTTATTCATTAAAATAAAAACGATCTCCCAAAGAAGTCGCCACCGTGGGTTCCCGGGAATGTGCTCCGCGCCGCGCCCTGATAGGGTGCGCGTCGTGCGGATGCGGGACACCACGCTCGCTCCACCCTCCCTTGTTTAGGGAGGACGAAATCAAAAGTGCGGGAGGAGTGTTGTCGAATAGCGCTTGAATGCGCCTCGGTTGCCTTTAGTGGATTTTTGATCCAATATGGGAGCTTTGATTTTCTATGTCAAGTTATCCCTTTTTAGGGATACCGTGATATAGGAAAACATCACCTTTCCATTCCCATTCTCCCTTGTTTAGGGAGAACGCATGAAAGTGCAAAGAAAAAGTTGCGCCCCCACTATGGATTTTATGAAAATAGCCTTATGGCTCATTCCGGATCACTATGGGTGCTTTGGGTTTTCTACGCCAAGTTATCCCTTGTTTAGGGATACCAGACATAGGAATACATCACCTTTCCATTCCCATTCTCCCTTGTTTAGGGAGAACGTGAAAGTGCAAAGAAAGATGTTGCGAGGCCCCACTTGATCCAAAATGTTTTAGAGTCGCCATCTTTATTTTAAGGCAAAAATAAAGCAAAACCGTAAAAAGAAAACCGTAGATAAGAAAACGGTTCGGAGGCTAAGTTACGAGTTGGGAAGGTGCTAGGCACCCAACTCGCCCTTTCGGTCTCAAAACGGTTTTTGGCTAAAGTATGCTTTTTGTTATATTTATTTAACAGGTAAATAAAGCATTAACTACCTACAAATACATCAGTTACATCTATATTATTTACGGACTTGCAACAGTCTCTTTTACAAACAATTACAAATATACTTGGAAATATTTGGCCATAGTAACGGCTACATTTAGTATTATTTCCTAAATAAATCCGGGCAAAGATAGCTGTTATATATTGATATTGAACCGACCGAAATAATACTCTTACAAATAAAGACTTTAATGAATACATAAAGTAAATAATTACAAATCTATCTAAAAACATTTTGCCATAATAACGACTACATTTAGTAATATTTCCTAATTAAATCCGGGCAGCACAACTGCTTATATATCTACATTGGGCCGGATTGGAAATAATACTTTTTTTACAGAATGAAAGACTTTAAAATAAAACTTAAAACTTAAAAACTTACAGACAGCCTAGGGTGTGTTCGCTCTGTCCTCTCGGGAGAGGGAGACTTTGTTATTGTTGTTGTTGTTGTGTTGTGTGTTGTGTGAATTTGGGCAGCGTGACGGCTTATATATGGTGTTTTTTGCTCACTCACTCGGGCAGAATGACGGCTTAGTTTTTGTGGTTTTGACTTATTTGGTTGGGCGGAATAACAACTTATATGGGTTGTTTTTTCAGCCTATTACTTGGGCAGAGTAACGGCTTACTTTATGGTTTTTGAGCCGGGAAAAAAGGGTGGATACCTAGCTGGGGGGCTAAGGTACACTTCTACCGGTTGGATTTGTGTTTGGCAGGGTTTCGAGGCTTTGGAGGTGATCTCTCACTATCTCACACCGCTCTCTAATTCTCCGTAACGTTAACGCGAGAAGCTTTACGCAAAGAAGGAGTCTTGAATGAAGAGCCGGGAACCTCTATTTATAGGTGAGGACCTGACATCGGTGGAATTAAATTTTTCTCTTCACGCATCAAGATCAAACTGGTGTACCGCGCAGTGTTTGTTGCATTTTACGGAAAATGAATGGGTGAACAGTGTCTGAACAATGGAATTGGGCGCTACACCATAGAGGTTTGGGCGCCATGCCCAAACTCTATGGGAGCCATGCCCAAATCTTCTCCTGTGCTTCAATTAGTTGTACATTGTTGGCCGAATTGCATTTTCTAGCGGATCGTTGCATGAACAAATGGCGGAATGAAGTTTGGGCTCCAACCTATAGAGGTTTGGGCGCCATGCCCAAACCCTTATATAGCCATGCCCAAACTTCAAACTTGGCTCATTTTTAACACTTTAGTCCCTGCAATTTGTCCTTTTGCGCATCCTGCTTTGTCCTTTTGCATTTTTGGCCCTGTAACTTGACATTTGTTAATGTTTTAACAGTTCTTGATATTTTTTGTCATGTCACATATCAGGGGTACGAAATTGGGGTGTCTACACCCGCGTGGTTTTTCCGACGGATTCTTCCACACAAGCTAAAGAATCATCTGATGTTGTAGTTAGCTCTCCCTCTGAATCAAATGCCGATATAAATTTCTTTGACGACGACAACACTTTGACTGACTATCTGGTTAAATTGAAGAATGTGACTCCATCTCCACAGCCTCCGGCAGAAGACTTGCCCCAACAAGCCAGCTCATCAGAATTTGATGATAGTTCTGATAAAAACTTTGGAAGCAAGGAGGCAACTCCGGAAGCTAGTGAAGATCTGAGAGGAGATCCCCGTCCGCTTCACTGCCCAGAGCGTCAGCCTGCGCCAATGTAGCTACTGATGTAGCTACATCCAAACGTTCTAAGGCATCTGCTTCTACTGTTGGTAATCCTTTTTCTTTTAAATTTGTGTCCAAACCTGCTTCCATTTGATATAACACTTCTCGAAAGATTGTTGATGAAAGAACTATTCCATCTGCTAAGTTGAATGCACAGAATCTCACTCCATTTTTCTCTGATAGAGATTTGTTAGGAACACTTTCTTCAGCTACCCCCTATTTTCGTGATATTATATACGAATTTTATGCAAACATTGAAAAACGAATCTGTTCACCTTCTGATGCCCGTTTTGAAAAAGTTTTTGTAAGAGGAAAATGGTATGAGTTTTCTTCTTCTGTTATAAATACCATGATGAACACTCGATCGGCCCCTTTGCCTAGATGAATTCGATGCGCATATGTGTGTTTTGAACTTCTTGGTGGCACCTTGTCAAAATGGCACGCCAAAGGCACATCTATTAGCACTTCACAACTGTCATCCCTCTATGCTTTCATGCATAAAGTTTGTTGTGCAAACTGGTCCCCCACCACAAACTCTAACACCCTTACTGAAGAACATGCTAGGGTGCTTTATCAGATTGGGACTCATAAGCCATTTGACTTTGGATACTTTGTTTTTAGAAAAATTTCTTCCTTGGCTGAATCTGAAGGAGATAAGAGGTCTTTAATTTTTCCTTCCCTGATCTATAAAATTCTAGTTTCCCAAGGCTATACCCCTCATGTTTCTACTAGGCTGTCTCCTATTCTTGAACCACTCCATATTTCAGCCAAATTGTTAAGGGGAGATAGGGTTGTGAATCCGCCTCTTATACACCCATATGCACTTGTTTCATCTGTTCCTGCTTCTTCTCTACCATCTGCCTCTACCTCTGTCAATGTTACATCCAGTGTAGCTACATCGGCCACTTCTGCACACCCTACTGCCCCAATGTCTGTTGCTTTTGTTTCTGAACAGCAAGCCATGGTGCATTCTCAGTTGGAAATCCTGGCTACACAGACTACACTGCTCACATCATTAGCTGCTAAGTATATAGACTGGTTGGCCTTACATTCTTGCCAAATAGGGGGTAATGAAAGTGTTCCTGGAGTTACTGATGTTCCTTCTGTTGCTGATGTTCCTGTTGACTTTGCTGTTGTTCCCTCTGCTGCTGCTAATCCTGTAGCTGAAGCTAAACCTGAGGCTGTTCAGACTACTTCTGAAACTATGCAGTAGGATTGATTCTATGTGGTTCTTGAAGAATTTGTGTTGAATATGTTGATGAACAATATGTGGTTGGAAATTTGGTTTGTTGGTTGTTTCTAAACATTTACATTGTTCCATGATTCAGATTTATAACTCTAGTCTGTAACTCCTAAACATGTACATTGCTCCATGGTTGGTTGGTTATACTTGGTTGATATGCTATGCCATTATGTATGATTAGTACATATACTTAGGGGGTGAGTGTTTGGATCATTTTTCTCTAACCTTGGCAGGAAATCATATGTTTTGATCTTGGAACACTTGATTTGGATTTGACCAGAAATGTTCAACAAAAGGGGTGATTATAAGGGTAAAATAGGCAAGTCCTATATTTACTTGTTTTCACCTTTCTTGGTCAAAATAGGATTTTCGCTAAGTTTGTATTAACTTAGGAATTAGTATTTTTTTATTAGATTTAGTTTTGGTATTTTTTGTTATCATAATCTTAACTAAGATTTCGAGTGAACATATTTGGTAACTAAATCTTGGCAAAAATCCTAGTCAAACCAAGTTTCTTGACTTCTTTCATATTTGGTAACAAAATCTTACAAGATTGGTAGGTTGTTAATTTTTCCTTAATAAGTAATCATTTTCCTTGTAGTAGATGGTCTCTTTTGCGTGTTGTGTAGGGATCAGACATCTATATATTGAGGAGCAAGAATACGGTTTGATGCAGAGCTTTAGAGAGAGAATAAAAGCCATACATCTGTGAGCAGAAGTCGTAAGATACTGAAGTTGTTTTCCAGACCTGAAGATCACCCGTTCCCTGAAGGCTGTCAATGTTACAACATTGGAAGTAACATCAGAATTCTGGAAATCTGTTTGTCTTCCTGTTTTGTTTAAAGGAGACTGATTTTGTTTCTTCCCACGTTTTGTTTAACTTGTTTATGTGGGGTTTTTGTTCTCCAAAATTCATTGTCTTGTGAGAATATTTTGTGTGTGATTTCACAAGTATTTTTGTGTAAAACGATTATTTTTTTAGTGAAATCTTTGTTTCACAAGTATTAACTTGTAGATTGTTTTTGGTAAAACTTGGGTTCAGTTTTTCTGTTTTAAAAATCATTCTTCCGCTGCTACTATTATTTGTTGTTTCATTGTGATTCTCATTGTAGCTACAATCACAGCTACATTGGAAATCACTTTGACTTCTCTTGAGAATCCGAGCTATAGTGTTCTTTCAATCACTATATTGGAACTCCCAATTTCGAGGGCACTGATGACTTCTATACCCAAATTACCCATCCCATCTCTATTCAGAAGATTAATGCGTCGATCACAACTCATGACACAATTTGGACCTTTCATCAAGGTCCACCGTTTAGCCCCCACACCATGGACGAAGCCCAATTGACGAACGCGGCTAAGCCCGTGTTCAAATTTATCTGTGCTCGCCTTATGCCATCCAGCCACCAGCACACGGTATCGTTGCATAAGGCTATTTTGATCTACACCATCCTGACCGGTGGTTCTGTTAATGTTGGGCACTTGATCAATGCCCAGATTCATGGAGTCATCTTCGGTAGGACGAGCTCGGGATTCCTTTTTCTGAGTTTGATTACAGGTTTGTGTAGGCAGGCCGGAGTCGTTTGGACTACATATTTAAAGAGGGTACGGGTAGTGCCCGACATTATTGTGGTGCTAATTTTTTATCACCCGCGTTAGCCACGTGAAGAGCCTCAAGAGGCTAACATTGTGGATGAGGGGGATCCGTTTGAGGCCCTCTCAAATAGAATGGAGGAGCTTGGGTTGGATAAACGAATGGTCTAGAAACAACTCGCGCAAATGCGCGCTGACCAAAACTACTTGTTCAAATGGTGGCTAGTTACAAAGAAATTTAGCAGCCTTCCATGGCATGGCACTATGCCCAGGTTTCTTCCTCCTTCGTTATTTCGTCCTGACTCACCATGAGTCAAAGCACAAGATTCTTCCTCTTTCGTTAAGCGGACCAGCTATGTTCTTTCAATACTTCTCCTCCATCAATCCTCTTATAGGATAACCCTTAATTTTGGGGGCAAAATAGAAATTACGTTTGGGGGAATTCTAAGTCCACTCGGCCTTTACACCCACCCAAATAAGAGGGAGTGGAGTTGTGCTATATTTTTTAGGGTACGGGACAATTTTTTCTCCTCTATCTTCTCTTCTCCATTATTGATTTTTTTTCCTTTTTATTTTTGCTTATTTTCAGAGATGTTGCCTTTACCAGAATACATTAAGAATTGGTTCCTTCAGGAACCCATCATCAATTGGGTCATCAGTTATCTCCAACTTTCTTCAAAGAAAAATTTAAAAACAAAAATTCAAAATTTTCATACTCGAGTCTTAGTGTGGAACTTCAACCGATGATGATTTAGTGCAATGAACCACATGACTTTTCCATATATCACTCTGGAATTCACTCGAGTCAACAGATTTTTTCGGTATTCTCCAAACCCTTGTGCACTTTTCCCAATCATGATTATTGAAAAATTTGAATATTTTTACTAAGTTTATAGTGCACATTTCATTCTAGTGAGACTGTTTTGGTGCACAAGAATATGATAAATAGCCATCCTGACATGATTGCTGCATTAATTGAATTGTAACTTAGGGTCAATTGCTTGATAGATAGATCCCTTGGATTTTTCCTACTAATATATCTAAAGCACACTTTTGAACCATGACTGCATGTTAGTCTCGATTGTCCCTAGCTCTTTTCTAGCGAATGCTTATGTGAAATCCAGTGATGCTAAATCTTCAATTCCACAACTATCATAATGGATGTGATATTTTATGTGTGTTTACTTTCTTAAAAACTAGCATGAGTAATTCTGGCATTAAGATATGATTTTGGTCATCTTTGAATCGTTTGAGCATAAAAATTTCCCGACCTTACTAAAAATATCCCTAGTGTCCCCTTTTGACCTTAATTAAAGAATGGTGTATGCTAAGCATACAACAAACCCCATTTAACTTCGTTTCTTTTACGCACATTAACTTAACCCTTAAAGCTTATACACTTTAGCCGACCCTTTGAGATGGTAGGATTTGGGTGGGGAATTGATCTCATGTGACCATTGTTATAAAAGATGATCTCCCTATGAATTCTTCTTCGTCGTCGTAGTCAATCAAAAAATAATAATAAAGAAATATTGGTGCAACAAATGATGATGAGAAGAAAAAGAGTGCAAGAAGAATCAAATGAAAGCATAGCTTTCATGATATAGATATATTAGGAAAAGTCATCTGATGAAACAGTAACTAGTTATTTTTTTAATATATTGTATTGAAAAATGCAAGTTTGGGGGAAACTCCCCACTTGTGGTCTTTGCAGGTCCTAGCCTAATGGGAAATATTTCTAGATTTGTAGAAGCAAATGGGGAAAAGGGTAGACTTGCTCTCTCACTTTATTATCTATTCCCTTTGCATCGTATCCCCCAACACCCAGGCCTTACATTACAAGCTTAATAAAGACCTATTGATTCTTTTGCCAGTTGCTTGTGTTGGTTAATTTGATTGTAACACATGTAAATTATTTCTCACTTCATCTATCTACACTTTTCGCCAAAGCTCATATGTTAGTATAATCATAGTTATTGTAAGTAATTGGTATATGAAAGCATTGTATATTATACATAGGAAGTGCATGGGAACTGTTGATTCCTAATTCTAGATTTGGTTGAGTCATCCTCTGATTCTATTGTACAGTGGTTAAAAGGTCTGCGTACCGATTAGTGTGGCAACTATCTTAGAATCAATGTGTTTAGAACTGTTTAAGAGTCTTAGAATTGGGAATGTCTTCTCTGTACACACTTCATCTCTGATGACTGTGGCTGTTACATCTCCCAAAGCACTGAATTGCATTCAATGCAAAAGAACGTTGGACACAGTTCACTCTGTCTCAGTCCAACGGTCCAAAGATCTCTTCCTGGTATTTATTCAAGTCCTGAAGATCTGAAGAACAACTCTTGTGCATTAAACTCTCAAGCTTCATCTTCAACATTCAAGCATTCAAGAGATCAAAAGGACAAGGACTAACACTTCACCAAACTCTCTGAAGCTGCAGATCTGCCATCTTAAATTCATTTCAGCTTCATTTAGTTTGTTTTTAGACTGTTCTTTAATTCTGCACGTGAAGAGAACAATTAATCATTGATTGTCTCTCTCACCTCTATACACTTGGTTAAAAACTTATTTTGTACACGATCCGTTAGTGATCTTACTCATAAATCTAGTGGATAAACAAGTGCACTTTTAAAATCCAAAGCTAACCACTTTGGTAGTGGATGTAGTACTATTCACAGTACGAACCACTTCAAATTCCTGTGTGCTGTTTGAACTGTTCTTATCCTTCTTATTAACTGCTTGTGCTTAACTATTTCAGAATCTGTACTACCTAAACAGCACTCTTGATAGTTCAGATTCTGCTTTGTTTCCGCTTCCTTAACACTTCTATTCAAACCTTCCAAGAAATCGTTAAGAAGTGTTTACGAAAAGTTTTTATAAAAACATAACTAGGCTATTCAACCCCCCCCCCTTCTAGCCTAGATTGAGCCTATTTTGGGACCAACAGAAACGATGTGTAAGTATTTAAATTCCATCGTGTTCTCTCTTTCCGTAATAGACCGGGTTCGGATGGTAGAGTACATACTCTATGTAGCACATGTTTTTATTGAAAATTTAATTTTAAAGAATGAATGTTGTGCTTAGCTTAATAAAACTAATTAAGTAGGAAGATTTTCATTATTGATGAGCACACACACACGGAGATGTTGGCATTGGTCGCAAGATTGAGTGTAAGTCAGTATGATATTTGGGTGAGTCTGTACACATGTGTTGAGCATCTTAATGAGGCAAATATGAATATCCATGCTATTGTGACTTGAGAATGATCCAAAAATATTTCATTTGTATTTCTCGCTTTAGAGTAATTTTAGTTATCTGCTTTTATATTTAATAGTTTTTGTATTTATCTGTGTAGTCAAGTCACTCGCTAGAGTCTCCTTAAGCTTGTGGATTTATAAGGGAGTGTAAATAGTGTCACCCTCCAAAAAGTATTTTCTTAAGTTTTTGGTATTTTAATCACTTTTGTATTTATTAGTTGTTGTTTACTCGTGGACGAGCAAAGTCTAAGCTTGGGGGTATTTGATAGATGTGTTTTATACGCATCTATAGGGTACTGAGTCAGCTTAAAATAGCAATTCCACGAGGCTTTTGGCTATTAATATGTGTTTTGGAGCTAATTCGTGAGTTTTAGGGTTTTTGGTGGAATTATGGAATTTATGAGGCTTTAAGTGAAGAATTGAAGGAAGGGACCAAAGTACAAAAGGCTGAAAGAAGAAAGACCAGAAAAAGACCAGGTCTTGCGGCAGCATGCTCCTCAAGCCTTGCCCCCGCATGGTATCCAGAAAGACAGCCCCGAAGGAACTGCCAGCATTGCGGCCGCATGCCTCTGAACCCTTGCCCCCGCAAGCCTTGCCGACTTACAAAGACGGGAATTTCACCCTAATTCTACTTCTTGCCCTATAAACACTACTATAAACACAAACCTTGTAGCCCTAAGTTCTAGGTCGGAAATAATCTGAACTTAGCTTGTAATTTATAGCTTTTATTGCTTGGAATCATAGTTTAAGAAGATCATTCATGTAACCTTTCATCAAATTGATCGGTTTATCTTCAAGAATGAACTAACCGCTCATATCTAGGAATTGGAGATAACATGTATCAAATCTTTTGCTCTATATTAATTTTATCTTCAATCATATCTAGTTGATCCCAGTGTTTATCAATCTCTTTGCTATTTTGTTTTTTTTCTAATGAATGGTATCGCAGTGTTAAAGACCTAAAGGTACGGATAACTGCACGGCTATATGCATATGTCGTACACTGGCTCACCGTTGTGGTAAATTAAACCTATCGATGCACGAGAGTAATAAGTTATGATTATATAGGTTCATATGTTCTTGTTCTCAAGGGTATAGACTTGGATAAATTATTTAGGATGGAGACTGAATTATAATTTCACGGCCTATACCAATCTTTCGTGATTGATACATTAACCAAAAGTGCATTGGTGTAGATACAAGTGAATCCTTATTCCTAGATTTTTCTCCACCATTTGATCTTCACAAACTGTGTTTCCTACTTTGCATTAATTGTTAATTAGATTACTTGCTTTTTATTAGAATAATTTAGTTAAATTGATAAATAAAACAACCACCCCCCCCCCTTAGTTATAATTGTTACCTGTTTACTTGCTTTAGATACTTCTTGTCTCTGTTGTTCGACCCTTGTTTTCCGTACACTATACTCTATATTAATTCGTACACTTACGAGGTAATAATTTAAGACATCAATGTACCACAAATGATACATGCAATACTTATTTATAATTGACATGATCTAAAGACAGCCTAGTACATATGAGAGTCAATGCCCAAGAGTATGCGAGGACTTTGATTCAGGCATGTGTACGAAAATAGTTCTTCTTCACGCTCGAATATGGCCATTTCTTCTTGACACAAGCTCACTGTAGCTTCCATACCATCAACCTTTATTGTATCAGCTAAAGCTGCTATACTAGATGCTCTTGGATTGATATACGAAAACCATACAGGTTTTCCCCACCAAAAATCAATCTCATAGAGACCAAATTTGCACAAACTAGTGATGATATGACAATCACCTTCATCAAGGGGATCACTTAAATCATTATACTACTTATGAAATCTGTCAACATGGAGGTACCCTTTGTTGCCTTCAAAATTTGAAACAAGATCATAGTTGATGTTCACAAAAGATTCTTTTACTTGTCCCATCAAGCTCAGCTCGCTAATTCTAGCTCAACCTTGGGAAATGAGATCGCAATCACATCAATAATAAGGTTTCAAATAGATTCAGGTAGTAGATGTAGTGTATCTCTTTTCCTATGATTCACCATTGAAATTAAAATATGAGACTAATGTTGATTAAATGATCTTACTTGGGATGCTGCCTTTGCAGCACATTTCCAAATGAACGATGATGCAGCCTCAACACAAGTAGGCCCTTGCCTAGATGATGATGATGATGATGGCATAACTTTAGCCATAATGGATGCTAGTATAGTAGCACTAAATACAAATCTCCTCGTAATAATATTTTTATTGTTTTTCATTTTAAATAACAAACATTTATATAAATTAAAAAAATATCAAAACTTTGCGTGCAATAAAGGTTTATTCCACTAGAAATTCAACCCACTAGAAATGAAACTTTGCGTGCAATAAAGGTTTACTAGTAACTTAAAATTCAACCCACTAGAAATGAAAAAAAGTGGCGGCATAAGCGGCATAATTTCCCCCCACTCTAATTTTATAATAATCAAAATATTTTAAATAACAAACATTTATATAAATTAAAAAAATACCAAAACTTTGCGTGCAATAAAGGTTTATTCCAAAATTTATGCAATAAGACAAGGTTTGTTTTGCAATTATTTTGGAGGGAATCTGGTTTTTTCCGTCTCTGCCACGTCACTGCCCAATCAGCTATACTTTCCACCAAAAGGGCATTAGACCTCTATATTTTTAAAGAGATCGACAACTAGATAAATTTTAATGACAAATGATATTACGAGCTAGAGCTTATGATATTAATACGAGCTTTAGTGTTAGAACCATCGGATGATTAAGTTGGTGGTGATTTGGAATATCTACATCATTATTTAGAAAATATCATATTTGATCTAATGGTGTAAAATTTTTAATAGATTTAATCTAATAGCACTAACACTCAAACTTGTAGTAATATCACAAGCTCTAGCTCGTAATATCGTAGCTCAATTTTAATAACATTTCAAATTAAAAATAGATCTTCTGTAAAACCGTCTTACAAATGTTAATTTGTAAAGCAGCATCACTTTCTCACAACTTAAACCACCAACACACGTTGGGTCTGGTAAAGAGAATTTGTTTTTACAAAAAATATACGTAAGACGGTTTTACCTAAATTTTTGCCTTAAATTAATTACGGCCAAATTATAAATTTTCCTCCGAAGTATACACCAAATCTCAGATCACTACCTATATAATTTTATCTTATTTTGGTATTTGATGTTGTCATTTGTGTCAAATAGCTATCTAAGGTCTAACTTAAGTGTGTCATTAACATTTTTTTACTAGCAAAAATTGGTCCTAAATAACTATTTGGTACAAATAGTAATATCATGTATCAATTGAGACAAACCTTATTTTGATTAGTGATTAGAGATGAAGTGTATACTTTGTTGGAAATTACAATGAAGTGTATACTTTGTTGGAAATTTGTAATTTGGCCATTAATTACAGAAACTAGGGATCCACAGCTAGGTATTAGGTAATAGGCTTAACATTAATAATAGGCTTGCACATGGATAGACAGCCTTGAGAATACCATTATTATCAACCCCAGGCATGTCGGCAAGTTCATTTATAGCGTTGCACATGAATAAATCCACATTTGGAGACTTTTTTTTTTTTTTTTAATCAGGTTGAATCATGGGGCAGTAGTTTCAGTCCCTCATTATTACTATCAGAAAAATTGTGGGATGTACTCGAATGATACAGGGTTTGAGACATCTTAACTAATAACACTTACAAGGTCCAACCTCAGAAAAAAGTAAATTGCTTCCACCAAGTATCGAATTCACGCTGCATGTCTCCAAAATCTTATGTTCCCCTCCTTTTACCACTCGGCTATGCCCCAGGGGACCAGATTTAGAGACATGAATATATGTATGGGTTACAGGAAATCAGATTTTATATTTTATTAAAAAATCCAACATTTGCTGGTACTTATGGCTTAATTTGCACTTCTATAATGGTGAAAAGTCTGCTAAGCTTAGATTATTATATTTTTCTACAGTTTCGTAATTATGTTTTATAAAAATTATTACGTTAGTCATTTTATATATTTTTTGGGATGAGCCATCTAAATTTTTGTAATAACCCAAAAATATTATTACAGTTTGCATGTTCTAGTCACGTTGTTTTCTCTTTCTTTTTTTCTTTCATTTGATTATGACTCTTTCTTTCGCCATGAAGATGGCGTTGCAACAAAATGTATATATATATACATACATATATATATATACATAATATGATGGCATCGAGAAAGATTATCAAATTTAATTCCTGATATCAGTGATCCATTTGGGCATATATATATATAAAATATATATGATGGCATCGAGAAAGATCATCAAGTTCAATTCCTAATATCAGTGACCATTTGGGCATTTCAAAAATGCAATATTTAATGGAAATAGAATCTCTCATTCGGCGAGAAAGATCATCAAGTTTAATTCCTGATATCAGTGATCATTTGGGCATTTCAAAAATGCAATATTTAATGGAAATAGAATCTCTCATTCGGTTGGTGATTTCTAGAGACAGGAGGGGGGGGGGGACGAATTATTCAGATGTATCTCAATGGTGGACACATCAAATAACCACTAAACCTTATCTCTATATTTTTGACAATTTATTAATTATAAAAGTAAAAATATTTTAAATAACAAACATTTACATAAATTAAAAAAAGTACCCAAACATTTGCGACCAATAAAGGTTTATTCAGAAATATATTAAATAAGACAAGGTTTGTTTTGCAATAAGTTTGGAGGTAAGGGCATCACCATTGTATGATTTTAACCATCTTCCAATTAGGAAGATGCCAATTTTCTCCCATTGTTCATCTTCATATTTTGACAAATAGGAGAGAGAAAATTATTCTTTAAATAAGAAGATGGCTTTGGGGAGAGGGGGGACGGCTGCCTCTTGGGGGGTGTGTGTGTGGAGGGTAGGTTTGTATTTATGTGGGTTGGTGTTAAATTTAATATTTTTTGTGTAAGAAGATTATACAATGGAAAGATATATTTTTAAATGGATAAAAAGATAAAAATGTGTAGATGACAGTGAGATTCGGCTAAGAAGATGTATAAGAATATTGCACAATGGGGATGCTCTAATCTCGGGTTTTTCGGTCTCTGCCACATCACTGCCCAATCAACTATACTTTCCTGCGAAAGGGCATTGGACCTCTATATTTTTAAAGAGATCAACAACTAGATATATTTAAAAAATATTTTAAATTAATTATAGAAACTACATATCCACAACTAGGTAATAGGCTTAACATTAATAATTGATGTACCTGGCCCATACCCGATCACGAGCAAAGCACAAGTGACCACCATGTGCCAGTCACGAGCTTGATTAGCGTTGGACCTACCAACCTAGCAGGCACAGCTAGCAGGGTACTCGAGCAGAAGGCATGTTATATCCCGTCTAAGCCTAGTCAAGCATCGGCCTTGCCTGCTTGACCAGGGGGCCATGCCCGGGAATCACACTTATCATTATCATACTTACATCATATAGCCGGGCAGAGCCATGCTAGCTCGAGAAAGTATCGAGCAGGGAACCTCAAAGACTTGCTTTCCAAGATAGGTTAAAGGTTTCATTATCCGGACAAAACACTTGTGTTAGCTGTTCCGACATTCTCACGGCCAACCACTTATCACGCCTATAATTTAGGAGTTTCCTCCTAAATCAACTAGGTAACCATGGAAATGAATCCTAAATGGAGTCTATGACATTGCGGGTCAATAAATACTCCTCCATAAACCCTAAATAAGGTACATACACTTTCTTGAGCCTCAAACATTTGTCAAATTGCCTATTGACTCACAAGATACTTACTCTCACGTCGGAATGTTTGGTAAAGTCAAATCTTGCACTCCCACTAGGTGTCTTCGTGTTCTTAAATAGGTTCAAGGAAGCAGATCAAGAAATACACTCAAGCCCAGATATCCTACTCATCAATCGAACGACCCAAGCTAGACTTTTGCCACATCAGTTTGGTTCCGTTGTCGGGAAACGAAGCTTCAAAGCTTGTTCATCTGTTTTTCTGGTTGCCTTTCGTTTTGCAATATCACAACAATGACTGGAAATGGTAGCAAACATCATGCCACTGCCAGCAATTATCAGGTTATGACTCAACCAGCTGGTCACCAGCAGGGCCGATCCTAAACTTTTAGGGGTCCAGAGCGAAAAGAAAATAAGGGGCCCTGAAAAATATAAAGATAAGAATTTTAGACGAATATTTTATTTGACTTTTCATCATTTGAGGTATTGAAAATGGATAATACCCAAACATATAAAAAAACAAATATTAAATAATTACTAAAAACTGTTATTTTTCATTCGTTAAAATAATTTGTAATAAAAAGAATATACACAATCAATTTTTTCCTTTTATTTATGTTTTGACTTCTGGATAGATATTTTTTTGGTAACATGTATTATACACTATAAATTCAAGTAAAAAAAACCAATGATTAAATAAACATAAGCAATACAAATGATAGTAACATAACTATAAAATTTGATTTTTGCTTGAAATATTGATATTATATACCCAATCAATTGTTATTTTTTATGACCTAGATAAAAAAATTGATGGTCAACTAACTTTTTTTATAAGTAAATTTAACGAATGCAAATAAAATTAAAGTTGAATAACTTTGCTGGATCCAAATACAAAAATCTTTATCTTTATATAGCAACTTTTTATTTATTAGGTTCCTGAGTAATTAAAATATATAAGTAGTTTTGAAGTTGGTAATAAATAAAAAAAATACTTATAAAGATAAAGATTGCGAAAATTATAAGCATATATTTTTTTAAAAGTTGATTATTATGTAAAACATCTCAAAATAGTATATGAGACTATTTAACTAAATCGAGGGAGTATATGATATAATATGCATATTAAAAAAATATAATTGACCGTTAACCCAAAATAAAAAAAATACAAAAATGGCCGAGCAAGGGCTTGAACCGATTGTGAAAATTAGAAGCATATTTCTTAAAAGTTGATTATTGCGTAAAACATCTCAAAATAGTATAGTAAACTATTTAACTAAATCGAGGGAGTTTATGATATAATATGCATATAAAAAAATTAATACTTGATCGTAGACCCAAAATAAAATAAAAAATTACAAAATTATTAGCACAAGGCTCGAACCCAAGACATTCTGCTTCCCTCAAAATAGTATAGAGGACTATTTAACTAAATCGGAGGAGTATATGATATAACTATGTTATTACCCGTGCGATGCACGGTTGACTTAGTGTTGTTTCTGACATTTAATTTTGTAGATAAAATTTGCAAGCTATTTGAATGAACCAACAACAACAATATGTCCACATAATTAATAAATCAAAAAAAAAAAAAGAAGCATGAGATCACACATAATCATCAAACTGAAAATTCATGCAAATTCTGTTGATAGAATTTGCAAGTAATTTCGTAGTGGTTGTTTGTGGTGTTGGTGGAACACGTTTAATCAAATTGGATAAAATTTATTTTAAATTGACCGAGTTATGGTAAAATAATAAAAATTAAAAAACTTCTACCATGAGAATTGAGGAGTTTTAAATCAAATATGATAATTTAGAGTACTAATCAAGTGAAACACGTTAAAATAAAATGTGATAGAATTTATCAGGTATTAACTGATTTTGACAACTGATATGCCCGGTTCAAAACCGGTCACGAGCGGAGCATGAGCTATCATCACGTGCCGGTCACGAGCACAAGCCCTGCAAGGCCCACAGGCCCAGCAAGCAAAGCTATGGCAGCGTCAGCGAGCAGGACATTCCCGACCAAGCCTGGACGGGCACATGCCCTGCCTGTCCGACCAGGGGCCATGCTCGGGAAACATGCTCGCCCCAGTCCAACACCTATTACCTAAGCGGGCAGGGCTTTGCCCGCCCAGTCCAATATCGAGCAAAAGACACCAGTAGCTTGCCCGCCAAGACACCGTTGAAGATTACCATATGTGGGCAGGACACTTGCCTTATTTGTTCCTGATATCTCGCGGCCAGCCGCGTATCATGCCTAAAATCTAGGGATCCCCTCCTTGTTGAACCAGACAACTGAGGAGACCAAATCCTACCCGGATTCAACCACAAAAGGGCCAATAAATACCCCTCCGCCAGACGTGACAAGGTACACACGCATTCATACACTCATCCTCTTCCTTGAGCTCTGGTATTCTGCTTTACACACGATACTTACTCTCACGCCGGAGGGGTTTCGCGAGGCCCGCCTTGCACTTCCACTCGAGGTTTTCTCGTTTTAGCCGTGTTCAAGGAAGCGATTCAAGCCCGATATCCTACCCAAGTGCAGACGCCCAAGCCGAGGATTTGCCACATCGCTTGGTTCCATTGCCTAAGCTCAACATACCCTATTCTAACGTTTTACGGTGCAAGTCTCACAAAAACCACCGATTCCAATGGCCGGTAAGAGCAGCAAGCATCGTGCTACTGTAAGCAACAACCAGGCTGGTAGTCAATTGGCCGGTGATCTCCCACCAAAAGCCCCCCAAGGGGTTCAGACAAGAAGCAAGAGGATTGCCGCTTGGCAAGCAACTCATGGGAAGGACGTGCCTTATGTAGAGGAGCAGCCATCTTAACGTGCTGGCAAGAGCCGGGCCAGCCAATGTGATGCCAGAGAAATCATCAATGAGCAGCGCAGTGCCCGCGCAGATGTTGTGGATCTCAGGGCACAATTAAATCTCCAAAAGGAAAACGCCAAGGCAACCACGTGAATCCACCGGCAAGCCCCGAACAACAAAGCCGCCGCTTCCAAGTCCAAGCGGACTATTATGGCAAGATGTACAAACTCAACCAGCCACTACTTTCCTTGGGCCATGCCCCGGTTCCGATGGTGATTTGGAATTATTGCCGGAGCAATCAAGGCTCG
>CM028379.1:50146513-50187249 GCA_013146195.2 Codonopsis lanceolata
TAGTTAAGATTATGATAACAAAAATACCAAAACTAAATCTAATTCAAATAGGATTTTTGCTAAGTTTGTATTAACTTAGAATTAGTATTTTTATTAGATTTAGTTTTGGTATTTTTGTTATCATAATCTTAACTAAGATTTCGGAGTGAACATATTTGGTAACTAAATCTTGGCAAAAATCCTAGTCAAACCAAGTTTCTTGACTTCTTTCATATTTGGTAACAAAATCTTACAAGATTGGTAGGTTGTTGATTTTTTCTTAATAACTAATCCTTTCCTCAGTAGATGGTCTCTTTGCGTGTTGTGTAGGGATCTGACAACTTATATATTGAGGAGCAAGAATACGGTTTGATGCAGAGCTTTAGAGAGAGAATAAAATCCATACATCTGCGGAGCGTAAGTCGAAGATACAAGCTGCTTCCTGACCAAGATCACCCGCTCCCGAAGGTCGCCAATGTTACAACATTGGAAGTAACATCGAACTCGAAATCGCTTGTCTTCCTCGCTTTTGTTTAAAGGAGACTGATTTTGTTTCTTCCCACGTTTTTTAACTTGTTTATGTGGGGTTTTTGTTCTCCAAGATTCATTGTCTTGTAAGAATATTTTGTGTGTGATTTCACAAGTATTTTTGTGTAAAACGATTACTCTTTTAGTGAAATCTTTGTGGCCTTGAGGCTAGGTCTACAAGTATTAACTTGTAGATTGTTTTTGGTAAAACTTGAGTTCAGTTTTTCAGTTTTTCTGTTTTAAAAATCATTCTTCCGCTGCTACTATTATTTGCTGTTTCATTGTGATTCCCATTGTAGCTACAATCACAGCTACATTGGAAATCACTTTGACTTATCTTGAGAATCCGAGCTATAGTGTTCTTTCAATCACTATATTGGAACTCCGAATTTCGAGGGCACTGATGACTTCTATACCCAAATTACCCATCCCATATCTCTATTCAGAAGATTAATGCGTCGATCACAACTCATGACACGATTTGGACCTTTCATCAAGGTCCACCGTTTGGCCCCCACACCATAGACAAAGCCCAATTGACGAACGCGGCTAAAGCAGTGTTCAAATTTATCTGTGCTCGCCTTATGCCATCCAGCCACTAGCACACGGTATCGTTGCATAAGGCTATTTTGATCTACACCATCCTGACCGGTGGTTCTGTTAATGTTGGGCACTTGATCAATGCCCAAATTCACGTAGTCATCGACGAGCTTGGGATTCCTTTTTCTGAGTTTGATTACAGGTTTGTATAGGCGGGCCGAAGTCGTTTGGACTACATATTCAAAGAGGGTACGAGTAGTGCCCGACATTATTGTGGTGCTACTTTTTTATCACCCGCGTTAGCCACGTGAAGAGCCTCAAGAGGCTAACATTGTGGACGAGGGGGATCTGTTGGAGGTCCTCTCAAATGGAATGGAGGAGCTTGGGTTGGTTAAATGAATGGTCTAGAAACAACTCGCGCAAATGCACGCTGACCAAAACTACTTTTTCGAATGGTGGCTAGTTACAAAGAAATTTAGCAGCCTTCCATGGCATGGCACTATGCCCGGGTTTCTTCCTCCTTCGTTATTTCGTCCTGACTCACCATGAGTCAAAGCACAAGATTCTTCCTCTTTCGTTAAGCGGATCAGCTATGTTCTTTCAATACTTCTCCTCCATCAATCCTCTTATAGGATAACCCTTAATTTTGGGGGCAAAATAGAAATTAAGTTTGGGGGGGGGAATTCTAAGTCCACGGTCTTTACAGACCCAGCCTAAGAGGGAGTGGAGTTGTGCTACATTTTTTAGGGTACGGGACAATTTTTGCTCCTCTATCTTCTCTTCTCCTTTATTGATTTTTTTCCTTTTTATTTTTGCTTATTTTCAAAGATGTTGCCTTTACCAGAATACATTAAGAATTGGTTCCTTCAGGAACCCATCATCAATTGGGTCATCAGTTATCTCCAACTTTCTTCAAAGAAAAATTTAAAAACAAAAATTCAAAATTTTCATACTCAAGTCTTAGTGTGGGAACTTCAACCGATGATGATTTAGTGCAATGAACCACATGACTTTTCCATGTATCACTCTGGAATTCACTCGAGTCGACGGATTTTTTCGGCATTCTCCAAACCCTTGTGCACTTTTCCCAATCATGATTATTGAAAAATTTGAATATTTTTACTAAGTTTATAGTGCACATTTCATTCTAGTGAGACTGTTTTGGTGCACAAGAATATGATGAATAGCCATCCTGACATGATTGCTGCATTAATTGAATTTTAACTTAGGGTCAATTGCTTGATAGTTAGATCCCTTGAATTTTTCCTACTAATATATCTAAAGCACACTTTTGAACCATGACTGCATGTTAGTCTCGATTGTCCCTAGCTCTTTTCTAGCGAATGCTTATGTGAAATCCAGTGATGCTAAATCTTCAATTCCACAACTATCATAATGGATGTGATATTTTATGTGTGTTTACTTTCTTAAAAACTAGCATGAGTAATTCTGGCATTAAGATATGATTTAGGTCATCTTTGAATCGTTGGAGCATAAAAATTTCCCGACCTTACTAAAAATATCCCTAGTGTCCCCTTTTGAGCTTAATTAAAGAATGATGTATGCTAAACATACAACAACCCCCATTTGACTTCGTTTCTTTTACGCACATTAACTTAACCCTTAAAGCTTATACACTTTAGCCGACCCTTTGAGATGGTAGGATTTGGGTGGGGAATTGATCTCATGTGACCGTTGTTATAAAAGATGATCTCCCTATGAATTCTTCTTCGTCGTCATAGTCAATCAAAAAATAATAATAAAGAAATATTGGTGCAACGAATGATGATGAGAAGAAAAAGAGTGCAAGAAGATTCAAATGAAAGCATAGCTTTCATGATATAGATATATTAGGAAAAGTCATCTGATGAAACGGTAACTAGTTATTTTTTTAATATATTGTATTGAAAAATGCAAGTTTGGGGGAAACTCTCCACTTGTGGTCTTTGCAGGTCCTAGCCTAATGAGAAATATTTCTAGATTTGTAGAAGCAAATGGGGAAAATGGTAGTCTTGCTCTCTCACTTTGTATTCTATTCCCTTTGCATCGTATCCCCCAACACACAGGCCTTACATTACAAGCTTAATAAAGACCTATTGATTCTTTTGTCAGTTGCTTGTGTTGGTTAATTTGATTGTAACACATGTAAATTGATGCTCACTTCATATATCTACACTTTTCGCCAAAGCTCACTATGTTAGCATAATCATAGCTATTATAAGTAATTGGTATATGTAAGCATTGTATGTTATAGATAGGAAGTGCATGGGAACGATGTGTAAGTATTTACATTCCATCGTGTTCTCTCTTTCCGTAATAGACCGAGTTCGGATGGTAGAGTACATATTCTATGTAGCACATCTTTTTATTGAAAATTTAATTTTAAAGAATGATGTTGTGCTTAGCTTAATAAAACTAATTAAGTAGGAAGATTTTCATTATTGATGAGCACACACACACGGAGATGTTGGCATTGGTCGTAAGATTGAGTGTAAGTCAGTATGATATTTGGGTGAGTCTGTACACATGTGTTGAGCATCTTAATGAGGCAAATATGAATATTCATGCTATTGTGACTTGAGAATGATCCAAAAATATTTCATTTGTATTTCTCGCTTTAGAGTAATTTTAGTTATCTGCTTTTATATTTAATAGTTTTTGTATTTATCTGTGTAGTCAAGTCACTCGCTAGAGTCTCCTGAAGCTTGTGGGTTTATAAGGGAGTGTAAATAGTGTCACCCTCCAAAAAATATTTTCTCAAGTTTTTGGTATTTTAATCACTTTTGTATTTATTAGTTGTTGTTTACTCGTGGACGAGCAAAGTCTAAGCTTGGGGGTATTTGATAGATGTGTTTTATACGCATCTATAGGGTACTGATTCAGCTTAAAATAGCAATTCCACGAGGCTTTTGGCTATTAATATGTGTTTTGGAGCTAATTTGTGAGTTTTAGGGTTTTTGGTGGAATTATGGAATTTATGAGGCTTTAAGTGAAGAATTTAAGGAAGGGACCAAAGTACAAAAGGCTGAAAGAAGAAAGACCAGAAAAAGACTAGGTTTTGCGGCAGCATGCTCCTCAAGCCTTGCCCCCGCATGGTATCCAAAAAGACAGCCCCGAAGGAACTGCCAGCATTGCGGCCGCATGCCTCTGAACCCTTGCCCCCGCAAGCCTTGCCGACTTACAAAGACGGGAATTTCACCATAATTCTACTTCTTGCCCTGTAAACACTACTATAGACACAAACCTTGTAGCCCTAAGTTCTAGGTCGGAAATAATCTGAACTTAGCTTGTAATTTATAGCTTTTATTGCTTGTAATCATAGTTTAAGAAGATCATTCATGTAACCTTTCATCAAATTGATCGGTGTATCTTCAAGAATGAACTAACCGCTCATATCTAGGAATTGGAGGTAACTTGTATCAATTCTTTTGCTCTATATTAATTTTATCTTCAATCACATCTAGTTGATCCCAGTGTTTATCATTCTCTTTGCTATTTTGTTTTGTTTTTTTCTAATAAATGGTATCGCAATAGTTAAAGACCTAGAGGTACGGATAACTGCACGGCTATATGCGTATGTCGTACACTGGCTTACCGTTGTGGTAAATTAAACCTATCGATGCACAAGAGTAATAAGTTAAGATTATATAGGTTCATATGTTCTTGTTCTCAAGGGTATAGACTTGGATAAATTATTTAGGATGGAGACTGAATTATAATTTTACGGTCTATACCAATCTTTCGTGATTGATACATTAACCAAAAGTGCATTAGTGTAGATACAAGTGAATCCGTATTCCTAGATTTTTCTCCACCATTTGATCTTCACAAACTGTGTTACCTACTTTGCATAAATTGTTAATTAAATTACTTGTTTTTCATTAGAATAATTTAGTTAAATTGATAAATAAAACAACCCCCCCTTAGTTATAATTGTTACATGTTTACTTGCTTTAGATACTTCTTGTCTCTGTGATTCGACCCTTGTTTTCCGTACATTATACTTTATATTGATTCGTACACTTACGAGATTATAATTTAAGACATCAATGTACCACAAATGATACATGCAATACTTATTTATAATTAACATGATCTAAAGATATCCTAGTACATAATAGAGTCAATGCCCAAGAGTATGCGAGGACTTTGATTCAGGCATGTATACGAAAATAGTTCTTCATCACGCACGAATATGACCATATCTTCTTGACTCAAGCTCACTGTAGCTTCCATACCATCAACCTTTATTGTATCAGCTATACTAGATGCTCTTGGATTGATAAACGATAACCATACAGGTTTTCCCCACCAAAAATCAATCTCATAGAGACCAAATTTGCACAAACTAGTGATGATAAGACAATCACCTTCATCACTTAAATCATTATACTCCCTCTGTCCTTAAATTATCATCCTCTTTTTCTTTTTTGTCCGTCCCAAAATAATTGTCCACTTTGAAACTTACGTTTTTAGAACATCACTTTTATCATTTTACCCTTACTTTTTCACTATACTTTAATTATGGGCTACATATACATGGATATTAATGGAAACTACACATTAAACCATTATAAATAATCAAGTCAATTACTTTTTCTTAAACTGTGCGTCAGATCAAACAGAACAATTATTTAGGAACGGAGAGAGTACTACTCATGAAATCTGTCAACATGGAGGTACCCTTTGTTGCCTTCAAAATTTGAAACAAGATCATAGTTGATGTTCACAAAAGATTCTTTTACTTGTCCCATCAAGCTCGCTAATTCTAGCTCAACCTTGGGAAATGAGATCGCTATCACATCCATAATAAGGTTTCAAATAGATTGAGGTAGTAGTTGTGGTGTATCCCTTTTCCTAAGATTCACCATTCAAATTAAAATATGAGACTAATGTTGATTAAATGATCTTACTTGGGATGCTGCCTTTGCAGCACATTTCCAAATGAACGATGATGCAGCCTCAACACAAGTAGGCCCTTGCCTAGATGATAATGATGATGATGATGGCATAACTTTAGCCATAATGGATGCTAGTATAGTAGCACTAAATACAAATCTCCTCGTAATAATATTTTTATTGTTTTTCATTTTTGTAGGCATTAAATTCTTAAGGTAATGACTTTGGGGGAAGAGGGATGTTGCAATTAAACTCAGATGTATTGCCTCAGATGAGCCTCACATTGTGGCTGCCCAAGCTTTCAAAAGAGTTATATAGGAGTTTCCTTCGATGAGCATATGTGAAGTACTTGTAATGACGGCGATTCCACCGCAATCAAAACTATGAAATTGGTGTATCCAAACATAACTTTAACTCTTTTACTTACCGTACTTTCTTACAACTATTAAAATCCAATTTTTTTTTAATTTTTCCTTAAATGCCCGTTATAAAATCCAAACTCATCTCAAATTTTTGAAGTTATTTTCTAAATTCCATTTTTGTACCATACACATAAATTAAATCTCCATAAGGATACTAATTTTATATAAATACATTTAACAATATAAATTCACTTTAAAAAAATCATATTCTGTTTTGGGTCCATATATTTCTAAGAAAAAGAAACATTATTTAAAATTTTAAAAAGTAACACGTTTACATCCAAGTTATCTTTCAATTTTTATTTATGTAACATACTAACACATAAATACATATTGGTAAAACCCCTCTTTGGACCACCCAACTTCTCAAAAACTTGCAAGACGATCATCGAAAGTTTACAATTTGTAATTTTGTTACTGTACAAATGTTATGACACAAGCGAGTTATTTTTTGGATTAACATAAGAATTATCCATTAAATTATGTCAAATATCTAGTCTACAAATACAGTTGAGTGTTGAAAGGTCAAAGTGCAATAAAAAAGAAAACCAAACAGCAGACCTAGCCGCCATCCCTTCCCCTACCCATCTTCGTCTTCCTTCTCCAATTCACATCCTCTGTCAGAGAAACCTAGAAATGGGTCCATTTTCGAGCTCATCATCATCATCATCAACATCAGCATTCATCTTGTAGATCAACATCTAGATCTGAGTCTCTCTTTCAAAACTGAGATCCATTGAACTTATATAAAACTAAATCGTAATAAACCAAGAAAAAACTAAAATACATCTAGATCTACTTGGCATGAAGATGGATTTAGGAAAAACAAATTTGCTTCTTTATAAAAAAATCCTTCAAAAACACCCATCGTTTTGAGTTCCGTCCAACTGATCAGATCTGGAAGACGAACCGGACGGCGGCGTTTTGCTCTCTGTAATTGTGAAGTCTCAACCTCGCACAACCTTGTCTTCATCTTCGTCGACGCCTTCTTCACGGTCGATTTCGTCCAGATCGATTAACGGTGCGAGCATTTGAGGTTAGAGAATTGGCAGCGGTGGTGGTGGTGAAGTAAAGAAAGAAGGAGGTATCGTTTAAGGGGGTAGGGCAGGATATCAAAAGCTTCATTTTTTTTTCTAACTCACTAAAGATATGGGAAAAAAAGACAAGATGTGTAAGAAAGAGATATCCAACAATAAGGGCGGGGGGAATCGTGAGAGAGATGAGAGTGAGATTGAACTGTGTTGATGGTTTGGTGGGAGGAGGGGGAGGCGGCGGCAATAGAAAGGCCTTTAGAGTGGTATTTGGGTTTCTTTACCGATTTAGTTACATTTTGACCCCTTATCTTTATTTATCAATTATATAATTTCCACATATTATTGATATATAAAATATTATTCATTTCGATCCCTTTGGTTTCTAATTTCAAATAAAGTTTTAGTATTTATAGGGACAACATATGTAATGGCATAATTTAATGGTTGAACCTAATGTTTGTCCAAAAAAATGAGTTTGTTTGCAGCCTAACTAATGTACAGTGGTAAGAATGAAAATTTAAAACTTCTGTTGGCCGCATTACAAGTTTTTAAAAAGTTGGGTGATCCAAATAAAAGTTTTGCCATACATATACAACAATATTGGAGCAGGAGAAACAACAACAACAAAAATAATAACAATAATATCAACAACAATAATAATAAAAATAATAATAATATTTTTGAAAATTTATTAATTATAATAATATTATAATAATCAAAATATTTTAAATAACAAACATTTATATAAATTTAAAAAAATACCAAAACTTTGCGTGCAATAAAGGTTTATTCCGAAATTTATGTAATAAGACGAGGTTTGTTTGCAATGTTTTTGGAGGGAATCTTGTTTTTTCCGTCTCTGGCACGTCACTGACCAATCAACTATACTTTCCCGCAAGAGGGGATTAGACCTCTATATTTTTAAAGAGATCGACAACTAGATAAATTTTAAAAACGGTTCAAATTAAGAGTAGGTTTCCTGTAAAATCAGTTTGCAAATGTTAATTTGTAAAACAGAGCCTCACTCTCTCACAACTTAATCCATCAACACACGTTGAGTTCAATAAAGAGAATCTGTTTTACAAAAAATATACGTAAGACGGTTTTACCTAAGTTTTTACCTTAAATTAATTACGGCCAAATCACAAATTTCCCTCCAAAGTATACACTAAATCTCAGATCATTACCTATATAATTTTATCCCAATTTAGTACCTGATGTTAGTGTGCCTGAATTAACGTTTTTTTTACTAATAAAAATTGGTCCTAAATAGCTATTTGGTACAAATGGTAATATCATATATCAAATGGACACAAACCTTATTTTGAGTAATGATCAGATAGAGTGTATATTTTGTGGGAAATTTGTAATTTGACCATTAATTACAGAAACTAGGTATCCACAGCTAGGTAATAGGCTTAACATTAATAATAGGCTTGCACATGGATAGACAGCCTTGAGAATACCATTATTATCAACCCCAGGCATGTCGGCAAGTTCATTTATAGCGTTGCACATGAATAAATCCACATTTGAAGACATGAATATATATATGTATGGGTTACAGGAAATCAGATTTGATATTTGATTTAAAAAATCCAAAATTTGCTAGTACTTATGGCTTAATTCGCAATTCTCTCTTTCTTCTTTTCTTCCATTTGATTATGACTCTTTCTTTCGCCATGAACATGGCGTTGCAACAATATATATATATATATATATATATATATATATATATATATATATATATATATATATATATATATATATGATGGCATTGAGAAAGATCATCAAATATCAGTGACCATTTGGGCATTTCAAAAATGCAATATTTAATGGAAATAGAATCTCTCATTCGGTTGGTGATTCCTAGAGATAGGAGGGGGGGGGGGGACGAATTATTCAGATGTATCTCAATGGCGGACACATCAAATAACCACTAAACCTAATCTCTATATTTTTTGACAATTTATTAATTATAATAATAAAAATATTTTAAATAACAAACATTTGCGAGCAATAAAGGTTTATTCAGAAATATATTAAATAAGACAAGGTTTGTTTTGCAATAAGTTTGGAGGTAAGGGCATCACCATTGTATGATTTCAACCATCTTCTAATTAGGAAGATGCCAATTTTCTCCCATTGTTCATCTTCTTATTTTGTCAAATAGGAGAGAGAAAATTATTCCTTAAATAAGAAGATGGCTTTGGCGAGAGAGGGGGGCGGTTGCCTTTTGGGGTGTGTGTGTGTGGGGGTGGGGATTGTATTTATGTGGGTTGATGTTAAACTTAATATTTTTTGTGTAAGAAGATGTGTAAGAAGATTATACAATGGAAAGATATATTCTTAAATGGATAAAAAGATAAAAATGTGTAGGTGACAGTGAGACCCAGCTAAGAAGATGTATAAGAATATTGCACAATAGGGATGCTCTAATCTCAGGTTTTTCCGTCTCTGCCACATCACTGCCCAATCAGCTATACTTTCCTGCGAAAGGGCATTCGACCTCTATATTTTTAAAGAGATCAACAACTAGATATATTTAAAAAATATTTTAAATTAATTACAGAAACTACATATCCACAACTAGGTAATAGGCTTAACATTAATAATTGATGTATCTGGCCCATACCCGATCACGAGCAAAGCACGAGTGACCACCATGTGCCAGTAACGAGCTTGATTAGCGTTGGACCTACCAACCTAGCGGGCACAGCTAGCAGGATACCCGAGCAGAAGGCATCTTATATCCCGTCTAAGCCTAGTCGAGCACCGGCCTTGCCTGCTTGACCAGGGGGCCATGCCCGGGAATCACACTTATCATTATCAGACTTAGATCATATAGTCGGGCAGAGCCATGCTTGCTTGAGAAATTATCGAGCAGGGAAGCTCAAAGACTTGCTCTCCAAGATAGGTTAAAGGTTTCATTATTCGGACAAAACACTTGCCTTAGCTGTTCCGACATTCTCACGGTCAACCGCTTATCATGCCTATAATTTAGGAGTTTCCTCCTAAATGTACTAGGTAACTATGTAAATGAATCCTAAATGGATTCTATGACATTGCGGGTCTATAAATACCCCTCCATAAACACTAAACAAGGTACATATACTTTCTTGAGCCTCAAACATTTGTCAAATTACCTATTGACTCACAAGATTCTTACTCTCACGTCGGAATGTTTAGTAAGGTCAAATCTTGCACTCCCACTAGGTGTCTTCGTGTTCTTAAATAGGTTCAAGGAAGCAGATCAAGAAATACACTCAAGCCCAGATATCCTACTCATCAATCGGACAACCCAAGCTAGACTTTTGACACATCAGTTTGGTTCTGTTGTCGGGAAACAAAGCTTCAAAGCTTGTTCATCTTTTTTTTCGGTTGCCTTTCGTTTAGCAATATCACAACAATGGCGGGAAAGGGTAGAAAACATCATGCCACTGCCAGCAATCATCAGGTTATGAATCAACCGGCTAGTCACCAGCCACTACCCGTTGCTCCTTGTGATTTTCCCCCGAAGGCACCCCAACAAGGGGTGCAGACGAGGAATCAAAGAATGGCTATTTGGCGTGGAACTCATGGGGTGGACGTTCGATATGTTAAAGAGCAGTTTTCCCACCACGATAGTCAAAGCCAAGCAAGCCAGTGGGATGCCCGCGAAGTGATCAAGGAGCAATAGGCTCGAGCCCGTGATTTGAGAACTCAGCTTAATCGGCAGCAAGAAAATGCTCAAGGTAGCCAGACAGCCATGCCCAAGCTAAATATGGAGCAACAGGCCACTGCTCTATAAGTCCAAGCAGACTACTACAACAAGATGTATGCACTCAATCAACAGCTGCTCGCTTTGGTCCAGGCCCCTGTGCCAGTTGTGGAATTCGCACTACCTGCTCCTAGCAGACGACTTCCATTAGTCATTCAAATTCCATCAGATAGGGAGGCCGGCGAGCAAAGAGCAGATGATCCGGCGAAAAGCCGAAACAGTCGCTAGAATCCAACCCATCGTCATCATCATCGCAGACAGGAGGATCATGCTCACGCAAAGGGGCATAATCATCGTAGAGTTCATGAGCATGCTGAGGCAGAGGAGCAACGACCAGGAGGTTGAAGTGTACTATGATCCAACCTACTATCCCACATCGGACAGATATTCCGTTGAGGCATCTCGCTCAGCAAAAGACACAAGGCCACTGAATTCGAGAAGAGGACAAAGTTAGCGGTTAGAGGATGTCTACTCAAAGGGCTCGTCGCGCATTAATTCCTCTACACTACAACAAAAATGGGCTTTTACAACGTTTTTAAAACGTTGTAAAAGGGTGTTCGCAACGTTTTGTAAAACGTTGTTATATGTAACGTTGTAATAGGTCATTTAATTTCACAACGTTTTTGAAAACATTGCAAAAAACGTTGTCTTTGTCCTCCCATATTGTCCCCAAAACTGTTAGACAACATTTTTAAAACGTTGTAAAAAACATTTCACAACGTTTTCTAAAAACGTTGTAATAAATATAAGACAACGTTTTAGTTAAAAACGTTGTAAATTTATATAACAATGTTTGGATAAAAATGCTGTAAAAAAGTGATTTTACAACGTTTCTATAAAAAAACGTTGTGAATTGTATACTACAACGTTTCTTAAAAAAACGTTGTAATCTATCATTTACAACGTTTTTTATAAAAACGTTGTAATAGATATATTACAACGTTTTTTTTAAAATGTTGTGAATTTTATTTTATTTTTTAAAATAATATACATTTAATTCTCCTCCCACATACATCCAATTCTGCTCCCACCCACAAACCATTGTAAATAATAATAATTACCTCAAGAATGATTGATTGAATTTTTATAGAATGGTTCTATAATCTTACACCAACCTGACATTGAGAAAAAAATAAAAAGATGAAAGACATAAACCAAAGCAAGACAGGTACACTGAACTAATTTCATAGCTACAATCCTGAACCTAAACTACTTACCATAATTTTCCTTTCAGCAAGAAAAGGAAGATAGCGAGCAGTACAGTGTTCAAACATAGCAACCGCAGATACATAAATAATTATATAGCCATGTAATATACACAAGTAACCAAATTATATACCCACTAACTTGGACTTGGACTTGGCAGTTGCAAAAAGCCATGTGGATTCCATCTGCTTGTTGATCATACGCACTGACGAACAAGAAACAGTCCATCAAGCTCTCTTTAGCCAACCCTTTCATGTCATATGGTTGTGATCTTCTCCATAGGCTTTTGGCATGGGAACTAGAGTCAACTTGCTGCATATCAAGCTTTCTGTCCATTTCCCTTTGGGCTTCAGTATATTTCTTCACTTGAAAAAGAGCAGAGGTAAATTTCTCATTTTCACACATCGATATGCTTCTGGGTTCCCGAAATTGCTCCGCGCCCGCGCCTCTGGATAGGGTGCTGCGTGCGTGCGGATGCGGTGACATCCACTGCTACCGTTCCAGCCTCCCTTGTTTAGGGGAGGACGAAATCAAAAGTGCGGGAGGAGTGCTGTCGGAATAGCGCGTTGGAATGCGCCTCGGTTGCCTTTAATGGATTTTATTATAAAAATAGTCTTATGGCTCGTTTCAGATCACTATGAGAGCTTTGGGTTTCCCGCATCAAGTTATCTCTTGTTTAGGGGATACCAGGATATGGGAATACATCACCCTTCCATTCCCATTCTCCCATTTTTAGAGGAGAACGGAAAAATGCAAAGAAGGAGTGTTGCGAGGCCCCACTGGATCCAAAAAGTTTAGAGTCGCCATCTTTATTTTAAGGCAAAAATAAAGAAAAACCAGAAAAAGAAAACCAAAGATAATGAAAACGGGTTCGGAGGCTAAGTTACGAGTTGGGAAGGTGCTAGGCACCCAACTCGCCCTTTCGGTCTCAAAACGGTTTTTGGCTAAAGTATGTTTTTTGTTATATTTATTTAACAGATAAATAAAGCATTAACTACCTACAAATACATCCGTTACATCTATATTATTTACGGACTTGCAACAGTCTCTTTTACAAACAATTACAAATATATTTGGAAATATTTGGCCATAGTAACGGCTACATTTAGTATTATTTCCTAAATAAATCCGGGCAGCATAACTGCTTATATATTGATATTGGACCGGACCGGAAATAATACTATTACAAATAAAGACCTTATTGAATAAATGAAGTAAATAAATACAAACTTATCTAAAAACATTTTACCATAATAACGGCTACATTTAGTACTATTTCCTAATAAAATCCGGGCAGCACAACTGCTTATATGACTAGATTGGGCCGGATTGGAAATAATACTATTTTACAGAATTAAAAAACTTTAAAAATAAAAACTTACAGAAAGACTAAAGGTGTGCTCGCCCTGTCCCTCGGGGAGAGAGAGTCCTTTTTGTTGTTGTTGTTGTGTGTTGTGTGTTGTGTGAATTTGGGCAGCGTGACTGCTTCTGAAAGTTACTTTTGGCCTCGGGGTTTGGGCAGAGTAACTGTTTGTGTTTGGTTGTTTGTTGGCTTGAGGTAGGCTAAAATTGGGCAGAGTAACGGCTTATTTCTGGCTGTTTCGGCCTTTTAAATCGGGCAGAGCAACTACTCTTTCCACGATTTTTGGACCGGGAAAAAGGGGTGGATACCTAGCTGGGGGGCTAAGGTACACTTCTACCGGTTGGATTTGTGTTTGGCGGAGGTTTGGCAGGGTTTCGAGGCTTTTTGAGGTGATCTCTCACTATCTCACACCGCTCTCTAATTTTTTCAGCGTAACGTTAACGCGAGGAAAACTTTATGCAAGTTTTTTCTGTTCTGAATGAAGAGCTGGGTGCCTCTATTTATAGGAGGATTTAGGGACATCGCTGGCATTAAATTTTTCTCTTTGCGCATCAAACGGCTACACTTTGCGTTGGACCAGTTGTGTTTTGCAGGAAGTTTGCGCTGAAGGAAAGCAGTTTGGGCGCTGCTATATAGAAGTTTGGGCGCTATGCCCAAATCAGATGGGAGCCACACCCATTTCTCTTTCTGTGCTTCAATCAGTTGTACGTTGCGCTGGACGAATCGCATTTTACGGCAGAATTTGTGATGAATAGTGGCTGGGAGAAGTTTGGGCTCCAACCCCATTGGGTTTAGGCGCCATGCCCAAACCTTTTGGTGGCTGTGCCTAAACTTCAAACTAAGCTCCTTTTTGACACTTTAGTCCCTGCAGTTTGTCCTTTTGCGCATCCTGCTTTGTCCTTTTGCATTTTTGACCCTGTAACTTGACATTTGTTAATGTTTTAACAGTTCTTGATATTTTATGTCATGTCACATATCAGAGGTACGAAATTGGGGTGTCTACAGCTTCAAATGCAGATATTTGGTTTCTAATCTCCTCCTGTTCAGAGAAAGAAAGACACTAAAAATTTATTCCAGTTACATGAGTAGGAAGGAGATTAAACTACTACAAGCGAGATGGAAAGACAAAGGCATGAGAAGGCAATGAAGCACAGCCTGTTGTGCCCCTGTTCTAGGTACAAAGGCTCTTGATTTCATTGTAATGTTTCTTTCTTATTGCATTTTTGTTAATTAATTACAAGAAGTTGGAAAGTCAAAGAAAAGGTCAGGAAAAATTACATTAAAAGAACAAAGATCGCTTCTCAATACAAATAGGATAAAAGATGATAATTGTTACAACTTACAATATACATGTTTCCTGACTTTTGGAAAGGAGAACAATTGGAAATCAAAATAGCCAATAAGTGATATTATTTCCAGAATCTTAAAACTAGTTCAAGATTGTGAGATCAGAAGCACACCAACCAACAGAAAGAGCACATATATGCGAAGAAATCTGCGAGTAAAAAGTCCAAATACTCAAATGGGGTTTTGAGGCAGGAAATATGCAAATTTGAGGAAGTTGCAAAAAGAAAAAAAAATAAATATACCTCTCTCATCACAGCAGATTGTCAGGTTAGGAGTTTGAAAAATAACACCATCACTGTCTACGATTGCTTGTGCAAGGCTCAAGTATGCATCAACAGGAGCTCGGAGCGCATCCCATATCTCTGATAAAGATGTAGCAATTGCACAAAAGAATGCTAGCCAAGAAAGTGCAAGTATATCACTAAATCACAAGCTAATTCTAGCAAGCAGACAGATACATATTTACATGCATTTGAACCAGAAATCAAACTAACAGATCTTTTAAAGAAAGGAAATGGCATTATGTTGCAACATTCATAGCAGAAACATGTGTCTTAGCATGTCTTGCAGGCATTCTAAACTTGTTTATATGGATTCTCTGTTCCCAGTCAGTACCTATGGAAAGATTGAAAGCCTATGATACCCAATTAATTCACATTACTACCAGAACAGTGGTAATGTCACATATGCATAAAGGGTTCACTTGATCCTTTTTATTAAGAAAAGATGTCAGTACACCACCTACAAATTTCTTACCAAAAAAAAAAACCCCTTGTATGATTCTTACCCTGAAAACAAGTTATAATTTTGACCGCAATAATGAGCCTCATGTACTATTACAAGCCATAGTTTTTTGCTTTGGGATTACAGATTAAAACCATTTTTTATTTTAGTTTTTGGAGAAGGGTTAAAGTATAGGGGCTAGATTATACCCTGAACAGAGCAAACCATGGTTAAGGGTTGAGGAAATTAACAACCAAAGTTTAGTATATATACTGTAAGAATGTTAATTCCCCCTTTTGATTTTAGCTATTAAACTAAATGAATGTGCTTCTGACCTAATCCCCAAAAGAGGCAAAAAAATGTTGAAACTTGTACTAACTCTGGCAGGTCACTAATCAGGGAAACAACTGTATACACACTCTCAAGTATAAGCCAAAATCCAAATCTAAAACCAAAACTAGCTATATCTCAAACACATGCCAACTCTATAAAATTTATCCAATTTTCTTCTTTTTGTCATTTCATCAAACATATTCGATCAGTGCAATTTTCAGTTTAATGTTTAGTAACTTAAAGTTTTAAATTAACATACAAATCCCATTGTTTATTCTAAAATTTGAAAGGAGAAGGAGGAAGGGACTTACGGTGAAGAATATTTGGAACTTCTATGGCAAAGGGGCGAGGGTGAAAGTGACGAGTTAAGTAAGGGCGGTCCCTTCCTTCGTCTTCACCTTCCTGTACCAAATCTCTTCTTCTGGGAAAGACCATTCATCGTAGCGGGAGCCAGTCGTGCTCCTGGTGTGGCTGCCGGAAGGAGATTACGAGTTTTGAGAAGAGAAGGCCGGAGGAAGAGTTGCACGAGAGCAAGAGAGAGAAGGGTCGTAACCTGTGGGTTTTTTTCCTTAATTTAGTCTATTGTAGGTTTTTCAATTATATAGTCTAACACAATACGACATGGTTTCAATCGGGTATTATAATTTTAAAAAGTAAAAATCTAAAATTGTTGTAAAAACTGTTGCAATTTTAGGCACAATTTTTCCCACCAATTTTTTCCCCAAAAAGGATGGCGCTAAAACGGGTTCCCTGATTACAAATAATTTGTCCACTTCATATTGTAACTAAATTCAATTCTGTTGCAATATTGTGTTGCAATTGCTCAGTTTTCTTGTAGTGTTTAATTAGTTTCCTTATTAGTTAAATCCCATTTTTGTAAAGTAAAGGCCTTAAAAGACTAGGTTTTATTTAGTACGTTCTTCTTTCGATTCTTCTTTCCAAGGTGAGTGAAACCTTGATCGTTGAATCAAACGGATTTCTTTATAACGAGTGAGTGAAGCTCGCTTGGTGAAGCCGATCTTCTTCTTTTTCTTTTTTTCAGTTTGTGGCAGCCTTGTTCATTAAAGGCGTGGGCTGTCTTTGGGCAGATTATACCTTGTGTAATTTTTTAAACAAGGTTAAGGTTTTTGGGTTATTATTGTAAGGGAAAAGCTACAAGGAACAAACAGATTTTGGGAGAATTAGTGGCAGGTTTGGGGCTGTTGTGGGAGGCTTTGTGTTAAGCTAAGGGGCTGTCCAAAACAGTTGGACAGATTTGTTATCTCAAGCAGACTTTCACATATCAGTAACAAGGGAGTTTTACTTGAACACGGAGGAGTTCATTGATGTTGTTGCCCATAATTTAAAACTGTTTTGTTGTAAATTACTAAAACTGTTTTGTTGTAAATTACTAAAGAATGAAAAGTTATAAAAAGTTAATACACATAAAAAGTTATAAAAGTTATAACTTTCTCCTGCCTCCACCAAGACTCCAGAATAATGCAAGTAACTAAGAGAAAAGTTAATACACATAAAAAGTTATAAAAAGTGAGATTGCATAAATAACCATAAACTAAACCAATAAGTTAATTGATCAAGATTGCTCCATACTCCAGAATAATACAATTAACCACAATATGATAATAGTTATGATGTAACTTCCGAACATTTTTCATGTCCATAAAAAACTATTTAGCACCCACATTTTCAGTTGTTGCTGTAGCAATCTAACCATATATCAAAGCAAGAAAAATATGGATAATAAGCATACAGACAAGTTCAAAGGAAATCAGTACCTTTTGAAATTTAGGAGGTGAACATCCCTCAACCATTTTGACCAATAGAGAGGGTGTTTGACTGAATGCAGAACCCATAATATATATGTTATCCTTCAGTTTCTTGCTTTATGACTACACGTGTATCAACAACAGAACCAGAATAAAAACATAATATGCACTGACAAACAAAAAAATATTAGAAGAATATTCTTACTTTAATAAACACACATTAGGAAGTAATTTTCTAGCATTATGACTACACACACATGAAAAATATTGATCCTATGTAGATACCATTATTTTTATCAGTTCATCAAGTAAAAGAAAATTTCAGACTTATAACCATCACTCTGCTAGTCGGCTGAAGAGTTTTTTTTTTTTTCTCAAGGACTAATTAACTTGCCATAAGCAAATATAGCTTTCTTTAGTAGCATAGGTGTCTTTAGTAACCATTCCAGCCAAGACTTATACATTTGTACTGGAGCTAGAAGTTGCATTTAAATAACATTTAGAAACCAAGTTGTACCAAGATGAACATTCAAAATATCCAAACCGAACTTTAGTAACTATCAAAGGAACTACACTTTACAGCACACTTTACAACACGTCTTAAACTCGGAAAACTTATAGTACTTGTATTTCAAAGCTGAATATGATCACCATAACATCAAGAGCGGGAAAGAAATAAACAAAAAACTAATATCTCTTTACCACTTCCAAGAATGTTAGTCATGAAATTTCAGAATGAGTTGTTCTGCTAAAACTATTTTGCTATAAATTACTAACGATGGAAAGAGTTTCGCTAGTCATACCGGGGCTCCAAATTACAATAGTTAGCTACTGTAAAGAGACTTACTGATAATTACATGGCCTTAGCGTAGTAATCTATATAATTGGATCTCATTTGCTCTTCCCTCCACCAAGGTTCCAGAATTATGTAAGTAACTAAGAAAAAAAGTTAATACACATAAAAAGTTATAAAAAGTGAGATTCTATGAATAAATATAAAACCAATAAGTTAATGGACCAAGATTACTCCATACTCCACAATAATGCAAGTAACCACAATATGATATTAGCCATGCTGTAACTTACAAACATTTTTCAAGCCCAAACAAAACTATTTTAGCACTCACATTTTTAGTTGTTGCTTTAGCAATCTTACCATGTATCAAAGCAAGCAAAACATGGATAAGAAACATATTGACAATGCCTACTAGCAAATCTCGTTAAAATATTTTGTGGTTAGAAACAACCATACATTCATGAGTCACTGTTTTTACCTGATCAAACTGCCTCAAAAGAGCAATCTCGTACGCAGTCACAGTTTTAAAGGTTCATGTAAAATAAAATCATTGAAAGCGTTACAAAACGTCATACCACCATAACAACACTATAAAACAGGAGCATAAAAACACTATAAAATAGCAGCAAAACTGCACACCCAAACTACCCAAACTGCAGCAGCAAAACAACACCCAAAACAGCACCAAAACTCCAACAAAACTGCATCAAAACAGCACCCAAACTGCAGCAGCAAAACAGCACCCCAAACATCACTAAAACTGCACCAAAACTGCACCAAAACTGCAACAAAACTAGACCAAAATTGCACCAAAATAGCACCCAAACAGCACCCAAAAAATGCTTGGAAACTGCACCAAAGCGACACCCAAACAGAAGCAAAACATGGCCAAAACAGGGCAGCAACACAACTACTAAGTACTATGTAGTATATGCTATATACTATGAGGTTCCAATCTTTTCCGGGCAATGTGCTGTTTGATAATAAATCTGTTGCATCCCTAATGTACCCTTCCGACTAGTCAATAAGCAAAATCCTTAAGAGTATACATTTGTTTACATAATACTATTTTTTAGATCAAGTTACCATATCAAAAACTTCTAATTGTACTATAAATAGGGACTTCTATTTAAGTTGGTATCTAGAGATAATTCATATACAAGTTGACAAAACTGGAAAGTTTGACATGAATAGAATTAGTATCAGTCATACAAGCCAAACAACCAATGAGCAGAACAACAACTTGGAATTGGTAGATACCATTTTGATCAGCTTCAGCCAAAACCTGAAGACACTTAAAAATCACCCGTGCTCCCAGCAAGAAACCTACTAGTGTCACAAGCCTGAATATGTATAGAGCCCAAAACTCAATATAGTTAACTGCACAACTCGAACTTCTGAAACAATGAAATACCCATGTTTTTCATTTTTTTTTTGGACAACAACTAGTTGGGATCGTCGTGTGAACTTCAAGCTAGTCCAAGGATTGAGGACAATCCTTTTCTACGAAGGGGAGTGAAGTCGAGATTCTTTATGTTAGACGAGTGAAGTTGGGATTCTTTACGAATAGCAAAAAGCTTCCCTTCTTCACTCCCAACGAATACCAATTTCTGCTTTTTCAATTCAGAAGCAGAATTCCTGTTCAAAATTCAATTCAGCAGTTGTTTAAGGACATGCCTTAAGAAAGAGAAAGGTCTAAAACAGGCTTTTACATTTCTTCCTTAATGGAATTGGGTTTAAATGAACATGAAGATGTTATTCCCTCACAAGTTCCCTCACAAATGAGGGAATCTCTTCTACCTCGTCTTCAAGATGATTATAATCTTATGTTCATGAACAAAACAAATAATATTGTCTTGATAGGTATTACGCCTGGAAGTGTATCCCCAACACAAACACTACAACTTTCACTCTTGGAGAAGCTTGCTCAAGAATCTAAGTGCTATACATGGGATATTGGAAAAGGCTAGATACAAGGATGATGAGGGCGTTACAGATGAGGTCTCTTTCTCTCTCAACTGTATATGCATTAACTGCAAATTACAAAGAATCTTATATAAACAAACATGTCATTTACATACAAGTTAATTTGATATGCTGCAATTGGAATTGCTTATGCTGCCATGAAAGATATGGATATTGTGTTCCTGTATAGCCTACGCACAATATGCTGGGATCGGCTGTATGCAATGGAGTGGTAGCCTAATTTGATGTAAGTTGGATGTAGCCTAGAAGGCAAGCTAATAGACCTTACATGATATGGCTGACCAACATATTTTGATGAGGATTAATCCCAACATGCAGCGATATTCCTTGAGTAGGCTGAGCCATGAGAGAGTTCAACATACCATAGAGTAGGCTGAATAAACAAAATCAGATGCTCCAAAGTTAACACAATCAAACACAAAGGCTAAGGCATTGATTGGTTGAGTGCCTGCAACAAACTGATAAAAAAGAAAAAGTTATAATCATTAGGCTCCACTTGGAATTTACTCAACAATAGTGCACACACACACACTTTGTATAAAACTTGTTAAAACACATTGTGGGACTGGGACCTTTTAAGATTACACCATTTGAAAAATAATATTTTTAGACAATCTGTTTGTGTAATTTTCAAATTGTAACATTTCTTTCTTGTTCACAAGATAAAAATAGATACCGGGATGCCAACACCAATGAGATGGAGGACATGCATGTCATTGGTAAACATTCTGGCTCCAAATTGTAGTCCAACTCCAAGGATAACTGCTAGCACCAATCCAAGGATAACTGCTACCTAAACTATGAAAAAGAGAGAAGGGGAATGGGAGACTAAGAAAAACAAAAAAATTGTTGTTGGCATCACATCTAGTATTGTTTAAGCATAATGTGCTGATAATGTGCTGAAATATTTCTTTACTGAATCTCTTCCAATATTTCAAAATGATTTGACATGACCACACTAACAAAGTAACAAGGCATGCCAAATAGAGAAAATGACACTTCTTTAAGATTTCTAAAACTGAAATGACACTTCTTAATTAATTTATTCACAGATTATAACTTTAAGATTTCTAAAACTGAAATGCCACTTCTTTGTGGAAAAATTAATCAAGCACAGGTAACTGCCTAACAAAAGAAAATGACACCGAACTCCTTTGCTTAACAAGTTCAGTATCCAAAGAACTGATTAATTAAGTTCAACTATGTCAAAATGGCCACATTACTAAAAAATTCCAAACCCCAATAGTCCAGATAAAGAGGGTAATGAGTTACCAGGATCTACCACAAAGTAAAATTTACCAATAACAATATCAAATTTCTAGATATCTTCAGTGTTTCCATCACAAGACTATTCTTTTAAATTTTCTGGAATTATAAAATTCTTGTATTTATTTTTCAGTTTCAGATATGCATATATAAAATTGCACTAAAACTACATCTTTTTTGTGTGTGACGTCTAAGAGCAGCATCATGTTTTTGGTAAACAAGAAAAAAAAGAAAGAAGAATCAATGGGAATTTATAACCTAAATTTCAGAAATGGGATTCTGGGGACATCTAAACCAGAAAGTTGGACTCTGTTTGTGGGATGAGAGGAATAGTATTCTGTTACACACAGAGACAAACAGATTAGTTGTATTAGTATAGAGTGATATTCTTTTAAGCTTTTAATTATTTCCTACATTTTTCTACTTTGGGAAAAAAACTTTTTTGCTTCGAGTATATGCTAACTATTTTTTGAACCATATTGAAAACATTTAGGCTAAGCGTTATCGTTTAAGTAAGTAATCTTACTAGGGGTGCTAGGGTTTTGAATAATGGGATGACTGTACCCTATGTTGTAGCGTATTATATCATGTAGAAATTTTTTGGAAAAGGTATTGTAACTTGTAAGTTTTTATCGGTGGATTTTTATATGTTGCCTTGACGCCTTCCTTTTTTTTTTTTGATAAGTAAGAGTAATTATAAAGTAAATACGCGCCCAAAAGAGTAGTTTGTTAACTTATTAAGAGGACTGAATGAATCAGAGAGTAGTTCCTCTTTCACTCCTATCTAAGTTCTAAGGGATTTGCTGAGCCAGAGAGCCCTTTGCAAGTTGTAGAAAGTTTGTACCATTGTAAGAGAATGGTGCCTGAAGAAAGTGCAGGAAACTGATACCTTATGATTGCTTCTTTTCTATTTATTTTTCTTTCGCTCGTCTTGTAATTCCCAAGTATTTTCATATTGGATGTTTGGGAATTTTGTGACAATAACAAAGTTTGAGTAATATAGCTTGATTTCTAAGTAGACAGTAACCTGATAGGGTGTGTGATTTTGTGACAATAACAAAGCTAATGTGACGGATAACAAAAAAAGAAGGATATGAGAGATTGAAGCTTGGCTGAAAACATGAAGGGTATCAGAATTCTAACTTTAAATGGCCTCATCTCATTCTCACAAGACATCAGATCTCAAGAAGTGTTTAGAAATAGAAAGAAAAAGAAACAGCGCTCAAATATTTTCCATTTCAACCAACTATGATAAAGAAAAATAAACGGATAACCTCAAATTCAAAATAGGAACCAATTTTTAGTTAGTTGAATGCAGAGCATAAAAGCATCACCCAAAATGATTTATAGAGAAATAAAAAGGAAATCACAAATAATGCTAATTTCTTTAAAAGATGATCATAACAGGATGTACAAAGCCATGAAGAGATCAAACTAGCTCATTGACACCTCATCCAAGTTTGATCATGAATCCACATGTATTCACAAATAGGAAGAGAGAGAATTGAGGGAGTAAAAGTACGTACCAATAACAACATAGGATTGTTGTTGCTCTGTCTTTGGTAACAACCCAAACTGATGTACTTTGTTAAGAACCCTAAATTTTGGAGTGAAAAATCTTAATAAGACATAAGAGTGAGGAGATATTTTGGAGAAGAGAGATAGAAAGAACGAGAAAGACAGAGAGAGCGCGCACCTACAGATTTCTCTTCCGGTAGTGAGCACTCCAAGTTGATCTCCTCCACTAAATAAGCCCTAATTAAGGTCCTCCCTTAATCAATTTGAGATGAGAGAAATCTCCATTGTTGTTGCGGGTAAAAAAAATCCACAATGATAAACTTACAAAAATAAATTCATAAACCAGATGAGAAGAAGAAAGGAAACGACAATTACAGTAGAGTGGAGAAACCCATTGACGCCGCGAGCAGGAAAGGAGATGGGTGAGATTCGCCAGAGAAGACAGCGGGTCCGGCTGGGTTGTTGATGGGGGGTTTCGTTTGTGAGACCAAGAGGAGATGTAAGAGGTCGCCGGTGGGTTATGGCTGGCGAGCAGGGAAGGAGATGAAGACGAAGCTTGAAAGGGTTTATCGCGATTCACAGAGAGAGGGTTTAGCCGGGATTGGGGATTTTGACTTTGGGAAAAATTGTTTACCGCACAATTTGCCTCTTAGCGGGATTCACAAAAATTAATCCTAAAAAACCCTTGGTAAGCACAACGTTTGCTAAAAACAAACGTTGTAAAAGTACAACGTTTTTCCATAAACGTTGTCAAATAGAGGGCTAGCACAACGTTCTTTCCAAAAACCGTTGTATAATACTAATTAACAACGTTTAATTGAAAAACGTTGTTTAAAATAAACTTTTAACAACGTTTATTTAAAAACGTTGTAAAAAAACGTTGTAATTGCTCTTTTTTGTTGTAGTGCTAGGCTCACAATATACACCGAGAAACGGTTGGCTGATAAAATGAAGGCCATGAAAAAGGAAACGGCAAAGAAAATGGCCGAGTTAGCCGTGGCCAAGTGTTAGTCCCAAAGGGCACAATAATAAGCTAGAAGGGGGGGGGGTTGACTAGCTTATTAAACACTTCAAACTTTTCGTAATAATTCCTAGAACAAGCACTTGCAATCTATTAAAAAGATTGAAGTAGCGAAAGACTTGTGAGGAGGACAGACTAAGTCTGCTGGTGAAGCTACCGGTAGACTTAGCTGATTACTTAAGTTTCATGCTCAAGGGAATAAGTAAATACAATGATGTCAGTATAAAACAGTAAGTAAGGAACACAAATATTTTGAGATGGTTCGCACTATAAAGAGTGCTACGTCCACCACCAAGGCAGTCAACCTTGGATTTAAATGTGCACTATATTTTCTACTAGTTCTATTACAGAAATATCCAATGGATCATGGACAAAATATTTTGTAACACCCTGGAACTTTACGTGATCGTCTGGCCAATATGATAAGCCTTAACGTGGAAGACTTCTTATGCTTGGGTAGGCTAAGGTAAGGCCGATACCCTTGGGATGTTTGATTTACACTCGTTAGTGTGTTAGAGTCTTTATTGCGCGATTTAGCATTGTTGGGAACTCGACTCGGTAGAGTGTTATCTTCCTTAATTATTGTTTACATCCTTTGAGATATCCAAGGTCTTCGTGTACTTGCTTGAATAAATTTTATATCCTTATAATCATGTTTATAAAGTTTACATGTAGTCACGATATTCAAAGTATAGTCGTCATCATAAGTTTGATTTCGCAATTCGCGTATCGTTAGCGTATCGCCTTTGGTACTTTGGTCTCACTTAATTTTGGTTTTACCTTGGGTATGTGTTTGAGACACTTCATTACACTTCTAACATGTTTTAAAACAAGTAAGTATGTTTGTTCGTTCGTTGTTTCAATCATTGGGTTGTCCTGCGTAGTTTCGTCCGTTGTACAGGAGTTACGGACCGATTTCGGTACGCGGCTGAATTGTTTTGATTGAGGAACCCCCGAGAAAATTTTTGTATTGTTTGGAGTTTTTAATGCTTTTAAGGCTTTTACTTAGGACATTTACAGAATGGCAGGAGAAGAAATCGCGTCGTTTCGTCGAACAGTGTTCAAATTGGAGTCGTCGTAAGTTGGACGCGTGCAGCGCGCGCGGTAATGTAGCAGTACGAGTTGGCAACTCATTTTCTTTATTTTTGTTATGAAATGTCCATCCTACCCCCAACTAATCTCCCTCCTTCACCCTTGGCCACCCAAATTGAGGGCATTTTTGGTCCCCTTTTACCCCCTTTTAGATCTGATTTTCCCCTTCCCCTCCTCATTTTTGTGCATCTACCATTAGAAAATAGAGAGAGAAAGTGAGGTGTGTTCATGGAGGTTTTCTCGAGATTCCCGGAGTTCCAGTCAACCGATTGTCGAGCCGAGTACGCCATTTCGAAGCCCTCGACTAATGGATTATTTCCATCCGGTTTGTTTTCGTTTCCTTTGTTGGTTGAGCCACGATTGAGGTACGTTACTAAATCTCCTTCTTTCTCTCTCTAACCCATTTTGATGCTAGGATGTTAGAGATGTATTCCTCTTGATTTATTGTGTTGATACATGTCTAGATGACATGTCTATGATGGGTTTTGATAAATGAACATGTGGGGATGGATTTGTTTGAGTTTGTTGGGTTCGTTGGGTTCGTTGAAGTGATTGTATACGAAATTGTTAGTTGTCGGATTTAGAAACCAGGGTGAAGTAAAAATCCCGAAATTGTGCTTTACCCTAGATTTTGGGAGTTGGTATTTTGACTAAATGGAGTCTATTATATGTTTAAAATGCTATTTTCAACCCTATGATAAATTCCTACGACTTTTCATGTTTATTGGGACTCACGTTGGAGATCTTGAGTTTTGGTCGGGGTGAGACCAAATGGGTATTTTGTGATAATTGATGGTTTAGGAGTCCAATGGAAGTCCTTAGTGTGAAATTATTACTAATCAATGGGCCTTATTTGGTTTGGGTATTTAATTGTGAATGGTTGCCTTTAAGTGTTTGGTCGGGCACGATGGTTCGTTGACTTAATTGAAGGTTGTGTTTGAGGGTTGAATTACAATCCTAGATTAATTATGAGAGATTTAGGAATGGGGTTAGACAACTGTTTCGTTGCGAATGTCGGGTGTGTACCCTTGGACACTAGGTATTTAAGACTAAATATTAGTCGCGAACCATTTGTTAATGCCTTTAATAAATATACTTAAGTTGGTTGGGTTTTGACGGTCAAACATTGGATGCCGTGTCGTTTACGTTAAGAGGGTATTGTGAGACTAAAGGTTAGGGAACGACCTGAGTCAAATAAGGAGTCGATTAAAGATTTAGTTAACACATGGGTAAGAAGTGTTGAATCCTATGGGATTGGAGATGGGTTGGTCTCGGTTGGTTGACTGTGGGGTTATGTTGTAAGTGTGTTAAATGACACCTAGACTTGATAGAGTCTTTAGGAACTAATGCTTTTGAGAACTTTAACTAAACTAGTGAACTAGTTAGTCAATCTATGAGAGTTACTTGTGGGCGTGCACAATAGGGCACAGATTATAGGAAGACTACTTTAGAGTCATTATAAATGATAGGATGATGAATCGATGGATGGACAACCATGCCATTCGAGATGTTACTAAGTGTACTTAGTGGGCAATTATGAGTGTTGAGTGATGATAGTCATATTACGCTTTAAGCATGAGTATGAGTGTATAGGTATATACACACTATGATTGATAAAGGCTAATAAAAGTCCGACATGAAACTAAGGGTGAGACTATGGTATAGTCTTGGTTTGGGAGTTGATGTAAGGCTACTTAGTAGTCTTGACGGGTTTAATTAAGGGTTTTGAAGGTGTTAACAAGTAATTGTTTTGAACTAAATACATAGCTATGTTGTATGATTTGAGGTTAAGTAATTATGACCTTGGTATGTTATTATGGGAATTATGATAGCCCTCAATAAATAAGGATTGTTTTTAGACTAAATGTCTAGTCTTAAATTCTAGATTGGAGGTGAGAGTTGATTAATCACCTCAAAATATGTGAGTATTTATTCATGACATGAATATTCTTGTTGGTTATATACTAGTAGAGTGTGAACCCTACTTGACTGGATCGATTGGGAACTCGATCCGAACATGTGATGTTATACTTGAGGAAAATGAAGAACTCGATACGAAGTATGTTTAAAAGGCTAAATAATTAGTCTTGCTATGTGTGTTATACTTGCAAAATACCTTCTCGTATATGATATTAATTCCCTTCCTGTATGTGTAAGGTATATTGTTTAAGTAGGAATACTAACCTGCTTGGCATTGACAGGGTGATCGGATATGGAAGCCTTGTTGAGTTTGGTTTTGGATAAGGTCATTGGGTACTGAGGCCTTATCAGGTTGTAGTGTGGTTAGTCAATGATGGGACGACACATCGTCTTAACGAGTTATGGGACTTGTGATTGCTGTGGGTCTCCGTATAGGAGACTAAGGGTCCCACACGCCTCCACTGCGGCCGCGGTGGGGAAGTAGTTGTCCATTGTTCATAGTAGGAAAGCATGACCTTGGAAGCTATGGCACTTGAGAGGTGGTCTCAAGGCCGACGATACCACGGAACCGGTATCGGGAGCACATGTGATTGTGCACGTGATTTGCGGTGAGCAAAGACACGAAGAGAATCAAGGAAGTGTACCTTCGTTCAATGGGTTTGTTTAGATTAGAGTAGTAAACTCTAATTTATGTTGAGATTTATATGCATGCTTATGATCATCATACTGTTGTATAAAGAATTTTTGAAAGGAAACAAATTGTAGATTGTGGTTTATGCATTTAGTTGAATATCATTATATTGCATGAAAGCTTTGGAATCCAGAAATGATAAAAAGGGAAATTATGAAGTATCGAGATCATTGAGGATTATTATTGTTTAACATTATGCCATGATTATTTAATAATCGTGCATAATAATATGTTATTTATAGTAGCGTACTGGGTCATTTTGACTCACCCCGTACTTTGCTTAGTTGTAGTTGTTCGTTAGCCGTGAAGAGGTCGAGTAGATCGTGATTGTATCAGAGCACAGTTGATCAGTAGATTGAGCTAAGATCGTGTGTCCGTGTGGTTCGAGTTAGATCGTATAGATCACACTTGTCGCAGCCGACTCTTCCGAGTTATACCTCGCGAAGTCCCATTACTTATAGCAGCATTACTTTCTTTTATGTACATTGTTATTCTTGTGAGGTCGACTTTATGTAAAGTCATATAGACTTTACGGTCGGGTAGAACATTTGGGTAATTTGTTGGTTGCATTTTGTAGCCGACATGTTTCGTCGAGCTTGTGTATTTTAATTCTTAGTATTCATTTAGCTGTCTTCCGGGCATGCAGTAGCCTCGGGGCCTTTGGTTAGTCATTGTTGTTGTCTCTGGCTTGTACAGCCATTGAGGATTATATTTATTTGTATATCAGGTTGGGTTCTTGTTGTCTCGCCGGCATTATGTTGCCGATGGTTTATTGCTCGTGCGCATTGTTGCGTCACGCGGTTCGAATTTTTGGGACCAAGATATTTACCATCTCCTTGGTTGTATTTAGCTTTGAGCTCGATAGCTTGGGCGTGTTGTTATTATTTTTCTTTCGCAGTTTTAAATTTCTTGTTCTGCCTAACCGTTACGACTTTACTTCCTCGTCAGAGCTTGCGTAGCTCGACTGCTTGAATTGTGCCAACAGGTTTAGCAGGTATTTGTCGGTTGCTTAACTTCTTTTAAAGACCGACCTTGGGATTTCGTGTTGAGGTTCGGGTCGGGTCCTTTCATATTTGACTTGTGTTTGGGGGTGGGGGAATTGAATATCTGGATAAACAAAATATTCAAGGTGCAGAAGAATAGTAGGGAGTACAACAGTAAGAAGTAAATGTTTAATAGTTGATGCAGATCTTCTTGTTGTTGTTGAGGACTTCATTGATCAGTTTATGATCTATTAAATGCACTGAGTATAAAACTTGATGTTGTTGGATAGATTTAGAGCATTTTATTCTTCAGTCTTTATTGGCAGTATTTATAGCTGGGCATCCTTGAGACCGTTGGAGAAGACGAAGTGAGAAACAGCTCTGAGACTGAGCATTAAATGTCTGGAGCTGCCTTGTTGACTTAATCTTCAATCTGGGACTGATCAGGGAATGGAGAGGAGTAGGTGCAGCAACCGGCAGGAGGGCGACAAACAGAGTTGTAGACCTGCACTAGTTGGTACAGTCTGTTTGTGTCAGACTGTGCACCTGCTCTGCCACATTCAGGAGGTGAAAATCTTCATGCTTTTTCAGAAAAGCTGGAGGGGCGTGTCTAAGAAGTCAAACGCTGATTTGAATAATCCACTTAAGCTTGATATCCAGAATAGCTGGACACTTCATGCTGCCGAGTGAAGACAAGGTCTGCCAGTGAAGGCTGCTTGAGAAGTCTGCCGGTGAAGCCTTCAGTCGAAGTCTTCTGCCTAAACTTGTGAAGTCTAAGAACTATTCTAAGGAAATGTTCTATATACAGTTGCCACGCTAACTGGTACGCAACCCATTTAGCCACTAAGTATAAAACCTAATGTAATGAATGAACAAATGCAAATCAAGATACATATGAGAAACAATAATCTCCTCCTATTTGCATCTGATCATCATTATTTACAAGTGAGGGCTATGAAAACTTAAGGATAGATAATAACATGTTAGAAAGAATACTTTTAAGTTTTATAACAACAGATATGCCTCTATCAAAAAGAAAACACCTCGAATGTAACAACTAATCTAAATGCTTACAACAGAAGAGATATAAAAAACAAGCACAATGATTAGAGTTAAACAGTTCAAATAAATTTGAACTGGATGTTTAAATTCCAAGCATATGTATAAATTTAAATAACAAGAATTTAAACAGTAGACATTTTTGAAAAGAATGAACTTCTGTATTTCAAACAAGAAGCTTAATTTGTACAGAGCTTTCAAAAAGATAGATACAAAGGATAAGATAGAAAGATATAAGCTACCAAGGCCTTTTTCCCTTTCCTTTGGCTGCTCTGTCACCGCTTCTCTTCTGCGTGAGGCGCCGAAGTTCTTCAACTCTTCTCGTACTCTTCATCAGCAGAGATTGGTTTTCTGGTGGAGCGAGAACGGCAGTCAAGTTCTTCTTGAAGCCTGTTGTTCTCGTCCATCGAAGTTCGGTTCATAGACCACAGTTGTCTCTCCTCCGTGATGGCCAGATCACGTTCGCACTCAACGTTTATCTGATCATGTGTTGTTTCAACTGGTGGCAATGCCTGGCACGACACGATAGCACGAACCAGCACGACACGATTATAAAACACGATTACAGAGACAAATGGCACGATAAGCCCAGCAAGGCACGACATAACACGAAACATGACACGAAAGGCACGAAATTGTTAATATATTCAAATTAATATTTATTGTTATATTTATGATCAAATAAGATAGATAATATGAAAACACGATAATGAGGCACGAACACGACACGATAACACGAATTACCACCCCTAGACTTACTTTCAAGAGCTTGATTATTAAGCTGCAGTACTGGAGGGCGTTCGTGACCCAGGTAGAGGGTTATGCTGTGAAAGAGTTGGTAGAAGAGAGATGAGCAGAGTCTGACACACTCGTTTCGTTGAGCTTCCATATTGATCTTCAGATCGGTAGACTCGTGCCTCATTTCTCCAAACTTGGTCCAAACATCCTCTTGAAATTGGCGGAGGATGGCGACATTCCTGTATGTAGCCATGGAAGATGCAGTTGCAAGCTCAGCAGCAGCTGTGGAGATACTTGTAAGTTCTCCCAACCTGTTGTATATGGCATCTAGGTGGCTCAGGATTTCATTGTTTGCTGGTTAGGATGGAGAGGGGTCGAGATCCACTTGAATAGGCTTAATACCAGCAGATGAGGCAGCATCGGCAGTGGCGATATGGCGGAAGGGCTGTTGGAGGGGTGGAGTTGCTGAGTTATAGGTGGAAGAAGAATCGGGTGTAGGGAACGTATGGGTAGAAGAGGAATTGGTTTGAGGTGGGGATGAAGGAGGGGTTGGGGGGATTTCAATATCTGTGTCTGAATGATCACAGAAATTGGAAGGGGTTGGTAGGGGTTTAGTTGAGAACCAGAAGGAAGGAGGGGGATAGAAAAAGGCTTCTGGTCTCACTGGTTGAGGTTGTGGAGGAGGGGGAGCAGGTTTGGTGAAGAGTTCTGTTACTGACGAAATTTCAAAGATGAACTTCGTAGCAACAGAGGAGAGGATGGGGGGAAACCAGGGGGTTAGGATGAGTGGAATGGGTTGGTTTCATTCGGATGGTGTAGTGTTGGTTTGGGAAGGAGTGAGTGAGTAAGGAGTAGAGGGGTTTAGAGAATAGTTGATGGGAGAGAGAGGTGTTGGAGTTGGTGATTTGGTAGGCTCCTCCTGAAGGATAGATTCCTCAGGAGTTATTGGCTCCTCCTAAGGGATAGACTCTTCCTGAGGGGGTGATTCCATCTGAGTAGATGACTCAGTAGGATTGGTTTAAGAAGGGGTAGATGGTTGGTTGCCAGCAGACTTCCTTTTCTGCCTCAACGGCTGGATGGGAGATCCAGCTGCTTCATTGGTAGAGATGACATGGTCTGCTTGTGGCTTGGTCGATAGGCCTTTACACAATCGCCTGCGTTTAGGCTTAGGTGACGGTGAGGGTTGAGAAGATGGTTTGCGTTTTGGGGTTCGGGATGGCTGGGGAGAAGATGTTTGACCAGCAGCAGCAGAGGAACTGCCAGTAGAATTTGCATGTCTACTGGCCTTCAGTTTCTTCCGAATCGATTCTACTTGAAGCTTGTTTGTTTTAGGTTCCTGCCTAGCCTTGTTGGCAACATCAACCTTCGTCTTGGAAAATATGTCAGCCAGGACTTCAGCCTCATTTGGTGAGAAACCAGTTGCCTTTCTGGCTTGTGCAACCTTTTGCCGCTTCCACATATGCTCGGACTCATCTGCTAGCTCTCAAGCTTCTTTCAGGATGTCATGGGAAACGGTAGAGGTAGCCTTCTCAAATCTTACGTTGGATGCACGGATGGCTGCACTGGCATCATCATACGCGTCCATGTCGAACTGCGTGACCATTATAAGAGTAGGCTTTACTATTCTTTCAGCATTATTCTCATGTTTAAAGTATTTGTTGAGGAAGGTAGCAATTAGCTGTTTATCCTTTGACACCTTGGTGAGCTCATCTGGCTTAACGATAGATTTGATTTATGGTGTATCCCTTAGCAGGGAGTTAATTAGCCGGACAAAGGGCCTCTTGGTGTAAGGGTTGTTCTTCACTGTTGCAATATGGTTGCAGGGCTTATTGAAGATAATGGCGCTGAAGTTGAGGTAAGTCCTCTGATGAATGGCGCTTGAAAGATTGAGTTGTTGGGTTGTGAAGATATCATGGGCTCCATTCTTGAACAGCAGTGACTTGTCCAGCAGATGACTGGAACAGTAGACGTCCAAGGGAAAGACGTTCCTTAGCATTTTTCCTTGAGGTTCCCTTGGAGTATTGGTTCCCCTCATTGCTTCCCAGGATCTGTTAGCCTCAACAATTGATAGCTCATTGTCTACGCCATAGTGAACTCCAATGACTTTGGATATCACCTTGGTAGAGAGAGAGAAGGGAAATCCATGAATCCATCCTCGAATGACAAACGGTGTCTTGGGATTGATTTCCATGCGCTGGTAGAATTCTTCAGCGAGGAGGTTGTTGTAGTCTTCGTCGTGGAGAATAAGAGGGGGAGAATTCCAGACTCATTCATGTCGTCACACATTTGGGCTCTGGCAGCAAATGTGCGAACAGTCTTCAAGTCAATGCACATGCATGGGAGGTACATTTTCGATTCCAGCTCCTGAATGATGTCGTGTGGAGCAGGATAGAAAGGAAACCCAGGAATGTTGACGGAGGGGTTAGGGTGAATGACTTGTTCCGGGTCAAGCACCTTCTTTTTACCGGTATTTGTCTTGGAAGATGATTTCACCAATAAAAACCGTTTACAGAAATTAGGGCTTTTCCCTTGACAGAACAAACAACCAAAGATTTCATTTTTAAGAAATAAAATAAATTTTCAGATAGAAAAATTGAAACCCTCAAATGTTTGGAGAGTTAAATGCAGACAAACATCAACAGTTAATTCTCGAAGAAATATGTATTCAAAGTACATAGAAAACTATTGGTTTCAAGGTTTTGAAATAAACAACAATGGCGGAAACCATCAAGATTCGCAAATCGTCCTTTCGGATTCCTCAAGAAAATGACTCAAAAGAAGAAATTTAAATTATACAACATAAGAGAGTAAACTAATGAGTATCTTAAAGCTTACCATTGTTGCTGTAAGGTAGAAGAAGCGAGAAATAATCGAAGGGATGAAGCAGTTACAGTAAAGAACTAAGGTTTGAGTAGAGAGAGAATATTGAGAGAAAGGGTTTGTGAAAGTTTTTAAAAGGCGGTTCAAAGTCTATTTAAAGAAGGAGAAGAGTCTTTTTAGCGAAAATGCCTTGGATGATTGACAGGTGTCTTTGAAAAGGCTTTTAACTTAAGATATTTTTCAAAGTAATAGCAAAAAGTAACATTTAACCCCTCAGCCTCTTTAGAAAATCTTTTACCCTTAATAGACTGATAAATGAGATACTAACATGGTCTTAACATAGTTGAGCTATACCATTAACAAAGTTAGTAACAATTAAGTCTGCTAGTATGAAAGAAAATTTGTAAACTTCAAATAAAATTTAAGTTGTAGGATCAATCATACCAAGATTTCTCCTTAAATAAGCAAACTTGGTAGCATCCAGTGGCTTGGTAAGAATATCAGCCAATTGATGTTCAGTTGGAATATATTCTAAACTGATGTTACCTTTTTCCATATGATCCTTGAGGAAATGATAACGAATATCAATGTGCTCTGTTTTTTAGTGCATCACTATATTCTTTGAGCTGAAATTACAGAAGTGTTGTCACACATAATGGAACAATTTGCAGTCTTGATGTTGTAGTCCACTAGTTGCTGCTTCATCCAAAGTAGTTGAGAGCAACAGCTGCTGGCAGTAATATATTCTGCCTCTATGGTTGAGTTTGCGATTGATCCTTGCTTTTTGCATTACCAAGAGACAAGTTTATTTCCAAGAAATTGGCAGGTCCCACTGGTGCTTCTTCTGCTTAGTTTGTAGGATGTATAATCTGCATCTGAGTACCCAACTAGATCAAAGTTATTCCTTTTCGAATACCAGATACCCAGATTTGTAGTTTTTGGCACATATCTTATGATACGTTTAGCAGTAAGCAAATGTGATTCCTTTAGATCTACCTGAAATCTAGCACAAACACAAACATCAAACATTATATCAGGTCTACTGGCAGTAAGGTAAAGAAGTGAACCTATGATTCCTCGATACTTGGTCACATTCTCTTACTTTCCCTTCTCATCTTTGTCAAGATGGCATTCGGTAGACATCGGTGTCTCGAATCCTTTGGCTGAATCAAGACCAAATTTCTTGATAAGTTCTTTTGCATATTTGGTTTGACTGATGAAGATCCCGTTTGAAGTATGTTGAATCTGAAGTCCAAGAAAGTAGGTGAGCTCTCCCATCACGCTCATTTGAAACTTGCTTTGCATCAACTTCTTGAATCTCTTGCACATGCTTTGATTAGTAGATCTAAAGATAATGTTGTCCACATAGATTTGTACCAGAAGAAAATGACCTTTGTGCTTAAGGATGAACAGAGTTGTGTCTATTCTTCCTCTTATGAATCATTGTTCAATTAAAAACTTGGATAGAGTTTCCTACCAAGCTCTGGGAGCTTGTTTGAGGCCATAGAGTACTTTCTTGAGTCGATATACTTGATCCTGTTTGTCTTGGATGACAAAACTTGGAGGTTGTTTAACATATACCGTTTCTTGAAGATCACCATTGAGAAAGGCACTCTTTACATCCATCTGGTATACTTTGAAGTCCATGAACAATGTATAGGCTAGAAAGAGTCTAATTGCCTCTAATCTTGCAACAGAAGCAAATGTTTCATCGAAGTCAATTCCTTCTTCCTGGTTCGCATACTACCAATATAGATCTCATCAACAGATTTATATTCAGGCACGAGGCCCAAGAGATCTTCTACCACGTCATGGTGGTGACAGAAGGTGTAATCAGGCTCCAAAGTCCTACCAATGCTGGTAGGAATACCTGTAATCACAGCAAAATCGTAGGGGGTCATGGTCGCCTCCCCCCAGCTGAAATGGAAAGTGTGGGTAGTATCCCACCAGTAATTCCTCAGAACCTCGAAAATGGGCAAGAAGCTACGGAAGGGACCAAAAGCCCGCAGGAATGTGCTAAAGCCCGAGCCTTCCACTAGGACATGTGCCACCTCGGGCATTAAGCGATAAATATCCGAAACATTAGCGCAACTCGCACGAATGCGGATCAAAGGCATGCGCATCTGCAAGAAGAAGAAATGGCATATCAACATAAAATATATAATAAAAAGAAAAAGAAAAGGTAAATTTACTGTCTTTTTATTTTTCCTTCGCACATTATTAAATTTAAGTACGTCGCATGCATCACATTTTTGCAAATCATCATACAATTTTTGCATAGTAATTTCTATATTGCATCTTTGTATTCGAAAAGAAAAAATATATTTTTTGCATCTTTGCATTCAAAAAAAAAACAAAATCTTTTATATAATGCGTTTTAGCATTCAAAATTTTTCTTTTTATTTATTTGCATCTTTTGCATCAAATAAGGAAAAAATGCATCTTTTGTAAAAAAAATAATGCACCTTTTGCATTCAAAAATATATTTTTGCGTTTAGGCATAAAAATAAAAAATGTGTGTGTTTATCCAAAATAATAATAGAAAATGTGTGTTTTGCATTCGAAAATATAACACATTTTTTGCATTTTCTTGTACATAAAATAAAAGATGCCCATGCAACATGTTAGCAGGCATCCCATAAATTTTCTATGTCACGTTTGCATAAAAATAATATATGCATGCATTAGCCATTATTTATTTGCATTTATTGTCCAAATAATTTCATTTTTTTAGCATTCACAAAAATAAAGATAAAAATATTGCAAAGCCTGAAAAGAAAAATATTTACATGGCATTTATCATGTCTTTGTAGCATAGACATTAATAAAAGTAAATATTATCGGATAAAATTTTTATGTTATACTTTGCATGCATCCGGAAAATGCGTTTGAAAATATACCCAAAAAAATGCATCATGTTTCCAAAAGTCTATTTCATAAGCATGCATCATATTAAAATATTTTTTTAGTCTAAACATGCATCATGTAGCCAAATTGAATTAATAATATAAAACATGCATCGCAGAGTCAAATAGTGTGAATTAGTTAAATTATGCATCGCAAAAATAAATTGCATAAATTTCATGGATAATTGTCAAATTGCATCATTTTAGTATATATATTGCATGCATAAGCATTAGAAGCAGGGTCAGGAATGCTCCAAAAGTCTAAAGCAGTAGGAAAATCTAGCAGATCTAAGAAATCATCCAAATTGGTTTTAAAAGAGAGAAACTTACAGCGAGATTTGGAAGATTTGATACATGGGTATTCCAATCGCGATGGAGATTACTCCAGTCATCCTTTGAATAATGATATCTGACATAATTTCGAATCAAAGGAGGAAGTTCTTTTCTCCTTTTGCCTGAATCCAGATGGATTGGAGCCTTTCCTTTTCGTGACCGCAAAGAAGAAGCCATCAGTGAATAAATACACACAAATTGGCGAAAGAAAATCTAGAAAAGAAGAGAAAATGGAAAATAAATGAGCAGAGCAGCAACAATGTCGCAGCAAAAAAAAAAGAAAAGAAAGAAGAAGAAGTGAAGCAGTTGCCTCACTCTCCCTGCTTCCCGCCACTTAAGAGGAGGAAAAAGGAATTTTTCTTTTTTCCCCCTCCAAAGTTTGAAAGTTCGGCACCTAGTCCCCGAGTTTCCAAAGCTGCAAAATGGCCCCTGAAGCTTAACGGAAAGTTAACAAAGTTAGTTTTGTTAACAAATATTTAATGGACAGTCATCCAAAATCAAAAGGAAAGTCCATATCCCCAGCGGATCAGCCACCAAATGAGCAGAAAAGCCAGAAAAATTACTAGCAAAGGTAAGATTTTGCGAAACAAATAAAAAAATGCAAAAAAAAGAGCATGCAAATGAAAAAATACAAAGCATGAAAGAAAAAAATGCAAAACATGAAAAGAAAAAAATGCAAGAGCAAAAAAAAAATTATGCGTGCAAAAAAAAAAAAGAAGCAATGAGCAGCATGGAAAATATATGTGCATGCAGCAAAAAGAAGAATTTTCCAGCAAAAGCCGGAAACGCAGCAAAAAGAAAAATTTTCCAGCTAAAGCCGGAAATGCAACAGCGAAGAAGAATTTTCCAGCAGAAACCGGAGATGCAGCAACAAAAAAGGAAAATTCTTAGCAGAAGCTGGAGATGCAACAAAAGATGAAATACAACAAAAGAAAGAAAATCCCTAGCATGAGTCTGCCAAAAGCAGCAAATGTAGCAAAGACAGCAAATGCAGCAAAAGCAGCAAATGCAACAAAAGCAGCAAATGCAGCCAAAGCAGAAAATGCGGCAAAAGCATCAAAAGCAGCAAAGGCAGCAAATACGACAGAAGCTACAAAAGTAAAGCAATGGTAAGAAAAGGTAAAGTATTTTACCATTTCCATGCATGATGTGTTCCACCATCGCATTCACCGAAAGGTTTTTTTTACCCTAAGGATGCGATGATTTCCTACTTTATAGGAGTAGCATAGGATCATCTCCTCGTGGGGGCGAAACCCGAAGAGGAATGATCAACCCATATTGTGTTCCACATGGTTGTTGGATCTTTCCCTGAAGGGGCTGCAACCCTGGGTCAAAGGGAAAGACTATCGTGCTCTGACGAAGGACCCTGTCCTGAGGAGATGATGCATTCCGCCGTCGTGTTCGGCAAAGGGTTTCGACCCTTTTGAGGATACGACATGCATATGATTTGTGTTTGGATCTTTCCCTGAAGGGGCTATAACCCTGGGTCAGAGGGAAAGACTATCGTTCTCTGACGAAGGACCCTGTCCTGAGGAGACGATGCATTCCGTCGTCGTGTTCGGCAAAGGGTTTCGACCCATTGAGGATACGACATTTGATATGATTTGTGTTTGGAACTTTCCCTGAAGGGGCTGCAACCCCGGGTCAGAGGGAAAGACTATCGTTCTCTGAAGAAGGACCCTGTCCTGAGGAAACGATGCATTCCGCCATCGTGTTCGGCAAAGGGTTTCGACCCTTTGGGGGTACGACATGCATATGATTTGTGTTTTGCCTTTCTCACGAAGGGGCTGCAACCCTGGGCCAAAGAGGAAGGCTATCGTGCTCCGACGAAGGACCCTGTCCTAAGGACACGATGTTTGACCTTGGCATCCCACCTAGCACTGTTTGTTTGCATCGGGGGAACTACGTTTGGTCTGATTCCTTTGATAGGGATACATAGGCAGCTTACTTCGGTAGGTCCGACCATCAGAGCATTTATTTGCATATCAGCTTAAGGACAATCAAGGCACGACCATCGCAGCATCCTTGGGGGGAACTACGTTTGGTCTAATTCCTTTGATAAGGATACGTAGGCAGCCTACTTCGGTAGGTCTGACCATCGCATCGCATCGCACTTGTTTCTGCTTTGGGGGAACTACATTTGGTTTGATTCCTTTGATAGGGATACGTAGGAAGCCTGCTTTGGTAGGTCCGACCATCAGAGCATTTATTTGCATATCAGCTTAAGGACAATCAAGGCACGACCATCGCAGCATGCTTGTTTCGGCTTTTGGCTGAACTACGTTTTGTCTGATTCCCTTTATTAAGGGATACATAGGCAGCCTACTTCGGTAGGTCCGACCATTAGAGCACTTAATTTGCATATCTGCTTAAAAACTACGATAACCTGCTATAACCGACTAAACATGTCTAGGATATGTGAGATTTGGTTAGCATTATAAACTGTTGCATTATAACTGCTACCTGTTGCATTTCTCCCCATTTTAATTGCATGAAATTGGAGAGTCTATTTCTTATCAACGATGTTTGTCTACTCAGTAAGCTGCGGGTTACCAGTAGACTCCATCGTTGAGGGGCTCTGTAGACACCCCAATTTCGTACCTCTGGTATGTAACATTGACATGCGATATCAAATCCTGTTAAAACTTAACGAATGTCAAGTTACAGGGCTTAAAAATGCATGAGACAAAGCAGGATACACAAAACAATAAAATGCAGGGGCCAAAGTGTCCAAAAAGAGGCTGAAAAAGGAGCACTAGCGCGGTCAATAAGGGATCTTGGTGCGGTGTCCATAATGCATGGTGCCGACGCCAGGCTCTGCTACAGTACCCCCAAACTTAACGCATTGCACAAATTCTCAAGCACGCGGTACAAGCTGGTGAATCACAAAGTGAAATTCACAAATGCCAGCGATGTCCCTCCCTCAGCCAATAAATAGAAAGCCCCGGGTTCGCTTTCAGGGACACAATAAGACAGAGAGTTCATCTCACTTTCAACGTTGTTGTTACACCGAAGAAATATAGAGTGATCGTGAGATAGTGAGCACCCCCTCCTATAAAGCCTCGAAGCTCTGCCAAATCTCCTCCAAACACAAAACCAACTAGTCAAAGTGAACCTTAGCCCCCCCAGCTAGGTTTTCACCCTATTTCCCCGGTCCAAAAATCTCTAAAAAGAGCAGTTGCTCTGCCCGAGTAAAAAAGCCAAATCCCCCAGAAGCAAGCAGTTATTCTGATCGATTTTCGCCAGCAGCAAGCAAGTAGCAACAAAAACGCAAGCAGTTGCTCCGCCTGTTTGACGGTGCCTAGAAGCAACCTTCGGAAGCAGTCACCCTGCCCGAACCGCAACGCAGTAAAAAAGACTCCCTCTCCCGAAAGGACAGAGCGTGCACACCACGCTCTAAAAGGTGAGCCTTTAAGGGCGTTATTTTATATAAAAAAACTATTTTCCATCCGGTCCAATGTAAAAATATTAGCCGTTGTGCTGCCCGGATTTATTTAGAATATAACATTAAAAAGAGCCATTATTATAGCCAAATATTTTTAAATGTATTTTTAATTATTGGAAGGAGACGGCTGCAAGTCCGTAAATAATGTAGACATGTATGTATTTGTTTTCTTTTTAATGCTCTATTTATTTGCTAGAAAAATATAATAAAATACTTTAGCCAAAAACTGTTTTTTGAGACCGAAAGGGCAAGTTAGGTTAGC
>CM028379.1:50187349-50288227 GCA_013146195.2 Codonopsis lanceolata
ATTATGTTTGTTCTCAGGCATGTTTTAGCCGTTGAGTTGTTAGACTAGAGTCTTAGACTTAGTTTAATGTTGGGTTCGGTAGTAGCCCGGCGACTTGGTTTATATTATGCTATATATTGAATTGCATATGAGGAGTTTGTCACGTGCCCAATGTTGACACGCAAATCAGAATTTTGGACCGAAGATTAACTATCTCTTTGGTTGTTTTGGATTTGAGCTTGTTAGCTCGGGCGCCCTTGTTATATATTTTGCTTCCGCGTATGTTTTGAGTTGTCGATGTATCGCCGTTATGGCCTACCATTATTTGCTACTTGTTTGTTGTTATTTGTTTCAGCGGCACGACCTTGGGATTTCGTCTTGGGATCAGGATTAGAATTAGTGCGGTGTGAAGCTATGATTATAAATTTAGCTTTCAGCAGGGATAGGTTCCTTGGCTTTGGGGGTTGGTTTGTGTGATTTGTTATATCTTAACGTCGAGAGTTATAGTATGTTAAGATGTTTGAACTAGAATGGATGTTAGCACTAGTAGAGTGCCAATGTTGATAAGTATAAGGTGGTACTAGTAGTATCCATGATTGGGAATCAGAATTGGTGGCAAATATTATGATATTGTGATTCAATATTTATGGATTTTCATAAGAATTAGCTCATTAGAGTAAGAGTACTTAGTACGAATGAGACTAGGAAGACTCCATAAATTGTGAAAGAGTTAAGGATTAAGGATGGGGGTATTACAGGCAATTTATTCGATCGACTTGCGGATTTTGTTTGTGGTTTATGCTCAGAAAAAGTTAAATATTAAAGGCACTGAGAGAGGACCTCAGGGAATATTAAGGTTGATGATGTGGTTAGAGGATGGTAGGTACCTCTGAAATCGTGTAGGCAAATCCGCAGACTAGTAAGCGGAGTGATGCTTTTACCTAAAATCATAGATGAAGAGGTGATAAATTGTTATATAAATTTCGTTTGAGAAATGGGACACCAAGTGTAGGTGTTGGAGCAATATAGACAAGAGTTTAGCTTATGGTGGTGATCACATTAGAATGGATTGCCTTAAATTAAGGATTAATGACTTTAAGAGCACTAATAAGCAGTCTAATGACCCTTAGTGAAATGGTTATAGACGAGCTAGGGTTTGAGGTTGTATGCATACGTGGCGGTTGGCCATTGCGGAGTTTTGAGACCTACCTTGGATAGGAGGTAATTCATTATACGGATATTATGGTTGCTATTATCGCTATTATGAGTGCACGTTATCGGTAGCTCATATGCATTAATACATACATTGCATTGTGTGTTGAGATTTAATTATTTTTGCTTTCCTCGATTTATGGATATTATTGAGGAGGATGTCCCGGTATGGGATTGGTTTACGGTTTTGGTTGAAATTTTGATTTGTCGATAGACAGTCGATTGCAAGTAAAAATAACGGTTATGTAAGCCTATATGGATGGCGATGTTATACATATGTGAATATTGAATATGTGATAATGCTACTAGTGGTAAATACTAGTGGTGCGTTAAATTTGTATGCTCTATGGAGATATGTGTACAGTAAAATAATTATACTTTGTTGTGTGATTTTTATGCGAGTAGGATGCGCTTGAATCGCACGATTGATACTTAGTGGTTCTGAGATGGATTACGGTTATTACGAGCGAGTATACCGTTAAATCGCGACTAATAGGGTGTCGTTGCAGCGAGTATTTCGTGTGTGTTTTAACGAATACGAGATTTTGGACTAAGGTAATGAAAGACTTTTACAGAGTTTTTGACGGTTGTGCCAGTACTAGAGTGAATGTTACCTCTTTTCTTTGGAGTTACTACGGAAGTATTGTTAGGCGAGTATAGTGAATATACGAACCTTGTTATTTGTTAGAGTTGCCATTGTCCTGGAAAATTATCACGAGGAATTTTTATGTGTATTCGCGTCTTCTCGGTTTTGTGTTATAAACATGTATGAATAGTTTAGAAATCTCATGTGCTATATTAGCTGTTTGATTAACCGATATGCATGGTTATGAGTTACATGAGTTTTATGCATTACATGAATAGCGGGAATTACATGGAGTATATGAGAAGATGTATGATGATACTTGGTTATTTTATATCATATTTGCATGATATACATGTGTACATGCGACACTGTTAATGATAGGAATTTTATCATTTCGTTGAGGATTTAAAATTTGAGTAAGATATATTTGTGATTATGAAGTATAGACATAACTTGTACCGGTGCGTGTATTATTTTAAAAGGAGAATTAATACATGACCTTTATATATGAGCATGCATGGTAGATGCATTTTGTTAAAAGAAAAGACATGGTTTACAAGGGTAATAAAAATGTCTAATGGAAATAGTTGTATTTGAGTATGAACATGCTTATATGCATTAGTAAGCAATGTAATTTGTTTAAAGTATAGCATGATAAAATCTTGATTCTCATGCCTTATGAATATGCCATGATTTCACCTTTGCATGATTATGTGAGGCGTAGTAAAGGATGCTTAAGATTTTTCTCATAGCCCTTCGCATCCTTGCAACGAAAGCTTTTGAAATCCAATTTAGCCGGTACCCTAAATTGGTGATCAAAAGAGGTTCGTTGGTGGACTAGGATTGGTAGTAAGCAGGTTAGAAATTGACTAAACCTCTTACCAAAAGAAAAGGAAAATAAATGGAATAAATTTTTACATGATGCTATTATGTGCTCTTATGTGCATTGTCTATGATTTGGAAGTTACGAGTATGACTTGCATGATCCTGAATGTGAAACTTACTTGTTTTAGAAGCGTGTTGTGGAACACTCTTCCTTAAATTGTGACTTGCTCTATCGGCCATTTTTACCTCCCATGATTTAGAATTCTTGTATTTATATTTCATGTTGTAGCAAAGCAAATAGTTTCGGAGACTTATGTTTATAAAGTCCTTGAATACGCTCCGATGATATAATTGGAATTCACATGCTTAATTAATTAGACATGGAAATCGTGAGTGCTATGTGACTCAAGTATGAGTCAAGATATTTTCAACCTAAAGTGCTTGGTATTATGGTTATTGAAAATTTTTGGACTTGTGATGTGGGATTTCTGGTAGTTTGATTTTTGCCTACTTGGTTGATTTTTAAGATAGTAGACTCGGAGACTGAGTCTAGGTTTATGGTTTGAGTGGGGATAAGGAGTATGAGTTCACGACGAACCAAGATGAGTTTTTGACTTTCAAGAGTAGAGTTTGTGTTCCTCCAGTTGATGATGTGAAGCGACTTGTGTTGGATGAAGCTCATGGGCGAAAGTATACTATCCATCCGGGGAATGAAATGTATAGAGAGTTGAAGAAACAATTTTGATGGAATGGCATGAAGCAAAGTTAGCGGATTATGTGTCGAGGTGTCTAACTTGTCGACAGGTGAAGCGGAACACCAAAGACTGCTTGAGGGGGTTGTTCACGACCATTGGATATTCCGGAGTGGAAATGGGAACATGTTACGATGGATTTTGTTTCGGGATTTCCGCATACCCGTAGAGGTTTTTGATGCCGTTTGAGTTGTTGTTGATCGACTCACGAAGTCGGCTCATTTTATTCCGATTGCGATGACATATTCATTGAGTTAGTTAGCGGCATTGTATGTGCAGGAGATTGATAGATTGCACGGGGTTCCAGTTAGTATTGTTACAGACTGGGATCCGAGGTTTACATCGAGGTTTTGGCAGGCTTTGCAAGAGGCCATGGGGACCAAGCTGAATTTTAGCACAGCTTTTCACCCTCGGTCACGACGGACCGTCGAGAACAACAATTCGATACTTGAGGATATGTTACGGGTTTGTATGATTGATTTTAAAGGGAGTTGGGATACACACCTACCTTTGGCGGAGTTTGCGTACAACAATAGTTACCAATCGAGCATCGGGATGGCACCGTATGAGGCTCTTTATGGGAGGAAATGTAGATCTCCTATTTGTTGGGACGAGAGATTGTTCAGCAGTCAGTTGAGATGATTCCCGTGTTCTTGAGTATGAGGAGATTACTTTTCAGCCGGACTTGTCTTATGTTGAGCAGCCGGTGAAGATACTTGACACCAAAGAGCAAGTTGTGAGGAGCAAGAGAATTCCATTGGTGAAAGTCCTTTGGAAGAATCATGAGATCGAGGAAGCAACTTGGGAGACCGAGTTGGAGATGCGAGAGAAGTATCCTCATTTGTTTGATGACCACGGTAAGAATTTAGGGGCTAAATTCCTTAAAGTAGGGGAGAATGTAAAACCCTGATTTATGGCTTGCTTGCGATATGCATGGATTCATACGTTTATAATCATCATAAATATGTTCATTTAGCTCCCGTATATGTTTAGAGTCAATAGCATGATCGTTGGCGTCGTTTGAGATGCACGTATGCATTTTTCTTTTCGAGATGCTTTGAATCTCGGGTTTGTGATTTATGTGGTTATCACATGGATAATTGTTAGAAGGCATTCATAATATCATTTACATGCCTTGGATGTTTGTTAGATGCTAATTGCATCGTCGGTTTGGTTGCTAGTTTGATTCGGGCGATAACCCTTCTCGCTTGACTTTTCTGGTTGTCGTTCGGAGAGTTTTTGCCTGAGTTCTTGGCCTTGTTTTGTTGAGGTTTGAGACTTGATTCCTTTGGTTATAGATTGGAGGTTATTAAGGTTGGATTGTAGACCATTTTTGGCTTGGAAGGACTCGAGAGCATGCGAGAGTCCGGATCGAGCAGGGAAGCAACAAAGGCCGGGAATGGGATGCGGTGATGCGGTCGCATCACTTGAAGACAAGCGACCGCAGGGTCCAGTACCCATTTCGATTTTGCTCCTTTTCTCCCGTTGTCAGAAAGTTTGACCCATTAAACCCAATCTAAACCTATCTTAAACCCACTTACTTAGCCTAACCTTAATCCTAATCATCTATTAGGAGATTTAGGGGTAATTAGTGACTTGATTAGAGGATTTAATCCCCCATATAAAACCCAAAACAGCCGCATTCTTCCTCCTATTCGGCCAAGACAGAATTCGACTTCCCCCTTTGCTCTTCTGCGAGCACTTCAACCCAACCAAAGAGGAAGCTTGAGAAGATGATTTCTAGGGTTCTTGAGGGTTCCATCTTGAAGGCCATAGCTTGGGAGCTTCATTTCTCAAGGTACTCCATAGTTTTGAAGAAGGGATTGAAGAGAACAACACCCACCATAAAGGATTTCGGATTCAACCTAGAAGGGGCGAACACAAGTGAACACAAGTAAGTTCTACCTCTCTTCTTCTTCTTTTTGGGCTCCATTGATCCTAGGGAAACAACCAATTGTGCTATTTGAGGTCAATGGAAGCCATTGTTAGGGTTTGTAGAAACTCATGAACCCTAGGTTTCAAATTATTGTTAGAGATGGGTGAACCTATGTGAGACTTGATTTGTATGGAATTCATATGCCAATTAGTCTATTAAACTTTGCTATATGAATTGTTCATATGTATTGAGCTTGAATGACAAAGATACTTGGAAGGGGATTTTCCCCAAATTGTGTTTGGGCTTGTTAAACATGATGGTAAGCCTAATTATTGTGTTGTACATGTTTAGTGGAGTCTATTGAACTTAGTTGTGTTGATTATCCATGAGTATTGAAGTTGGTTTGGTTGAGATACTTGGAGGGTGTTTTGCCCTAATCTTGTTCTAGCTTGCCAATTATTGATGTGAGCTTGATTACTATGTTTTATATGCTTAATAGAGTATATTAAACCATGTTGTGTGATTTAATCATGAATTGAGATTATGATTGGTAAAGTGTTAAAATGAATTTATGCACAAAATTGCCAATTCGTTTAAGGTTGCGTTGTTAAGTATTTTGTGAGGTTTATATGAGTTCTATGAACTTGGGAACAAGGTTTTGGCGATAGTTATGAACATAGGGGGATGTTGAAGCCCATGCTTCTATTCCTTGAATTTTCGAAAAGTTTAGATTGGACTCAACGGAGTCAACCTTTGGGTTATTATGAATCCTAGGAACTATAATCTTAAGTCCTACGGAATTTTGGGTAGAATTCATGGAGGTCGAGCCTCCAAGAAGTTTTGAAATGTGTGAAGCACACTTGATTATGAGAGCTTATATGATTCTCGGTTGTGATGTTTATGCTAGTTGTGGATGAATTGCATGACTAGTTTGATAGTAGAGTGTTTACCTACTTGTTTTGAGCATATGAGTATATATTACTTGTGCTTGGGTTTTGAGTCCAGGGCGTCTGGGTTGAGTTTTGGTGGGACGATACATCGTCTTCACGAATTGTGAGATTCGTGATCGCGATGAATCGCCGTCTGGTTTGCACACCCCTCCATCGATGGCCACGGTGGGAAGTAGTTTATCTTAGTTGTAGTAATACACATGACTTTGATAACTATGGAACTCGGCGAGATCGCTGTCTCGGGGGCGCCGATATCTACGAGAGGGATATCGAGGGCACATAAAGGTTTTGCACGTGTTTTTGCAGGAGCGACACGCGCAGAAGAATTGGTAATGGTATCATATCCCTTTTATATGAATTGTTTCATAAGTGCTTATGTAAATAATGTGCTTAGTGATTTGGATATGATATGATGGTTGTTTGGTTTCTTAAATGTTATACTTGAGAGATAACATGTTGTTTAAGGTTGTTAAGCATGAATGCTTAAACATGAAAAGTATTTGAATGATGTATTATACCAAAAGCATGGATCATTGTTGTTAAGCTTATATGCCTTGACATGAATATTATGGGAAGGCTGTGTTATAACAATAACATGAATTACTGTTGTTAAGCTAGTAGGCTTTAACATGAATATTATTCGAATGTGGTATTATGCCAGAAGCAAGAATTATTGTTGTTAAGCTTATATGCCTTGACATGTAAATTATTGGAAGGCTATGTTGTACCAATAACAAGAATTATGATCGTTAAGCATAAAATGCCTTGACATGGGTTTTAATGAGATGTTATACTACAATGATAACATGGTTTATTAATGTTGAGCATGGATGCCATAACATGATTTTATATAAGGTTATTTCATGACGATAGCATGATGTAATTTATGATTGAGCATTATGCCATGATAGGAAGTTACGGTTAGTAACTTACTAAGTCTTTGTGACTTACTTTTATTTGTTGGTTGTTTTCCATAGATCCGAGCCGAGCGTGCGGATCCAAGTAAATCAAGAAGGTTTCGTTGACAAAGAGTTCTTTTGGCAAGGTTGCTACTTAGATGTTTATTTTGTTTTTGGTGAGGTCGTTGGGAAGATGAAGTTATGTAAACTTCATGATTGGGTAGCAAACCTGAATGTGATTGGTAATATTGTAATCGTGCTGTTAGCTTATTCTTTTGGTAGCCGACAAGTAGAAGTCGTGCTTGATGTATATTTATGGTTATATCTCCATATGTTTTCTTGTTGCTAGTACTTATAATTGCTAGTACTTATGTTGTTGGTAGCCGACGGGTTTTAGTCGCGCTTGATATCATTGGTAAATATGTTTAGCATGTTACATTGCTAGTTAAAGTATTATACTTGTTCTCCGGCATGTTTTTAGCCGTTGAGTTGTTAGACTAGAGTCTTAGACTTAGTTTAATGTTGGGTTCCGGCCGTAGCTTCGCCGACGACTTGGTTTATATTATGCTCTATATTGAAATTGCACAACAGGGAGTTTGTTCTACGTGCCCAATGTTGTGGCACGCAAATCGAATTTTTGGACCGAGAGATTAACTATCTCTTTGGTTGTTTTTAGTTTGAGCTTGTTAGCTCGGGCGCCACTGTTATATTATATTTTGCTTCCGCGTATGTTTTGAGTTGTCGATGCATCGCCGTTATGGCCCTACCCATTATTTGTTACTTGTGTGTTGTTATTTGCTTTCCGGCGGCACGACCTTGGGATTTCGTCTTGGGATCCGGGTCGGGTCGTCACAGTTTAGAAGCATTGTTGCTTCGTTTGAGTCTTAGTGTTTCTCGGGATTGCCTTCGTTGCTTGTATTGTTTGTGTTTTCAACTTGCGAGAAGTTCATTTGAGTTCTAGACCAAGTGTACTAGTATTTCTCATGCTTGCACAATGATTGTTCATAGACTTGTTGCATTTGGTAATAAGATGACCAATTTATTTCTTCACAGATCAGTCATGTTTTTGGGTAAACTTCGGGAAAATTCTGGTACCAATCTGCTAAAGAGAATTTTCTAAACATTTAGTATGTTTTACCTTCTTACGTTAGGATACTCTCTGTAAAATTTGGTAATTTTCCAAGGTGTCTAAGTACCTCAATTAGGTCTTGACTTACAGCTATGCCGAATTAATCTCGAGTCGGTTTCAGAAAACAACTTATGTACTTGACTTTGTAGTAACCTTATTTTGATGAATATAAGTCCAAATGGAGTAATTTCAAATTCTAAAATATATTCTAATGAGTCTAGTTTCTGAAAAATCAATAATCACCTCATTTGGAGCTGTGATCGATTTATGGTCGATTTTACAAGATTGACTATCCAGTAACTTATGAAAAAATGGACATGAGCTGGAAATAGGTCCAGCGCCGTCAAGCCATATGTGAGGCGCCCGCCTCAAGAACTGGTTGCACTTACGGGACTTTTAAAATCCTGATGAGCATTGTCTTGCAACTTGACCCCTTTGTACGATCCAAGGCAGCCCCAACTTGACCCTTGACCCTTTTAAGCCTATTTTCAGCCCTTAGATGTGTTTTAATCAAGGGTACTCTTTCATCCACCAATTAGAAGCCTCATAACTCTAATTTTGGATTGACTTTTTTAGTGAGTTCATCATCCCTAACCTCCAACAGATCAGCCATTTTTCTCTCATTCCTCCATTGTTGAGTCGGGTCCTTAGAGAGAGAAAGCTTGGGAGCTCCACCTTGATTGCTTGATTGCGAGCTCCGTCCATCCGTTTTTCAATCCGAGACCACCGAATCGAAGCTCTTCTCCTCTAGTTTATTAATCTCTGGTTTTTTAGCATGCAACAATTTGATTTCGAATAAGGTAAGCACCCAATTCCCTTTTTGTATGCTCAATATCAAGCATGCTCCTTCATGATAGTTTCTAGTTACATGTTCAAGAAGACATGCACAATGTTAAAAACTTGAAATTCTTGAAGTTAATTTTCTGTAAATTTCGGATTAATGACTCATAATTGATAATTTGAACTTGTGTCAAACATGAATAATGTTCTAGAAAGGATTTGGAATAACTTTTGTTCTTGGACTTGTTGTAAATTATAACTTCAAAATGATGAACATGTTAGGGTTCACAATTTGGGAACTTTGATATTGATGGACTAAAAAGTCATGAATGACTTAATAGTTTAATTGTTAATGAATCGAGAACATAGAAAAGAGTCATGAATTGGATATAACATTCATCCTCTACTTAGAAATATTTTAGCGATAACTCAACGGAGTTGCACTTAGAGAGTCATTGAACAATACCGACTCTACAATGAATCCTACGACGTTTATAGTTCAATTGAATTGTAAATTAGTTATTGAGAATTTTTAACGTGATTGATCTTATGCTTGACTTGTATATCGTAGAGTAACATGCCTACTTGATTGGACGAGTCGCTCTTGTCGACCTCGCTCCCATACTTGATTTATTACGTGAGTAAACATCTACTTGACTCGACGAGTTCGCTCTTGTCGAACTCGCTCCTTACTTGATTTTGTGTGACAAGTAAATATTTACTTGGCATACCATTAGTCCAAATTGGCATTACGTGAATTGTCTTGATGGTCAACGATGCATCGCCGTCATGAATCGCGAGATTCATGGTAGTGATGGGTCGCCACACCATAAACTTGCACACACCCTTCACTACCGATCACAAGTGGAGAAGAGTACCTCGTCAGAACCAAAGGGCGCTTGGAACAATACTATCGTGGTCGATGTATCATACACGTGCATCCGACAAATACAATCGTGATAACCTTGTTTATTTCAGGATCTACGAAGCGGCACCGGTTCCATAACATATCCTTATCCTATGTGATTTAATTAAGCACTTATGTGAAAACAACGTGCATCGCGACATGAGAACTATGTGGTAGTATGATCTTGCTTGATACGTGCTATGTATGCCTTGCATTATATCCTGTCATGCATAATTGGTGGCTTACAAAGTCTTTATGACTTACCCCTCCCTTTTACTCGCTTTTAGATCCTAATCATCCAGGACCGCCTCATCGAGGTTGATCGTCTACTCTTGTTCGTGATCGTTCGCCTAGAGGTGGTAGCGTTGGCTTTTGGTTTCTTTTCTTTTGGCAAGGACGCTTGGGTTAAAGCAAGTCATTTAGACTTCGCTTGGGAATGTGTAATTGTAGTGGCTTGTACTAGTTGTAGACTAAGACTAATAGTACTACTTATGTTTCTAGTTGTTTGCCGGCACTTGTACGCCGAGCCTTGCTTACATGTATTGGTTCACTTGTTAAGACTTCCGCTGAGCATCCCATTAGCTCTTATTTACTTTTGTAGTTTCTCCGGCGTGTTTAGTGGTTGAGGTGTTTATATATTAGCATGAATTGTTTAGTTGTTGGGTTCCGGCTGTAAATTCGCCGATGACTTGGTTTACTTGCTATTAACTGTTATATCAGGTTCTAAAGTTTTAAATTATTCCGGCTTTTTAATGCCGAGTTGAACTGTGTGTCCAATGTTGCGTCACGTCAATTTTGATAATTGAGTCCTTGCATGAATTGTAGTCCTTATTTGGACGACACGACCCGCGATTCCTCCTCGGGGTCAGGGTCGGGTCGTCACAGTTACTCCTTATGAGTGCCCCGTTTTTCGACCTGCGTGAGAAGCGAGTGGTTTCAAAATCTTTTAAAGCGTGTGGGAATACGCTAAGCCTCAATTGTGGACTCAAAATGTGATCTACAGAATCGTCATCTTTATTTTAAGGAAAACAAAGAAAAACAAAAAATAACCAGCTTTGCAAAGGGTTCGGAGGCTAAGTTACAAGGTGGGAAGGGGTTAGGCACCCAACTCACCCTTTGGGTCTCAAAATAGTTTTTTTTGGCTAAATATGCATTTTTATATTTATTTAAGAGTTGAAATAAAGCATTAAATATATATTTGCATACATATAAGTAAATTATTATAAACTTTACAACAACCTCCTTTCCTGGAGTTACGAATACATTTATAAATATTTGATCATAATAATGGTTCTTTTTAGTGCTATTCTCTAAAGAATTTCGGGCAGCACAATTGCTTATTTTCTTTACATTGGGATGATCTAAATAGCATTTTTTTTAATAATATAAACTTTTAAATAACCTACCTCTTGAAACGTGGGGGTTCTATCCCGTACTAAGCTCCTTCAAGTAGATTCTAGGGTGCGCTCGCTCTGACTTTCAGAGAGAGGGAGTCTTTTTTGTTGTTATTTTGCTGTTGCAGGGATTCGGGCAGAGTGACTGCTTCCGAAAGTTGCTTTTCGCCTCGAGATCCGGGCGGCACAACTGCTTGCTTTTTGTTGTTTGCTTGCTTGCTGATGGCGGAAATCGGACAGAGTAACTGCTTGTTTTTTGCTGATTTGGTGTCTAGATTCGGGCAGGGCAACTGCTCTTTTGGGAATTTTTGGATCGGTGGAATAGAGCAGAATCTTAGCAGGGTAACTAGGTTTCACTTTGGCTAGCTGGTTTTAGTGTTTGGGGGATATTTGGCAGAGCATCAGAGGTAGAAGAAAATTTTTCTCAACATTCTCTCGGGAGAGTTTCACAAACTGCACGATGAAAAGGGTCCCTGATTTTTTAAGCCGGATGCCTTTATTTATAGGCGAAAATCATGACTTCCTTCGTCGTTAAGTTTCATTTCACTGAGCTTTATCGGCTTCTACCGCGCGCTGGGAGAATTGTACCGAAGTCAAACGGTTACAGTGCAGGGGAATGTTGGGTGCTATCCATAAGAGTAGTGGACGTGGCGCCAGAAGAGAGTGTGGGCGGCGCCAGTCTCCTTTTTTCTACTCTTTTTGGCACTTTGGCCCCCTGTAATTAACTGTTTACGCATCCTGCTTTATCTTTTGCATTTTCAACCATGTAAATCGACATTTATTAGCTTTTTAGCAGGTCTTGATATTTTATGTCATGTTACATGCCATGGGTACAAAATTGGGATGTTTACAGTGCCCCTCAACGATGGAGTTTACGGGTAAACCGAAACTTACCAACTAAACGAATATCGTTGATAAGAAATAGACTCCCAAATTTTTTGGAAATTATTATGGGGAGGAATGCAATATGCGGCAGTTTAAAGATGCGACAGTTTAGGATCGAGTAGCTCAAATCTCACATACCCTAAACATATGTAGTTGGTCATAGCAGATTATCGTAGTTTTTAAGCAGATATGCAAATTAAATGCTCTGATGGTCGCACCTACCGAAATAGGCTGCCTACGTATCCCTTTCTCAGAAATCAGACCAAACGTAGTTCGACTTTAGACCGACAAGCAAACTGCGATCTAGAATGATAGTTCCAATATCCATTATAACCTAGTGAAAATAACGCACATCAAAATACAATATCCATTGCATTATTACATAAAATAGATACAATATTCATTGCATCACTATAACACTAAATGCAATATTCATTGCATTATCGCAAAATCAAATGCCATATTAATTGCATCACAATGCTAGATGCGATATCCATCGCACTATCACAAAATCAGATACAATATCCATTGCATAGCCACAACATTAAATGCAATATCCATTGCATTATCATAGAAACAGATACAATATCCGTTGTATCGCAACGCTAGATGTGATATTCATCGCATTATCATAACACCAAATGCAATATTCATTGCATTATCACAGAAAAAGATGCAATATCCATTGCATTGCAACACTAGATGTGATATCCATCTCATTACAACACCAAATGCAATATCTGTTGCATTATCACAGAATCAGATGCAATATCTATTGCATCGCAATGCTAGATGCGATATCTATCGCATTATATCAAGATCAGATGCAATATCCGTTGTATTGCCACAAGACTATCACCAAAGATGATGCAATATCAATTGCATTATCATAAAATTATTACCAAATTTGATGCAATATCAATTGCATTACCATAAAATTATTACCAAATCTGATTCAATATCCATCGCATCTCCACAACGCTTAACGTAAATATATGATGCGATATCCATTATCACAAAACATACACGAAACTTGATGCAATATTCATTGCATCTCTATGAAACTTGATGCAAGATCCGATGCACTATGCATTGAATCACTATGAGAGAAACTAAAGCTAATACCCGACACAATATCCATTGCATCACTAATAGAGAAAGCGTATGCAAATATTTGTTGCAATATCTATTGCATCAATACCAGGCTGACAAAAGATAAGATGCAATATCCATTGCATCCCCAAGAGACTTATCACAAAGACTAGATGCAAAATTTCTTGTGCTATCAAGAGTAAACGTAGGAATAAAGTGTATATGCAGGGATCTGATGCAATATTCATTCCATTACTAACTGAGCAACTACAACAAATATTAGGTGCAATATTAATTGCATCACTTTTAGACTAGCGCAACACCAGATGCAATATGCATTGTATCACCTTGATAAAGACATTGATTTAGAATTCAATATTCATTGCAAATTATGCGAGAATTAATTCATCTTTTACAAACACTGTAAGAAGGCTGAGGTTGTCGTAGGAGGTATGATGTATATATTTTGGTTTCTGGTATCTGATGGGGTTTTTCAGTGAAAAAATTTATTGGGGGTCTCACGTTTCTTTTTCTTGACATGGTAGCAAAAAATCATGGTTTTCGCAAAGAAATTAAGGAGGGGTTTCAAAAACCGGGCCCATAGGACGAGATAACACGGCGGTTAATCAACAAGATCTGACAGAACTTTAGAGAAACCAGTGCGATGCTAGAGTGAAACAGAGAATCGAACCCTGTAAGCGGAATTTCGAACCTTTGGCATCCTAGACAAAAACTGGTAGACAACCAGTCTAGCATTAACAAAAAGGTAGGGACAAAGTGTATCCGAAACAAATTACCTGCCTTGCAGGAATTATGAGTTCAAAAATTTCCTAATCGGAGCATCTTCCATTATGACCAACAAATCATGGCTCAGGGAACATGGGATAGGAGACTGCATGGACAAGCTCATGGGTTTGATGGGAAAAGCCCCAGGGTGACTCAATCAACATGTTTTTAAAGATGGGATATGAAAGCCCCTATTATACTTAATCGATACATTTTTATGGATACGAATGGCGAATAACCCCAGAAGTGGACGGAGGGAAAGCCCCTAGGTGGACTTTTCTCTTCTTTTTTTTTTTTGAAGAGAAAAACAAACGCATAGGATATGAGAACGACTCTACTGAACAAGAAAGAGAGTCGGAATTCAGAGTTCACCTTATTGACGAGTATCACCAGGTTTGCTGGGTTACGGAACCTACTTGGCAATAATTTTTTGAAGTTTTTGTGTGTATTAGCAAGGAGTCCATCTTTGACTCAGATCACGTTATAATCAATTGAAGTAGAGCTGTTGATTGCGACTAATTCAAGGTGTACTATTTAAGTTTTGGGGATGGATTGGTTTTGAGGTATTGGTCCCTGGTTAGAAGGTCTCTTCATGGAATTGGCTTCTGTTTAACAAAAGCGATCAAAAGTTTGATCGTTGGTTGGCTTTTTAGGCTATGGGTTCTGGATGGATAGTTGGCTTTTGGTTTCGAGTATGGTAGGCTTTTTGGTTTTGACTTTGGGTATAGCTTGGGCTGTGGGTATGGCTCTGGATTTTTGTTTTTGACCCACGCTTTGAAGAAGTATATATATGTGTTGTTCTTCCCGAGAAGCCCAAAATTAGTTTGTGTAAGAGAGAGATTGACAAACAATAGACTTGCTCCAGAGATATTTTTTTTCTTTTCCTTTTTTTTTCTCTTTTCTTTTTTCTTTTTTCTTTCTTTTTTTTCTTTTTTTTTTCTTTTTTTTCTTTTCTCCATTTTTTCTCGGAGCATCATCATCATAGCAATTGCGGAAATATCTCCTTTTGGGACAAAGGGATAATCATTTTTGGTGGATATAAAAAGGCGAAACAACCCCTTGTTTTGGGAAGCTGGATCATGGGGATAGTTGTTTGGTTGGGGATTTTGGAAGGTCTTAGTTTTAGTAGGGGTTTTTGCATATGGTGGATTTAAAATTGCTTCAGGTTTTTCGAGGGGTTTTGGTGTATGGTGGAAAGCTTCAGTATGCTACTAATAGCTCGGCCTCAAAGGGTCGAATGTGATTCCGATCAAGACGACTTGCCTGCTCTTAGATTTAATGTGTTCTTAATAGTTTGCGGGTCCATATCTTCTGGATGAATCATTATCAACTTGTGTAGATTTAAGTGTTTTTAAAGTGAGTCAATTTATCATCCTTAAAAGAAAACCTTTCCAGGGATACTCGGAAATAGGTGACATCTAAGAAAGGAGAAGAAAAGATATATATGGAAAATCTACGAAAAAAGTTGTTTCCTGAAGATTTTATTTGAAAAGAGAAGGTTCAAAAACAAATGGGTTTTTGGAGGTGTATACAAAGGGTATTTTAGGGTTCTATGAGTCTCAAAGTCTTCCCTTGTCTTCCCCTGAGTGACCAATAACTTCTTGTACCGTGTCCTCTCCGAGTTCTTTTTCAGGCGATGCTCGACCACTGTTCAGTATGTTACTTTATGTCGTAAAACCTTTCTTCTCTGAAGATGGAGGGATGACCGTGTCACGACTTGACCCGGATTCCATTACAGAATCCTGAGGTCGTGACGTTGGAACTACACAAGAGAGAACAAATACTTGCTAAAACAAAGTGCAAGTGGAACATTTGAGCTAACAAGCTCTAGACACGAACAAGACGCCGGACTAAAATACGGCTTTCAAAATTTCGAAGATGCGGAAGTGTTAAAGGACAAGCCCTCGAGCTTAAGAGCTCGAGACTGAAACAAAATGAAACCAAGAGAGGCGTTGCCTCACGAGGTAAGAAAATGAAACTCGCGTGGCATAACATTGCAGACGCAGAACTAACCATCGGCACTCCAGGCCGGCGTTCCATCAAAAATCAATCTGATATAACAATGACCCACTGCTAAAGCATACCGGGGTAACAACAACAACAACAACTAGTATAACTAGAATAATGAAATACCCGAAGCTACTACTGCCTGGGGTACAACTGACATATTACTCTACTATGGAGTACTCGTGCCCGACTACAAATGTCGGCTATTGGAATAATACAACAATACTAGAACAATCTACCCAACTGCAAAGTTTATATAACTTTACAAAAGAAATATCGTCCTCAACAAAATAAAAGGACACAAATATAAATACTGAAATAAGCGGACTAGGCTCAGCTAGCAAAAGCTCGAGAGGAGATAACTGCACGGATATCATGACCTCAACTCAACTATCGATATGTTGCTCTGCTACAGACGGGATCTACTCGGCCTCAACGCGGCAAGCGAACAACTGCACATTGGAAAGTAAAGTACGGAGTGAGTCATAAAGACTCAGTACGCTACTACAAACAACATATCATAAATGAAACATTGTTATAATAAAACATGTCATCGCATTGTTACGACTAAAACCAACAAAGATGTGTCGTATACTCGACACTTCTCAAGATTAACTCTCTGCTCATGTACTAAACCGTCCAAACTACTAGGATGAAATTCACTGATCATAAACAAACCAAATAAGTCAGAAAACATTTCACAAAGAATCAACATATATAAAGGAATATATATATATATATATATATATATACCCTTTATGTCTTTCATAGAATTTTCAAGTATAAGTATGTATATCTACATATATACATATCAAGACTCACATTAATTCACAATCAATACAAACATGGTCATTTAGATTTCATGTCTCAGGTAACACTTTGTTATCATATAAGTACTCATAGTCAGCCACATAAAGGTTTAAGAGAGAATACCAAATCAATGTCGCTATGTTGCTCCTGCAATCATAAATATTAATCATATCGTGCCAGTGATACTCGTGATCGGGTATCAAAGTACCGAGCTCTCTTCTCGGGTCCAAGCTCTCTACTCGGGAAAATAGCACTAGCCAATGCGCTCTTTTGGTTATGACAAATGGGGCTACTTCCCCACTGTAGCTAGCAGTGGAGGGGTGTGTGAACCGAATCCGGTGCAGCGATACATTGCAACCACGAATCCCATAATTCGTGAAGACAATGCATCGTCCCACCATCAACGTAAAAACTCAAGTAATGCCAGCTGGACTTATATGCAATGCACAAGTAGATGTTTACTTGCAAACTCTCAAGTAGATATAAAGATCTATTAAACTCATACGATTATGCACATTATTACAATAATCAAAAAACCACAATAGGAGCTCATTAAGTCTCTAAAATCCCAAGTGTCAAGTTGTCCACTCTATTCAAGTCAAGGTCCAAAAGCTAGTAATCTAGTCAATGGATTATAGGAGTTGTAGGGTCTCGTTCTACGTTTTCATTTAAGGAATTTCTAGGTCCTCATTCCATTTAGGAACCCTAGTTCACAAGTCACTAACTCAAGTACGAGTTGGTAGCCTAAGTCGATTTCAAGTTTGCAGTTACACTTGTTAATGGAATACAATTTAAATACAAGTCAGGAAATCAACACCAATAAAATCACCAAGTAATCAAAGGCAATATATGCTTCATGAGTCATATTCTCAAACGCATACAAGATACAAATCTCAACAAAGGTAGGAATTATGTACTTAGTCTTAATCTAAATCAATCATAGAATTTCATATTCTAGTATACAACCAAGCTAAGTTATTTACTTAACCATTAACCCAGTATATATTCACCAAGACTACTTTGTTAGTCTAGGGTACTTAATCAACAATGGTATACGCCTTACAATATTTCTAGAATGATAAATCATTTTATAGTCTCAACTCATTAAAGTTCATGTTAATTCTTAAACTCATCCCGTCATATTCACGTGAATAGAATCGTTTATTAGATACAAATTCACTATGCTCTAAGAGCATCTAAAGGGTCTCTACGTCGAAATTGAGGATACACTCTATAATATCCCTGAATGGTAATCCTTTTTTCAAACCAAGTCAATCCTTCTCTACTCGATGTTCATGCACCGAAAGATACTCATTCTAACAGTTGGAATTCCAAGTTAGTAATAACTCATTCTACACAACCATTTTGTAAAATTGACCAATAACTCATCATAACTCTAAATTTCATGAATATTACATATTCAGAAACTAGACTCTTCAAACTATAACTTAGCCTTTTAAATCACTTCATTCGGATTTATATTCATCCAAATATAGTAACTTCAATTTCATGATAACAATCTGATCTGCTGCTATTACACATTCTGCCCAGTCAACTTGTAAATTCAACCATTAATTACTCATTACTCCAAATTTCATGAATTTTATATATTCAGAAACTAGACTCTTGGAAATATAATTTAGCACTTTAAAGTACTCTATTTGGATGTGTATTCTTCATAATACAGCCACCTCAAATTCATGGTAAAAATCTGTTTCCCCTGCTACAGTCACACTGTCGCAGCAATGTTTCGTGACTCATGAAAAATATTTCCTTAACTAGAAAGTTAATGAAACTTTACAGGGAGTTACCTAACATGTTTAGGTATAACATATCCAAGAATAGGACAATTATCACGGACGGAATTGCTACAGTATTTTTCAGAAAAATGCCCAAAACAGGGACTACACCCATTTCAAAATATGTTTTCTTTTTCTTTGCTTCCTAAATTCTCAAACAACTTAATTTTGTTAACTAACAATATTTTCATGCTAGTATCACCCAAGGACTTCAATTGGAGTCCTAAACCCAATCAATACCCAAAATCACCAATTCCGGTCTCACCCGACCAAATCTTGAAATCTCCCAATTGAGACCCGACGAACCCAAAAAGTTGTAGGAATTTATCCTAGGGCTCAAAACAACACTTTAAAATTTTAATTAACTCCATTGAGTCAAAATACAATTTTCCAAATTCTAGGACAATGTATAATTTCGAGATTTATTTCCTTTTGGGTTTCTAAACCCAATAACAAGCAATTTCAATTCCTAATTACTTCAATAAACACAATAAACCCAAAAATTTCAACCTCTCATGTTTAACAGCCCCAAACCCCACATGTTTACAAATTAAAACTCATCACAAACTCATCATCTAGACATGTATTAACTCAATAATTCATGGGGAACAAGTCTCTAACACCCTAGCATCAATTTGAGCTAGAAAGAGAAAGTAGGGGGTTTAGTCACGTACCTATTTCGGCCAATAAAGATGAAAGAAACCGAAAACAAACCTAGGGGAAATGATCTCCTCGATGAGAGCTTTCCAACGGTGGTCTCCGATCGCGATTCCGTTGGGTGAATCGACGGGAAACAAAAACACCCACAACACACCTACTGGTGGTGTTTCTCCATCTTTTGGCTAAAAATGGAGGATGAGAGAGATGATGAATGAGTGGAGAAGAGTTTTGGGGTCTCAAATACTCCCACTGTAGTCCACAAGAGAGCAGCACAAGTGAAAACCGAGCCGGGCGAAGAAGATGACACACGGCATCTCGCAGAGGAAGGAACTCAAAGACTCCTTCTATTGTTTGATGGTTTTTTTTTAAATGAGGAGGTTAATCCACTTCAGCCCCTAATTATCTCTCCCAGTCAAACATGGGTCAACAATTGTATTACTACTAAACTTAAATTATTATTTTAAAGTAAAACAATTATTAACTAGTCAAACATATAGCATTCGGTTGACTTAATTATTAATCAACTCCAATTTGACTCCGCAAAATCAATAACAATACCACATAAATATTTCTAACACGTAAGAACTAATATATTATTCCCTCAATCAATGTTTTAACTATCATACGAATTAACACTGAAGGGTCAATTAAAATACTAAAACACTTTGGGGTCACAACCGCTAATAATTTATTTACCTCTAGCCGTCAAATAATAATTTCTTATTATTATATCTAAATTTAAATAAGGGTATAATCATCCTCTAAATAAATTACCAACCTCAAAGGAGTCAGTTACACTACTCCATAATTTTTGGGTACAAAGTAAACCTCCAACACGTACAACACCCCTGCAGAGTCGAAATTAAAAATGGATAAATATTCTATAACAAATCGGGTTTGGAAGTCAAAATTTCGAACTCGCAAATGGTGGATTATGGCTGAATATCAAGTAAGGGAGGTAAATGGGCTCAAAGCCTAATGGGCCAAAAGTGACCAAAGCCCAAATAATATCCAATAATTTCAGTCAACTTCAAAGACGAGCCTAGGGTGATCTATAAGCCTGAAAATTACAAATAAGGTATGGTTAGAAAGATCTCGAAGTCTAGCTTCTAACGCACCAACGGATCTCGATTCTGAGGTGTCTACACAAAACTGTGGCTGTTAAACTACATGTTGTATCTGGCATGCGTGAATACGCGGCCCAAACTGAAAACCGATCCCAAGCGTGTGCAATGCTACACAAAATTCAACCCAAAACCATTCCAAGTTAATCCTAAGGAATCGGGGTCTTACAGACCGTATAGGGTAAAGTATCATTTTTTTCTCAAACTAGTCCAGTTGGCTGATTCGATCATGTTGATTCATGGATACGGCTTTTCAATGACCTGGCCATTAATAAGATCTTGGATGACACTTTTGAGCTTATAACACCTATCAGTGGGGTGGCCATTGCTATGATGATACTCACAATACTGAGAGTGGTTCCATGTGTCTGATAGCTGGTTTAGAGGTTTGTGATTCTCCATGGGCTGCAAGACCCCTTGTAATATTAGGGACATTGGGGCATACAATACATCGTAATGCCTTTTGTTTCCTTTGTAAGGTCATACGAACCTTCTGTTAGTATCACTGTTTCCCTCAACAGAATTGGCAGACTTATCCGTCCCATACGACCATGGCACATTACTGTACTTACCAATTGGGATTCTTTCAACAACGTTGAATTCTTTCGTAGATTATTTCCTTTGATTCAGAATAGCAGAATGAACTTGGAGGTGTATAAAGGACCCTCTACGTATTTCTTCATCAATACGATTTCCTATTTCAACAATGGTATTGAAATCACCGTAGGGAAGATACCTCATATGTTCAAGATAAATTGGATGGAGGTTTTTTATAAACAACCGGGCTGATTCAGATGGATCAGGTCTGTCTAAAGTTTGGGCAACTTTCCTCTTCCACCTAGCTACAAAGTCTGCAAAGGTTTCATTTTCCTTTTGGGTGTATGCCTCAAGTTCTCTTATATTCTCAGAGCTACTGTTCTCTATGTATCTCTTTTGGAATTCTTCGGCCATTTGATCCCAAGTAGCAATCGTACTGCTATCTGCTAACATGAGCCATTGTTTAGCAGCCCCTACCAAGGTCAGATGAAAGTTGGAAGCTATAGCCTCGAAGCTAGCTCCCCTTGACTGCATAGCAGTAGAGTAAGATTTTAAGTGGGAGATAGGGCATCCAGTCCCATCAAAATTTTCTATGTCAGGCATTTTAAATTTTGAGGGCAATATAACTAAGGGTTGTAGCATTAATGCGTACGTAGAAAATTCCCCTTTGTTCAAGACCTTGAACATCATACTTTTTAGGTTCTCCATATATGCATCTAATTTTGTGGGAGGTGGTGCTGTGTTTTGGTATATATTAGAGGGATTGGGGTAACTTGGTTTATTCCTTGCTGGGGTATTTGATGGGAATTTTGAGGAGTTAGGCTATTGGCGGTTTCTGCCTGACGACCAGGATCATTGAAAGGTAGATAGGTTGTTACTTGTCCTGCCTGGGTATAGTTTCTAGGGTCCATATGTAGGTTATTTTGGAGTGGATTGGTGATGGGAAATGAAAGGCCATTTGGATTTTGGGGTTTATGGGTGTTTGGGAAAGGATATGGTGGGTTTGGTAGGAAAGGTTTGAAAGTTTGGTAATAAGTATTTAGTGAGAAATTGGTGATTGGGGCTCTGGCGGTTGGTAGAAGGTTAGTATTTGGCTTAGGGTTTGGGTTTAGAGGATTATGAAAAGTAGATGCTTCTTGAGGGGTTGTAGGGAAAGAGGTTCCCTCCCCACTTGGCCTTAGACCTTGTAAGAGATTTGTCATATGTCTCATTATGCGATCAGCCATGTGCACCCAAATTTTGATCTAACCACTGCTGCATAGCCGGAGTTGGAACGTACCCGGGAGCCCCTGTATTAGTACACACTACAGACTGCTCACTTTCGGAGGCCATTTTGCTCAAATCTGTACCCTCTGAATTGATTCTAACACTTTCTGATCTTGACCCTGATATTTTCTGATTTCACCCATGTGTCTGTATCCCGTATCAACCGACCAGTGCTATCTTTTCCTTTCCGAATTCGGGCCAGGTTTCTAAGGAAAAGAGGGTTGAAGGTATGAGAAGGGAAGGTTCGAGGCTTTTGGGTTCAAGTACAGTGTGCCTTTATTATTATTTTATTATTATTAATCAATTTTTCCTAAAGATTGATCGGACAAGCCCTTGTTTTGTTTTGATAATCTCGGGACTTTTCCTAGAATAATGGATTCTTTCTCCAGAGTATAGGACCATCGTATTCCACCTGCCTTTCGACTTCCCAAGATTGGACTGATCTCAGGCGAATGACCTATACTATTTTCGAGATCCACCATTCAAATAGTCTAGGTCGAATATCATAAAAATCATTGGTCAGCCCCTGTGTATATCTGTATTCATATATTTTTTTAGCTTTTTTTTGTTGTTTTTTTTTGTTTTGCAACAGGGATTGGTCAGTAATTCAGAGATATAAAAATCGATCGGTCTATGAAGTGTCCTGAGAATCTAAATGCATTTAATATTGGCTGATGCAGGGGTAGGCTGGCCATGGGGTAGGGTAGCAGTTCGGAATATTTCTACGTGCGTGCATGTGTGTGAGGTATCTAGAAAGAAAAGTGGGGAATCTATATGTTCCTATTAATTACAAATTGGTCCTAATCCCCAAAATAAAATGAATGAATAAAAGAATATTTACGTATTTTGCGCGGAATAAATAAAACAAGCAAAAATAAAATAAAATAAAGCGATAATAAGCCCTTGCTTTTTTTGTTATCCTACCCGAAATTCTATTATATTTTTGGTTCGCAACGGTACCCAAAACAATGCTGCTAGAAGTTTCACGGTTATTTGCACAAATATATGTACAAATATATAAAATGGCAATATTTAAACTGTTAAATAAATATAATAAGCATACTTAGCCAAAAACAAAAAAAAACTTGTTTTTTTTTTCTTTTTTTTTTATGAGAAATGAGTCTAGCCCTCCGTTTCTATTTTCTTTTTAAAAATAAAAACAACGACCCCAGCAGAGTCGCCACTGTGAATGCCCCTTTTTTCGACCGATTCCCCCACTGCGTGAGAAGAGGGTGGTTTCAAAATCTTTTAAAGCGCGTGGGAATACGCTAAGCCTCAATTGTGGATTCCAAATGTGATCAACAGAGTCACCATCTTTATTTTAAAGAAAACAAAGAAAAACAAACAATAACCAGCTTTGCAAATGGTTCGGATGCTAAGTTACGAGGTGGGAAGGGATTAGACACCCAACTCGTCCTTTCGGTTTTAAAATAGTTTTTTGGCTAAATATGTTTTTTTATATTTATTTAACAGTTGAAATAAAACATTAAATATATATTTGCATATATATAAGTAAATTATTACAAACTTTACAACAGCCACCTTTCCTGGATACAAATACATTTATAAATATTTGGTCATAATAATGGCTCTTTTTAGTGCTATTCTCTATAGAATTTCTGGCAGCACAACTATTTATTTTCTTTACATTGGGTTGATTTAAATAACACTTTTTTATAATATAAACTTTTAAATAACCTACCTCTTGAAGCGTGGGGGTTCTATCTCGTACCAAGCTCCTTCTAGTAGATTTTAGGGTGCGCCGTCTCATTTAGGAGAGGAGTCTTTTTGTTGTTGTTTTGTCTGCAGGATTCGGGCAAAGTGATCGGCTAAAAGTTGCTTTTTGCCTCGGGATCCGGGTGGCACAACTGCTTGATTTTTGTTGTTCGCTTGCTTCCTTAGACGGAAATCTTGTAGAGCAACTGCTTTCTTTTTGCTGATTTGGCGTCTAGATTCAGGCAGGTGTGGGTTCAGGGAATGTGCTCCGCGCCCCGGATAGGGTGCGGCGTCGTGCGGAGGTGACATCCATCGCTCCCGTTCGGCCTCCCTTTTTTAGGGAGGACGAAATCAAAAGTGCGGGAGGAGTCTTTGTCGAATAGCGCGTTGGAATGCGCCTCGGTTGCCTTTAGTGGATTTTTGATCCAATATGTGAGCTTTGGTTTTCTATGCATCAAGTTATCCCTTTTTAGGGGATACCGGGATATGGGAATGCATCACCTTTCCATTCCCATTCCCTTTTTAGGGAGAGCATTGAAAGTGCAAGGAAAGGAATGTTGCGGCGCCCCACTATGGATTTTATGAAAATAGCCTTATGGCCTATTTCGGATCACTATGAGTGCTTTGGGTTTTCTATGTCAAGTTATCCCTTGTTTAGGGGATACCAGGACATAGGAATACATCACCTTTCCATTCTCATTCTCCCTTTTTTAGGGAGAGCATTGAAAGTGCAAAGAAAGATGTTGCGAGGCCCACTTGGATCCAAAATGTTTTTAGAGTCGCCATCTTTATTTTAAGGCAAAAATAAAGCAAAACCGAGAAAAAAAACCGAGATGAAGAAAGCGGGTTCGGAGGCTAAGTTACGAGTTGGGAAGGTGCTAGGCACCCAACTCGCCCTTTCGGTCTCAAAACGGTTTTTGGCTAAAGTATGCTTTTTGTTATATTTATTTAACAGATAAATAAAGCATTAACTGCCTACAAATACATCCATTACATCTATATTATTTACGGACTTGCAACAGTCTTTTTACAAACAATTACAAATATACTTGCAAATATTTTGCCATAGTAACGGCTACATTTAGTATTATTTCCTAATGAATAAATAAAGCAAATAATTACAAATACATCTGGGCGGCACAAGCGCTTATATGGCTACATTGGGCGGATTGGAAATAATACTTTACAAACAAATGAAAGACTTTAAAAGTAAAAACTTACAGACAGCCTAGGGTGTGCTCGCTCTGTCCCTCGGGGAGAGAGAGTCTTTTTTTTGTTGTTGAAGTTGTGTGTTGTGTGTTGTGTGAATTTGGGCAGCGTGACTGCTCTGAAAGTTACTTTTCGGCCTCGGGATCGGGCGGGTAGCTGTTGTGTTTGGTTGTTTGTTTGGTTTGAAGTAAATCGAGGCGAGAATAACGGCTTATTTGCGATTTGGCCTTTTAAATCGAGCGAGCAAGCTGCTCTTTCCACGATTTTGGACCGGGAAATAGGGTGGATACCTAGGCGGGGGCTAAGGTACACTTCTATCGGTTGGTTTTGTGTTTGGAGGAGGTTTGGCAGAGTTTCGAGGCTTTGGAGGTGATCTCTCACTATCTCACACCGCTCTCTAATTCTCCAGCGTAACGTTAACGCGGAGAAACTTGGAAGAATTTGTGTGAAATGAGGAGCCGGCTATTTATAGGAGAAGCGAGGGACATCGCGGCAATTAGAAATTCTTCTCAAGCGCATCAAATGGTTGCTGAATGAGTTGTGAATTACGGCAAATTTGGATGAGCATTGAAGGAATTGGGCGCCACCCATTTTTGGGCGCCATGCCCAAATTTTATGGTAGCCACGCCCAAATTTCAAACTTGGCATCCTTTTTGAGCACTTTAGGTCCACAATTCGTCCTTTTGCGCATCTGCTTTGTCCTTTTGCACTTTTGACCACAGTAACTTGACATTTGTTAATGTTTTAACGAGTCTTGATATTTTATGTCATGTCACATACCGAGTGCGAAATTGGGGTGTCTGAGCCCCTCAGCGATGGAGTCTACGGGTAACCCGCGGCTTCTTGAGTAGGCGAACATCGTTGATAAGAATAGACTCTCAATTTCGTTTCATTTCAAAAGCGAGGGAGAAATATGCGGCGGTAGCGATTATAATGCAACAATTTATCAAACCTCCATATCCTAGACATTTTTAGTCGGTTATAGCGAGGTTATCGCGGTTTTTAAGCGATATATGCAAATTGAATGCTCGATGGTCGGACCTACTAATGTAGGGCGCCTACGTATCCCTTAATAAAAGGAATCGGACCAAGCGTAGTTCGGCCTAAGCCGAAACAAACAACCAATTGAAGAAAAGATTTTCATGTTTTTGAAAAGCCGTATTCTTCCGGTCGAAACCGTTGTCAAATACGGTATGAAGATTTTTGTGTATTTCGAAAACCATATTTCAACCGGTAAATACTTGAAATATGTTAAGAGATCGATCTCAAAATTGTGTCATTGGTCAATACCTTGCTTCCAAACACAATAAGAGGACCTTGATTTTCAGCGTACTTCGACCGATCAAATACCCGACATCGAATACGATAAAGAACGTTCTTCAAATTTTTCAAAAGCGTATCCAAGCGATAAAAATCTGGTTGGATACGACAAAGAATTTTCTTTTCTTCTTCCTTCTCTTTTTTTTTTTTTTTTTTGAATATTCCTCTTTTTTTTTTTTTTTTGAAACAAAACCTTTTGAAAAAGATTTTCTTTTATTTTCTGAAAGCAAAATAAGAAATCTTACCTTTCTTACCTTTCTTACATGTTCAGCTTTTTTATTCTTCTTGGTTGGTGATTTGGCTATTTCGTTCGATTTTTCCATCTTTGGGGATTTCTTCTTTCTCTTCTTTTTTTTCTTTCTTTTATTTTTTTTTTTCTTTTGATTTCTTTCTTTTCTTTTGTTTTTCTTTTTTTTTTTCTTTTCTTTATGACTTTATTATTCTCGATTCTTTTTTCTTTCTTTCTTTGATTGATTTTTTTCAAAGGAAAAGGGACTTACCTTTGCTTGAATTTTCGACTTTTACGCTTGTCGGCGGTGACTTCTTTGGAGATATGAGCTTTCCTTGCTTTTTGGGTGAAAGGCCATCGAATGTGGTTAACAAAATTGCTTTTGTTAACTTTACATTAAGTCTCGGGGCCACTTTGCAACTTTGAAATTTTGAGGACTTAAGTTGCGATCTTTGAATTGCTTTGGAGGGAAAAGTGAAAGTTTCACTTTTCCTCCCTTTCTTCTTCACTTACGGGAGAAAGGAAATTTCATTTCCTTTTCTCTGCTTCTGCTTCAGTTCCTTCCATAGCCGACGAGGTAAGTTTTCTATTTTTTTTTCATTTTCTCTCCTTTTCTCAATTTTCTTCCGCCAAAATTTTTGTTTTTCTGCGCAGATGGCTTCTTCCTCTAGATCTAGGAAAGGAAAAGCACCAATGGACCCGGAATCTGGCGAGGAAAAGAAAGAACTTCCTCCTTTGGTTCGGAACCATGTCGGCTATTATTATTCGAAACATTGGGGCAATCTGGTGCGAGATTGGTACAAGCATATCTCGAATCTTCCTGATCCCAATGTGAGTATAACTTTCTTCCACCCATTTGGTTAATTTTTCAGATCTGCTCATTTTCTGTGTTGTTTTGGACTTTTGGAGTATATATATGCTGCTTATGATATTTATGCATGTGATTTATGAGCTAAAATGATGCAATTTTGGTAATAATGCATGAAATTTGGACAATTTATTTTTGCGATGCCCAAATTGAACTAGTAGTTACTATTTGACCCTACTATGCATGATTTATAATGTTAATGCAAATAAGGCTATATGATGCATGTTTTAGATCTAAAAATATTTTTACATGGCATATATTCACAGGATGGAATTTTCGGAATGAAATGCAAATTTTTCTGGACACATTTTTCGGATACATTTTCGGATATATACAAGACAAAACAGATATATTTTATGCACCAGAATTTATTTTTTATGCATGATGATGCTGTAGGGATATAAGAAATGCCAAGAAGATATTATTTTTCCATGGCAGGTGGCATTTTTATTTTCTTTTCGCGCATTCCTAATACAGCTTATTGACTAATAAATGCAAATAATGGATGCATGTACTACTTTATTTAATGCAAATGTGATGCTGAATATACATGAGATGCTTTTTTATGTGAATGCATGGTTTATTTATTTACATGAATGTGAAAAGAAAAAATGTGACATGTATATTTAAATGCAAAGTATATATATCATTCTTTTTTTTTTTTTAACATCTTGACATGTATATTTATGCAAAGTATATATTTATTATTATGATACTTAAAATGATAATATGTATTTTATGTGCAAAACAAATTTTTAATGTACAAAATGTTTTTTTTTTGAAAAATCTAATGTATTAAATATGCAAGGAGAAAGGGTTTGTGAGATACTTACCTTTATTTTCCTCTTTTTTTTTTCTTTTTCGAGAGCGTTTTGGACAAGGCCGAGCCACTTGTGCGAGTGTCGATATATTCCATTCAATGCCTTTGCCTTTTGGTAGATGAGACGGGCTTGGGAGATTTCATGCGGGCCTTTACTCCCTTCCGATTATAGAGTCATCTTCGACGTCTTTGCGGAATTTACGGTGGGATACCACCCACACTTTCCACCTCGGTGGGGAGAGATCACTATGACTCCTGCGACTTTCTTTGCTATTCTGGTATTTCTACACGGCATTGGGCGAATCGGCACTGATTATACCCTTCGTGCGTCATGGAGGTGGAGGACCTCTTTGGGGTTTGTGCCCGAGTACAAAACAGACGAGGTGACCATTCCGGTGTGAAGAAGTGGCTTAGAAAATCTTGAGGCGGGTTGATCCCGAGGATAGCGTTCTTTGTGACTCGTGTCGCCGGACATTTTTATTCTTTTTCTTGGGACTTCTCTTTTTGCTAATGCATCCACTACCGAGGGTCTCTTTCTTTGGTGCCTTGAGACTGGACCATGTGATTGACTATGGTGAGGCGGGCGGGTTTGGTGAGCTTTATGTGCATGGATAGGTTGAGTCGGAATGACTCAAAGGTTATGATTGGTTTTGCCCACACTGGGAGGTATATTTTTTCTTTTTCTTTTTTCGTCGCATATATATATTTTTTCACATATTTTTTTTTTTTTTCTTGACTTTTACCTCTGTTTTTTTTAGGTGTGGGCTTACTCTGTGTTTGACTTTGTACCGGGCCCACTGCGCAGTGATGTTCTTGGACCACCTTACTTGGTCAAATTTGTGAATGCGAATCGGAAAGAAAAGGACACCAGAGGCCATTATATTGAGTCACTGGGGCTGCAGGACACAGTGGCGAACTCGACCTCAGGTTCGGTGACTTTGTTCCCTTGGCGGAATCGGTAGGGCCGATCGAGGTTACCTGCTATTTAGTCGTTGCGGATTTTGATGGTATCGATCATGTGCGATTCTTTGTACATGGGTGGCGGGTCAACCGTCGGCATGTCCGTTTCGGTATAGCCCGGTGGCACCTCCTCCACCTCCCGAATGTGATCGAGCCGGACTTTATACCAAACCGGCTACTTGTCCAAATATGAGATGCACGGTGATTTCCGGTCATAGCATATGAAGACTTTTTGAGGACGATGCTCCATCCTCCTCCTCCTCCTCCTGTGATTGCGTGCATGATGCTTGGGGGTCTTCTCTTCAGGCGGGCGGCTTTTTTTCCATGCGATGATGCCTTTTCGGCGAGATGGTAGGCTCATAAGAGGTTCTTCGGATGTGGAGATTCTGAGGAGTACCGCGTCACGATCGAGCGGTATATTCATCACTTTTTTTTGATTTTTTTTTTTTTGATGCTCTCTCTTTTTTTTATTTGGTGATGCTCTTTCTTTTTTTTTTTTTAGGTCAAAGTGTCCACATACAAGAGACTCTTGCGGGGCTTCGTTAAATCGGCATCAACAAACTCTATCGGCGTCGATGGATGACTTTTCTTGTCGAACAATGAGCTATCGCGGCCCAGGCGTCGCGATGATGATGATGATGATGCGGACGTAGGATCGAGTCGCGCCAGGCGAGGGGGCGGATCACGAACTGATGGCACGGTGGGCCCCAGTCGGGGAGGTGGCTTTAGCGAGGCGAGCATCATTTTGGCTATTAGCTTCCTTTCTGCACATGTCGGCTTTTCTTTTTTTCTTTTTATTTGTAATTAGTAATTAGTATACGTACAAACATGAATGATGAAAATGCAATATAATTTTAGAATGACATGATAAAATAAAATGCACACTCAAAATACATGCGAGAAAATAAAGCTATATCCGACTAAGGGTAATGGCACGCTGCATTTTAGAAATGAATTTGAAAAGAATACACCTTCGGTTTAAGGGGGCTTTTCTGGCGATCTGCGGGTAGAGGAAGAGGCAGCCGCCTCCTCCTGTGCGAGGGAGCATAATTGCGACCATCTACTCTCGTATAGGCTTTGCTTTTGATAGATTGCTAGGCCTTCCGTGATCAGACGAAATATCAATTGGTGATTTAGACAGAAACCAGAATATCAGAGGCAGTAAAGGAGCAAATTGGGCGTGGCTTATAAGCAATTTGGGCGCCATGCCCAAATTTCATGAGGTGGCGCCCAAATTTGGCTTTCTGGGAGATTTTCTTGGCCCTTTGTTTGCCACTTGTTCGTCTGTTTGTCGATTTTTTATTTTACGCTATAAAAGGAGACCAGCGAGCTTTGAATTCTTCACATCGATTTCCTTCATTCTGCCTCGTTCTTCCATAGCTTCTCCTTCTCAGTTGCTCTTTCTTTTGACAGAGAAAGTTTCTTGTTTCTGCTCTAATGGCTGCCCCTTACCATACACCTCTGGAATTAGAAATCTATGAAAATGCCCTCGACCTATGGATTCTTGCCCTCCGAGCCGACGAGCGTGACTGGTTTGATCACATTTTTGGCTTCAGGTGCCTTCTTTCCTGGAGAAATGTCGTGATCAACTGGGACATGTTGAGAGGAGCGTCCAGGTTCTGGTCTCGTCAAGATCATCTTTTTAATTTTGGGATGAACGAGATGTGCCCAGCCTTTGAAGAATTTTGTGCAATGCTGGGAGTTGCTGCCACTCGTAATATTGCCGTGCCTTCGCCTCGGAGGCGTCCTTACATGGCAATTAGGGAGCTATTCCGCACTACTAGAGATGCCACCCCGGGCTTCTATAACGGGGTGAATTTTGACTTGACCGTTCTTCCACGATCATTCACAGAATTCATGGAGGGTGACGTGGATTATTTGAGGCGCCGGCTGACGGCTCTTTTCTTGTGCTTGGTGGGGAGATATCTGTTGGTGGGCCATCAGGGATTTATTGACGTGCGAGTGGTGGATCTTGCCTGCGGTGATCGCCGGGCGAATATCGTTCGATAATCTTAGCGAGACTACGGTGGTCTTGATGCCTTTTCTGGTGGCGACGAACTTTTCCCTACTGGCAGTCCCATTCTGATCCATATGTGGTTGGAGGAGCATTTTCAGTGCGTGATGGCTCCTGCATCTTTTGGACCCGTATATGACCCAGGGCTTTATGGTTTTCGAGGCCGCTTTCCCCAAGTTAACTATTCTGATTATGACTGGTCTGAGGACTTCTTTCGGAGGGGCTCCATGGACATATCCTGGGTGATTAACCACTGGGAGATCCGACGCTTCATTTTGCACTCTGCCGGCTATGCCCAAGTTGTCATGTTGGGCATCAGAAAAACCTCTTTTTATAGTGCTGACAGAATACTGCGTCAGTTTGGGCTGGAACAGATTATTCGAACACGACTTCGCCCGTATTTTTGGAGATGGCAAATAGCGGGACTGGACGGATTTTGACTTCCAGAGGATGTGGCGTCTTGACTTTGATAGGCTTCAGGTGGCCTATTTGTTCTCAGATTATATATTTTTGTCCCTTGAATACTTGGCATGGATAATGGTGATTGCTGAGGGATCTTCTCGCGAGATTCGGCGGAGGTTGAGAAATTTGTTTGGCCGCCATGTAGCTACGGGCATTGACGCTCGCCTTATGGAGATAGGCGAAGAGATCGAGAGTTCAGGTTTGGTCATTCCTCGGGGCTGCGGGGAAGATTTCGAGGCGAGTACATAATCCTTGGCGACTCCGGTGGCTCTGGCCCGGATGAAGCGAGGTCAGTGGTGGGAAGCGGCGGAGGCTGCTCCCCCAGTGAATGGGGCGGCTTTAGATATGCTTGATTATGAGGTCCTCGACATGATAATGCAGGTTGGCAGCAAAATCCTTGGGAGCAGGAGGAGGCTGTCCCTTCCCCTCAGAATGGATGGGGCACTGATATAAGGCCTGATAATGGCAATCAACAGCATAATCCACAGGAACGGAGGGTTGCTCCTCCCCTCGGCTGGATGGGGTGCCGAGAGATAACGGGCTGGACCTAGCAACACAACGGTCCATGAGAATGGAGATGCTTGGTGATGATGAAGGAGACACTTACGGCGGTTCGAGAACAGGGGTTCTTACGTGCCTCGAGAGAGAGGAATATGGGCCCGGCTTGGTGGGCCAGCATGGATAGACCGCTAGGAGGCTGAGCTGCAAAAGGAAGGAATGTTTGGGGGAAACAAGTGGGGGTGTAGGCAGGCATATGTATGTGCAATGCAGTTAATGTATAATATAGACGTCTTAAATAAATATTCCTAAGTTGCACCTTAGGACCTTGTAATATATTTTAAGTATTTTAATGTGAGCTTAGTTGTGGTTTTCTCTTTCCTTTGTCGGTTGAGCTTTGTTGTATGCCAAAAGGCGGAGATAGTATCTTGAGGATTCAAAGAGTGTCTTCCCTCTCCTTTTTCTCCTGATTTTTTTATGCTCTAACTTTTGCCTAGGCCGCCCTTTCGGGTTTTCAACCTAGCGAGCCCTTATTTCTCCTTTTTATTGTTTTTTTTTTTTTTCGCTCTAACTTTTGCCTAGGCCGCCCTTTCGGGTTTTCAACCTAGCGAGCTGGAGAGGGAAACATTTTTGTCGGATAGATTGGCTCAAGCATAGTACCTTTTGAGCTTGTCAAGGTTGAAGGGCTGAACAAGGTCCTCTCCTTCTGGTTTGTAAGAGCACGGCACCTCGACCGGATCTCTTTGACAATGTGCGGTCCCATCCACGGAGATTTCCATTTTCCCCTAGTATCAACATAACTAGGGGTTTTCTCAGCACGGATCTCAGGCACGGATGTCGCGGCCTTTGACTTTTTGTTGAATGCACGGGCTATCGTCTTTGATAGGCTCGAGTGTGCTCGAGGGCTAATGTGCCGTTCATCGATCGGGGCTAATTCTTCAAATCGCCCTTTGACCCGATCGACTTACGCTATGTCGATTCCATCATTACTTCTTAATGATGGTATTTCAACTTCAATAGGCGTCTTGCCTCCATGCCGTATGCTAGAGAGTAGGGGTAGCCCGGTGGGTGTCTGGGCGAGGTGCGATAGCCCAGAGGGGCTAGCGGCGGCTTTTCGGCCGATCTCTTCTGTGTCGGCCATTTTTCGATGATGTTCTCGAGGGTTTTGTTGGTGCTTCAACGGCACCATTTGCTTGTGGCCGGTAGGGGAAGATTTGTGTCTTTGAATTTTGAACTCGTCGAGAAGACGATTCACGTCCCCTTCAAAATGAGAGCCGTTGTCGGAGATGATTTCGAAAGGCACCCATAGCGGTATATGATATTGGCTCGGATAAATTCGGACACCTTTCGGCATTTAGGATCTTGTAGGAAGAGGCTTCCACCCACTTTGTGAAGTAGTCGGCGGCTACGGGGCGTACTCATGGCCATTGGATCCCCGGGTGAATTTGGCCTATGACATCGATACCCCATGTTGAGAAGGGCCGGGGGCGTGGAGTTGTATAGGATGTGCGGGGGCACGTCTTTGCAATTTGCAAAACGTTGGCACTTGTCGCGATGTCGCACCCAGAATGCGATCGGTTTCAAGCGAGCTCAATAGTACCCTTGGGATAACTTTCTTGGATAGCATGTGGCCGTTCATGTGGGGTCCACAGGTACCACCGTGGAGTTGGTCCATAATTTGCTCGGCTTTGGCACAGTCGGCGCATAAGAGATTTAGGCCTTGGTAGTGCCTTTTATATAAGGCGCCACCGGCGAATCACAGTGCGATGCCCATCTTCGCAGGGAAATTCTCCCTCTTTTGTCTAGGCCAGGGGGATAGATTCCTTTTTGAAGCAGATTTTGGATGTCAATGTACCAGGGCTCGTGATCTGCCTCAGGGGCTGCATTAATTTTGAAGCAGTATGCCGGCGTGACTTTCTTCCCGACCACGAAGGGTTGGACTTGTATTTCTGCGGGAATTTGGACTAGTGATGCTAGAGTGGCCAATGCATCGGCAAATTGATTTACGTCAGCGGCAAGTAGTGGAATGAGATAGAATCAAACCGAGCGGCAAGTCTTTGTTAATTTGGCATGATAAAGTTGCGGCCAGGGGATCTTGGGTTTTCCACTTCCCTTCGACTTGGTTTATGATCAAGGCGAGTCTCCAAAGACTTGAGATTTTGGCCTTCCTTTGGAGAGCCTCTTCCGGGCCGCAATACAAGCTTCGTATTCGGTGGTGTTGTTGGAGCACTCAAACTCCAATCTTAGGGCCGATGGAGTGTGAGAATCTGTAGGGTCAATGAGTAGGATTCCTATGCCAAAGCCTCTTTTGTTTGCGGCTCAGTCAAAGAACATCTGCCAGTGGTGGTCGGTGATTTCCAAGACACCTTCGCAGGAAGGCTGGGCTCGATAGCATCTTCGGTTTTCAGAGGTAGATCGGCTAAGTGATCTGCGATGACGCTGCCTTTGATAGATTTGAGCGTGACATATGTTATGTCAAACTCGTTGAGAAGGAAGGCCCACTTAGCCAGTCGGCTGGAAAGTGATGGTTTGCCGAAGATATACTTTATAGGGTCCATCCTGGATATGAGCTTGATGGATCGTCCCTGTAGATATGTTTTGAGCCTTTGGGTTGTCGGACTAGGCCGGCCAACTTTTCTCGGTCTTAGAATAATTCGGCTCGCTTCCTTGCGACTTCCTCTTGATGAAGTATATGGCGTTTTCGATGTAGGAGTCTTTCTTTTCTTGGGCAAGCATGGCTCCCAGCGTGTCTGTGACGGGTTAAGTATATGAGGAGAGGTTTATGTGTATGGGGGGGCTAGCACAGGTGGATTGGTGAGGTAGGCTTTTATTTTTCGAAGGCTAGGCGGCATTTCTCGTCCCAGACTTGGTCGGTATTTTCTTTAGAAGCTTGAAGAGGGCCCACATGTGGTGGTGGTCGATGAAGCGGGCGATATATTGTAGTCGGCCTAGGAAGCCTTTGACTTCTGTTGGAGTTTTTGGCTGCGGCATCTCTATGATAGCTTTGATCTTTGCCGGCTCGATCTCAATGCCTTGCTCAGTCACTAAGAATCCCAGGACCTTGCCTTTGGTGACCCCAAATGTGCATTTGGTGGGGTTGAGTTTCATCTGATGCTTTCTGAGTCTTTCGAAGAACTTTCGAAGATCTCTGATATGAGCACCGTTGGCGTCGCTGGAATGTACGATCATGTCGTCGACGTAGACTTCCATTTCTTTGTGGATCATGTCGTGGAAGAGAGTGGTGGCGACCCTTTGATAAGTAGCCCGGCATTTTGAGTCCAAATGGCATGACAGGTATAGCGATAGGTACCCCAAGGTGGTGAATGAAGTCTTCTCTTGGTCTTCTGCTGCCATTTTAATTTGATTGTAGCCGAGCATGCCGTCGACGAAGGATCTGATTTTGTGAGCAGCAACGGCATCTACCACAATATCAATGTTGGGTAGCGGGAAATCATCTTTGGGCGACGCTTTGTTGAGGTCGCGGAAGTCGGCAGGTCGGAACCTTCCGTTGGGCTTGGGAGCAGATCACTATGTTGGACAGCCAGATCGGGTATTCAACCACCCGAATGAAGTTGACATGGAGCTGCTTCATAATTTCTTCTTTGACTTGCAGTGACCATTCTGGTTTGATTCGGCGGAGCTTCTGCTTGATTGGCCGAGCATCTGGATAGATAGGGATCCGGTGTTCGACTATGGCTGGATCTAGCCCGGCATATCTTCATAGGACCAGGCAAAGATATCTACGAACTCTTTGAGGAGGTCGATGAGTGCTACCCTTCGAGCCTTGCAGGTAGTTGCCGATTTTGATTTCTTTGATTTGATTGTTCTTGATTGTTCCCAGATTGATGATTGACAAGTCTTCATTTCTTTGGAGTGATGTTGTTCTGTTGCTCAAGCCGACTTTACAAGCTCAAGCAAATATTTTTTATCTTTTGGGTCCATTTCATTAAATGACTCATTATTATGATTATTTAATGTATCTTTTAATGTAGGTGCAACTAAGGAATAAGCAAAGACATTCATATTATCATTAATAACAAACTGCACTGGGCTTATTACATTATTGAGGACCTGGGGTTTGAGATCCTCATTATTAGGGAGCGGATCGGTAGATGACCAATCCGTAAAGCTAAGAGAAGGAAGGGGGGTAGTATATCCGAAGCGGTCTACCAGTTCTGCGGGAGTCAAGAGTGGGCCGGTAGTAACATACCAATTCTGCAGAGGCTTAGCAGTTAGATTCAAGGGTGTTGACCACAGCTTGGGGGATAACCTCAAAACCACTGAGGAAGATACCCGTGTCTTCATGCTCTATCTCGAGGATTGGGATATCCCCGCTTTCCTTGTTTTCCACGATCTTATCAGCCAGAATAATTACTATGTGTTCATCGTGGATGAATTTGACACGTTGATGTAATGAAGAAGCTACCCCCTTTACCCCATGGATCCAAGGGCGTCCCAGTAACAGGCTGAAAGTGGCTGGTATGTCCAAAACTTGGAATTCGACCGGCATGGTTAGTGACCCAATAGTCAGCATTAGAGTGACTACCCCTAAGACACATCGATCGGTGTTATCGTATGCCTGCTCTGCGTGAAGAAGGAGTGAGTTCTGATATTTTTGTTCCCAATTTGGCTAAGGTGCTGGCGGGACACACATTTAGAGAGGACCCGTTGTCTATCAGAACTCGAGGGACCAGTTTTTCCATTATTCCCACAGTGATATGAAGAGCATCAATGTGGTCGTCCCCTTCCTTGGGAAGATCTAGATCAGTAAACATTATGACATTTCCGAAATAAATGTTTCCGATCATCTGAGTAAGCTCATTCGGGGAGGTTTCAATGGGAACAACTACCTGACTTAGAGACTTGGTGATGGGAATCCAAAAGTGTAATAAATTTAGTTGGTTTTATGCTTATTTTAGAGCAAAACATTACACTTTTGGTTGGTTTTGTGTTGATTATGATGTAGGATCACAGGAAGCTGTAAAAGAGGAAAATCTTTGGATTCGGGCAAAAGGAAAATTCGGAAGGTCACATGCCCATGTGATGTCAACATTAAGGACCAAGCATTCGGTTACACTGTAGAAAATTAGACAATGCAGTTATTATTGTCTAAATTCAGTTTATGTATTAAATCAAAACATTAATGTGTAAGTAGTGGGTGGTTTTGAGAAGTTAGTGGTAGTTTTAAAACTACCAAATAGTGGAGTTAGTGGGGAGAGATAATGTTATTTATGGATGTGTTCTCTGATCAGTGAGGGAGGTCGGCCAAGGAGTAAGTTTTAGCAGGCAGTAAGTGTTGAGAAAGAAAAACAGTGTGAAACAATTGTGAGAAAGAGTGGTGATCAACTTGTAATTTCTTTGGGAGTTCTTAATCTGCTGGAAACATCTTATTAATTTTCTGTAAGTGTTGTTATTAATTATGTTTATTAGCTAAGAATCTCTTCCAGTCAATGGGAGATTGAATCTCTTCCCATTTATTTCCGTGAGATCTAATTGATCTAACTCTTGTGTGGGTTTTAAATATTTATTTGTACTCTGAGTTACACGTAGGATGATTATTGTACTTAATTAATGTTTAATGGCCAGAATGTTAATTAATATAATAATCTAAAGCTAGTTAACGCCGTTGATCCGTAATTGTCCTCGGATTTAACGAAGTGGCAAGTAGTACACCGTTTAGGCATCACAAGCATAATCGGACCGTGCACTACGGTGCGAATAATCGTTGTTACATGATATTGCTTCAATACACATGGCTTTGAATCGGTCTCTCGCCTCTTAATGCAACCGAGTTATTAAATCTTACAGGCGTCTCGGGGTTGTAACTCGGTTAGACGGTAATAACAGCGTCTCTTAATTATCAATTCGGTAAGGAGAGATTGAGTGTTAGGCGTTCGTCGACACTTTTAACCGGTTTATTTGAAATCCAACAAGATATTTTTGCATCGATGATCAGAAATAAAAGCGAGACGAAATTGAATCATTGGCTGGAATTTTATTGAATTAAGTCAAGCATTAATCTGTTAGTTTAATTAAAAGCATTAATTTTTAGTTAATTAGTTTATTTTTAGTTAATTAAAAATATAAATTCATATGCATTATTTACTTAGTAAAATTCTAAAAAGGAATAAATACAACGTTCCCTGTGGATACGATCCCGACTTACCTTATACTCGTTATTAGGGAAGTAGGTGAATTACAGACGAATTGACACTCGTCAAATTTTGGCGCCGTTCTTAGGGAACAGTTACGATATATATTTCTTCGTTAGAATTTTATTGTTGTTTTGTTTCTTTTTATGCCTCGATCTTCTCGTACAGGAAAATTGATTTTTGACCCGGAGATTGAGAAGACAGCTAGAAAATTAACAAAGCAAACCAAGCTAAGTCGGCAAGTAAACATCTCTTCGCCGGGACTGAAGTCGACATTTGAACTGGCTAGTTCAAGCGATTCAAGTGACGAAGAGCTGGAAGAAAGTGAGCAAGTGAAGGAAGAACAAGAGGAAGTCGGAGTTGAGGAAGTTGCTCCTTTAGCCGAAATGGCAGACCCTCATCGAACTTTGAGGGAAATGGCTACTCCGGACGTGAATCAGCCACCTCTTGGTATCACTTTTCCGGAAGTGAATGCTCCTTTTGAACTCAAACCTGTTCTGATCCAATTGCTACCCAAGTTCCATGGATTGACGGGCGAGGATCCTCACAAGCATCTAATGGCTTTTCATCTAGCATGTTCGAGTCAAAGACCGCAAGGAATGACTGAAGATAACATGAAATTGAGGGCTTTTCCTTTCACACTGGCGGATAAAGCGAAGGATTGGATGTTTGATTTACATCCGGGAGCAATCAGTACGTGGCCTGAGATGAAGAAAAAGTTTTTGAGCGATTTTTTCCCGCTTCACGGCGACAAATATTCGCAAAGACATTTGCGGGATAAGGCAATTTGTGGGAGAAACTTTGTACGAATATTGGGAGCGATTTAAACAATTGTGTGCGAGTTGTCCTCAGCACCAAATTTCTGATCAATTGCTAATCCAATATTTTTATGAAGGTTTATTAATTGCAGACAGGAACATGATTGATGCTGCGAGTGGGGGAGCTTTCATGAACAATACGTTGGAGGAAGCTAAGCGGTTAATTAATGATATGGCTGAAAATGCTCAGCAATTCGGGACACGGCAATCAGAAGTTCCAAGCAAAGTGAATGAGGTAAACATTTCTTCTATTGATCGTAGACTTGACGTTTTAACTTCTGTTGTGGAGAAATTTGTCTCAGGACAAATTCAGCAAGTGAAAGCGTGCGGCATTTGTTCGAACGTGAGTCATCCGACAGATATGTGTCCGACATTGCAAGAAGAACCCAAGGAATTGGTAAATGCTGTTGGTGGATTTCAAGGGCAGCAACAAAGGAAGTATGACCCATACTCTAATAACTATAATCCGGGATGGCGCGATCATCCGAATTTGAGTTATGGCCCAAGAAATCCGAATTTCTCACAGCAGCAAGTTCGGCCTCCATTCCTCCGGTTCGGTAATTCACGGCTGTTAATGCTCCAGGGACTTCACTCGAAACTTTGATCAAAAGTTTGGCTGATACTGTGCAGCAAGATAGGCAGCAAACAAAAGCTAGTATCAAGTCTTTGGAGGATCAGATTTCACAGTTGGCTGTATCAATGAGCAAAATGGAAGTGAACCAAGGAAGATTACCGTCTCAAGTCGAGAAAAATCCAAGGGAGAATGCATGTGCAGTAACTCTTAGGAGTGGTAAGGAGTTACAAGATTTGGCAAAGGAAGAAAAAGAAGATGAAACAAGCAGCCAAAATGATGAGAGTGTACAGAAGGAGATTTCAATAAAGGGAAAAGCTGGAGAAAAAGGTTCAACAATTCAGAAAATGGTAGTTTCTCCACCTTTTCCAGGGAATTCGGCCAGAAGGAAAAGAGATCATTCAGGCAGTAACATGGGAGGCATCGAACAGTAGCTTTGAGGTAGAGAAAAGTCACTAACAAAGGCTAGGAGAGAAGTGTAGGGAACTTGAATTCTTCTTGTAAGTTCATAACTTGCTGGGAACAAAACTCTTGTTATTTTTGTAAGTTGTTTTAATTAATTATGTTTACTAGCTAAGTTACTTCTTCCAGTCAATGAGAGATTAAGACTCAAGCATTTTACTTTTGTGAGATCTAATAGATTTAATTCTTGTTTTATTTACAAATATTTGTTCGTTCTCCGTTTAACACGTTGGAAGATTGTTGTATCTAATTAATGTTTGTGGCCAGAATATTAATTAACATAATAATCTAAAGCTAGTTAACGTCGTTGATCCGTAATTGTCCTCGGTTTTAACAAAGTGGCAAGTAATACACCTTTTAGGCATCACAAGCATAATCGATCGTATTGCAGTACGGATGATCATTGTTACATGATATTGCTTCAATACACATGGCTCGAATCGGGTCTCGCTTCTTAATGCAACCGAAGTTATTAAATCTTACGGCGCCTCTTGGAGGTTGTAACTCGGTTAGACGGTAATTAACGAGCGTCTCTTAATTATCAATACGGTAAGGAGAGATTGAGTGTTAGGCGTTCGTCGACACTTTTAACCGGTTTATTTGAAATCCAACAAGATATTTTTGCATCGATGATCAGAAATAAAAGCGAGACGAAATTGAATCATTGCCTGGAATTTTATTGAATTAAGTCAAGCATTAATCTGTTAGTTTAATTAAAAGTATTAATTTTTAGTTAATTAGTTAATTAGTTTATTTTTAGTTAATTAAAAATATAAATTCATATGCATTATTTACTTAGTAAAATTCTAAAAAGGAATAAATACAACGTTCCCTGTGGATACGATCCCGACTTACCTTATACTCGTTATTAGGGAAGTAGGTGAATTAATTTTGACGAATTGACACTCGTCACTTGGCCAGGGTATCACGGTGGGTTTTTGAAGCACAAAGTAAGCCCTAGATGGAAATGTTGGCCTGAGTTTTCTTCATTTGAGTTAACAGAGTATCTTCCACCTCCTTAGCCCCAGTATCTGTTTCTTTGTCTTTGCACTGAGTGGTCACCTTTTTCCAGGTTTGGTTGGTAGGCTCGCCGGATCTAGTAAGGTGGCTAACATCCCCACCGACCCAAGTGGCTTTTCCGATGTTGCAAGTATTTTGGCTACCCAGGGTAGTGTCCCAAGAGAGCATATTGCAGCTAGGCTCTTTTATAGATGTATATGGAGAGAAGGGAATGAGGATATATGGTAATGGATGGCTGATTTTTTCGAACATGGGCACAGTGATTTTTTCATCAACCTCAATCATGTTGATTTGAGGTAGAGGGTTGTTGACTGTATTTGGTCCGGGGGGCGGTTTTTCAATCACCTTGTCATCTATCAAATCCTGGATAGCATGTTTGAGTGTATAACATCTGTCGGTGAGGTGACCACTGTAGCGATGATACTCACAGTACTGGGCATGATTCCAGTTGTCAGGCAGAGGGTTTGGTGGCCTGTAGTTTTCCAAAGGCTTCAACACTCCCTGAGCTATTAGCCCTGTAATATCACTGCATCGAGGAGCTTGCAATCGTCAAAGTACTGGTTGACCTGTTCGACCTCTCGAAATTTCGGGCCATTATTCCTCCGAGTTGAAGGAGACACTGTCCCCCCATGTGACCATGGAGTAGCACTATAGTTTTGGGTAGGGAAAGTGGCCGATGCATCTCCTACCATGTTGACGGCCGGTCTTTGGTGCGGTGTCTTTCCTTTAGAGTATCTGGAAAGAAGCTGGAGGGTGTATTGACTTTTAATTGCCGGTCAGTATATCTTCATCAATACGAACCCCTATCTCCACTACTTCTTTAAAAGCCGTTGTAAGGAGATACCGCACGTGTTCCAGGTATATGGGCTGGAGGTTTTTGATGAACATCCGGCATGACTCAGCCGGATCAGGTCTGTCAAAGGTCTGGGCCAACTTTCGCTTCCACCTGACTGCAAATTCAGCACATGTTTCTTTTTCCCTTTGGGTGCATGACTCACGGTCTCTTTTGTTTTCTGGGCTAGTGTTGGCTTTATACCTTTCAAGGAATTCTTCTATCAGGTCCCGGTATTGAGAGTACTTCGTCGACAACATCGGCCATTGCTTGGCGGCCTACTAGGGTGAGGTGAAAATTGGAAGCCATAGCTTCAAAGCTAGATCCCTTTGACTGCACACCAGTGGAGTACGATTTTAGATGGGATATAGGGCATCGGTCATTCCGCCGAACTCTTCTATGTCGGGCATTTTGAATTTTGAAGGCGATCTTCTGAAGGTTGTAATGCCAGGCCCGTGCGTAGAAAATTCCCCTTTGTTGAGCAGTTTGAGCATCATGGTTTTCATGTTTTCCATGTCGGCCTCCATTTTGGTGGTGGGGAGTTGGTTTTAGGTATATCTTTGGCGGGATTAGGAAAAGTCAAGTTAATTTCTCTGGGTTAATTTAATTTGTGGTGTTTGGTAGGGATTTTGGGTTGGGTATAGATTAGCTCGGATTTTGAGTGGGTATAGATTCGAATTTGGATATGGGTTTTGGGCTATGTAAGCTGATGGATTTTGGGCTAGATAGGGATTTTGAGTTGGGTAAGGATTTGGGGATATGGGTTTTGGGTCGTATAGGGATTCAAATTTGGATAGAGACTTTTGGGTTGGTGGATTTTGAATTTGTGTGGATTGTTGGAAAGGTCTGGGTTTTGGTGGTGGGTTATTGGCGATATGGATTTTGGGTAGTATAAATTTGGTGGATTTTGGATGGTTTAAATTTGGATGGCGGGATCATCGGGAGGTAAGTAGGTAGTAACTTGGTCTGACGGGTTATAGCTTTGGGGATCCATATGTGGGCTGTTTTGGAGTGGGTTAGTTATGGGAAAGGGGAGGTCATTTGGACTCTGGGGAATGTTGGTGTTTGGGATAGGATATGGAGGATATGATGGGTAAGGATTGACATTTGGGTAGTAGGGAGTTGGTGGAGGGTTAGGATTTGGAGTGATGGCAGTGTTTGGTGGGTTAGTGTTTGGTTGAGGGTTTGGGTTTGGAGGCATATGTGAGGTTGATGCTTCTTGGGGGCAACGAAGAAATTACCTCACCTTTGGATTTCAAGCTTTGTACCGGAGTTAGCCATTTGGCTCATTATTCTGGTCTTTGCACCCGTTACGGTCTAGTCACTTCTTGCATTGCGGTGTTGGAGCATACCACAGCCCATACTGTACTCCATAGGATTGTTCACTTTCTGCCATCTTGTGCGGATCTATACCCTCTCGAACTGTATTTACGTCACGTCGATGACATTTACGATACCTCTCGATCGATCTGCACTTGATTCCGTATCAATCGGCGATCTTGTCTCGCCTTTCCAGATTCGGGCCAGGTTTTTGGGGAAAATGGGTTTGGTATCGAAGAAGGTTGGGTGAAGGCTTTCTAGGCTTGGAGTACAGCGTGCCTTTATTAGTATATTTTATTATTTATTATTTTCCCTACAAAAATGACCGGATAAGCACTTGCTTAATTTTGACAGTCTCAGGACTTTCCTGGAACAGTGGATTCTTTCTCCAGAGTATAGGACCAACGTATTCCACCTGCCTTTCAACTCCCCGAGATCGGACTGATCCCAGCGAAGGGCCTATACTCTTTCCGGGATCCACCATTCAGAATGATCTAGGTCGAGCATTTGAAAATAATAAATCAGCCCCAGTGTATTTTTTTTTTACTTACACTTTTTTTTTGATTTGCGCACACACATTTTTTTTTACTGGCGCACATTTTTTTTATTTGCGCATATTTTTTTTGACTGGGACTGACCCACAATTTAAAATGCAAAAACCGGTCAGTCTTTGAAGTGTCCTGAAAAACTATATGCAGTCTAACGTTGGCTTATGCAGGGGGTAGGCTGGCTATGGCGTAGGGTAGCAGTTCGGAATATATTTATATGCATGTGCGCGTGTGTGCGGTATCTAAAAAGCAAATAAAAGTTTTTTTTTATATAGAAATAGAAAATAAAGCAGATATGGCCCGTCTTGCTGTTGTGTGTGGATTTTCTCGGCTTTTTAGCTTAAGCGCGAGCAAGCAAGCATACCATCAAAAATAGAAAGAAAAGCGGGGAATCTATCTATTTTTAGAAATTATAAATGAGTCCTAATCCCCAAAATAAAATGACAGAATGAATGCATGTATGTATATATTTTGCAGAATGAAAATAAAACAGAATAACATAATATAAGGCCGAAAATGAAAAGATTTTAAAAACAAAGCCCCGGCCCGTTTGTTGTGCTGCCCGGAAATAAAGAGAAAAATTACATATATATCATATATAAATATATATATATATAATATTTTTTTTGATTTTTTTTTTGAAAAATACGAATATTTTCAAGTATATCTGTAACAGTATTTGAAATAAACTTCTGCAAGATGGAGGATCATATCCACAAATATAGACACGGATGTTAAAGGAACGCAATATTAGACTGTTTTAGATTAATATAACAAGCATATTTTAGCCAGAAACAAAAAAAAAAAAAAAGTTTTGGTTAATGAGTCTAGCCCTCCATTTTTATTCATTAAAATAAAAACGATCTCCCAGCCGAGTCGCCCTTGTGGGTTCAGGGAATGGTGCTCGCGCCCCGCGCCCTTGAAAGGAGTGCTGCGTCCGTGCGGATGCGGTGACATCCACGCCTGCCCAGCCTCCCTTTTTAGGGAGGGCGAAATCAAAAGTGCGGAGGAGTCTTTGTCGAATAAGCGCGTTGGAATGCGCCTCGGTTGCCTTTAGTGGATTTTGATCCAATATGGGAGCTTTGGATTTTCTATGTCAAGTTATCCCTTTTTTAGGGGATACCAGGATATAGGAAAACATCACCTTTCCATTCCCATTCTCCCTTGTTTAGGGGAGTACGTGAAAGTGCAAAGAAAGATGTTGCAGCGCCCCCACTATGGATTTTATGAAAATAGCTTTATGGCCTATTTCGGATCGTTATGAGTGCTTTGGGTTTTCTACGTCAAGTTATCCCTTGTTTAGGGGACACCAGGACATAGGAATACATCACCTTTCCATTCTTATTCTCCCTTTTTTAGGGGAGAACGTGAAAGTGCAAAGAAAGATGTTGCGAGGCCCCACTGGATCGAAAATGTTTTTAGAGTCGCCATCTTTATTTTAAGGCAAAAATAAAGCAAAACCAGAAAAATAAAACCAGAGATAGAGAAAACGGGTTCGGAGGCTAAGTTATGAGTTGGGAAGGTGCTAGGCACCCAACTCGCCCTTTCGGTCTCAAAACGGTTTTTGGCTAAAGTATGCTTTTTGTTATATTTATTAAACAGATAAATAAAGCATTAGCGCCTACAAATACATTCATTACATCTATATTATTTACTGGACTTGCAACGCTTTTACAAACAATTACAAATAGACTTGAAATATTTGGCCATAGTAATGGCTACATTTAGTATTATTTCCTAAATAAATCCGGCGGCATAATCGCTATATATTGATATTGAACCGGACCGGAAATAATACATTTACAAATAAAGATTTCACTGAATAAATAAAGTAAATAATTACAAATTTATCTAAAAACATTTTGCCATAATAACAGCTACATTTAGTACTATTTCTTAGTTAAATCCGGGCAGCACAACTGCTTATGAGGCTACATTGGGCCGGACTAGAAATAATACTTTTACATATAAATGAAAGACTTAAAAATAAAAACTTACAGACAGCGTAGGGGTGTGCTCACTCTGTCCCTCGGGGAGAGAGAGTCTTTTTTTTTGTTTGAAGTTGTGTGTTTGTGTGTTGCGTGTTGTGTGAATTTGGGCAGGCGTGGATCGCCCGAAAGTTACTTTTCGGCCTCGGGATCGGGCAGGTAACTGTTTGTGTTTGGTTGTTTGTTTGACTGGAAGTTGGCTGAAATCGGGCAGAATAACAGCTTATTTCTGAACGATTTGGCCTTTTAAATCGGGCAGAGCAACTGCTCTTTCCACGATTTTTGGACCGGGAAAAAAGGGTGGATACCTAGCTGGGGGGCTAAGGTACACTTCTACCGGTTGGATTTGTGTTTGGAGGAAGTTTGGCAGAGTTTCGAGGCTTTGGATGTGATCTCTCACTATCTTACACCGCTCTCTAATTCTCCAGCGTAACGTTAACGCGGAGAAGCTTTACGAATGAATTCTGTGTGAAATGAGGAGCCGAGCACCTATTTTATAGGAGGGACATCGCGGCATTAGAAATCTTCTCAAACGCATCAACCGCTTGTTGCACTTGTTGAATGAGTTGTGAAATGCGACAACTATTTGGATGAACAGTGGCTGAAAAGAAGAATTGGTCGCCACCCTTATTATATTTGGGCGCCATGGCCATTTATTATGGGAGCCATGCCCAATTTTCAAACTTAGTCCTTTTTGAACACTTTGGTCCCTGCAATTTGTCCTTTTGCGCATCCTGCTTTGTCCTTTTGCATTTTTGACCACAGAACTTGACATTTGTTAATGTTTTAACAGTCTTGATATTTTTGTCATGTCACATACCGTGGTACGAAATTGGGGTGTCTACTGGTGAGATGCGACCTGCCTGCTTCATGTATTTTAAGATGCCCGCCACGCGGGGCCACGCCCATCGGATAGCGGCTACTGGGGTTCCTATAGTGACCGAGCAACACGCCGGGCTGTATCCTTACACCCGGGTGATATATCGACAACCGATTCGGGTTACCCACATCGAACAATGGTCGTGCCCGGTTGCCAGTCGCCAAGCTGGGCCATGCCTGCTAGGCAATCATCTGAAGCTCACCCCAGGCGATAGGGGGCCCTGCCCATTCAAAAGCCTTGGCTCATGCCAAGCACTCAGAGTGAGAGACTACGACCTGCACACCCGGAGAAAGCATCGGCGGACACCGGGCAAACAGGCCAAACTCCTACTCGTAAGACATTAACCTTAAAAGATATGATGTGATTACTTTATTGTTGTTGGGTTAGTCTTTTGCACGATTACTTAACCAGTTATATATTCCCGATATGCTTTTGGGGGACTACCCCACATACAATTGTGTTGGCACTACTAAACTGCAGGAAAAACACAAGCAAATACTATCGAGCAGAAAGACAATAAATAAACGCAGACTGCAATCAGTCAAAAGGACCAGTGTTCAGAAACCAACAGAAATAAATACAGGTTACAGCAGTCAGAGATAAGTGTTCAAAAACCAAATCAGTTACCAAATATTACAAATATCAGTACGAAGGGCCCATCGGCCAAAACACGAAGCCTCTAGGATGCATCAGGAGCGGTTTGAGTAGCACCAGCTGCCTCCTCGGTAACAGGAGCCTGAAGCTCCACTTGAAGCTGAGCAGCAGCCTCCGTGAGCCGCCCTTCATTTTCCGCCCTCTTGGCGTCTATAAAACTGCAGACATTCACGGCCAGCGGGTTGGGGGGATCCCACGGTTCCAAGTCGTCGTCCCGGTCATCTCGGGCCAAAGCCTCCAGTTCGGCTTGAGTGTAGGGTACCAGGTGGTGCAGCTTCCGGGCTTCCGGGCAGTAGGGGTCGAGCAACGCCCATTCGGCCATGGTTCCCATATCTACCGCCCCCGTGCCCGCGAGCATCCGCAGGATATGATTAGTTCCCACTGCGTAGTAGGGAAATATGGCTCGGCGCACTTGGGAGGCATAGGCTGGGGAAGCTTCGAAGTCCTTCACGGCTTGAACTTTGGCCGCTGCCAGCTGATCAGAAAAAGAATCTATGGCCGCCGCATCCTTGGCCACCTGCTCCTTCAACACCTTCACCTCGGCTGAGCTGGTCCATTTGCCGATCAAGGCTCTCTCGGCACAGGACTTCTTCAGTAGGCCCACGAGGGCCGTCTTCTCCTCGGCCAGAGCCTTCTTCTCGGCCTCGAGCTTTTTTGCCGTAGCTGCACTCTCTTTCAAAGATCTGTCGAGAGCGGCCACTTGCTTGTTCTTGTTTTTCACGAGGTCTGACAGCTCCACCCCCTCGGCCTCGGCTTTCTTCCGAGCATCCCTCTCCTCGGTATATCGATTGTAAAGGTTGGTGCAAGTGGAAGCAATCTGAAAAACAAACATAAAACAGAGAGTCAGCTCAAGAAAAACGAAGACGGATAAAAAGGAAGAGGAACCACGGACATACCTCGCTCAAGTTTAAGCCAACATGTCCGAGCAAGACATGCCCGGGAGTATCCCGGTCGTGAGTAACATCCTCCTGCAGAAGCCTCTTGACAATACCCTTACCCACCAAGCCGGCAGGGCTTCCGCGAACAGACAAATCAATATGCCCAATGTTAGGGACTTCTGACAGCTCGCTGACAACGGCTCGAGCAGCAGCAACGGTAGTCGGCATCTCGTAGCCAGGATTCAGCCACGGCTTCAAGGACTCCCCGGTGTGAGTCCACGCCCGGGGCGCAGGCCTATCACCGGCGGAGAGGCCGCATTTTTTTTCCCAGCGGCCACAGCGGCAAGCAAAGATCATCTAGGCGGGTACTTCAACGGCAGGCGGGGGAGGAGGAGGAGGGAGTGTTTCAGTTGGCTTCTTCGCCACATGAGTTTTCTTGGGCGCAGGGCCAAAAGGAACCAGGGGAACATCTTGGGGTGGTTTGCTCGCTAGAGCAACCACCCTTCCGCTCTCTTCGGCCTCAAGCCTCTGGAGTTGTCGTAGGGTCATTATCGCTGCAAAAAAAAACAAGAAAATCAGTACGAAACTTGAAAACAAAGCAATTATTTAAACAGTCAGGGAAAAATAGAAACCAGGAGCGAGGGTATAAGTAGGCGTGCAGTCATGCCCGAGCCTATGGCATTCCTGGCAATCTGCTCGAAAATTCTGCCCGTGACAGTCGCCCCAGTACATATGGGCCTCTTCCTCATCAAACGAGCCCAAAGGCTCAACCTCGGGAACCGTTGCTCGGAGAACCCCGGCCAGGCAAAGATTTCGGGGGTTACAACACAATTCCTTCCAGTTAAATAGATACTCTTGGCTGATTCGTCTCTCCCCTTCCATCACGCACCCAAGAGCATCCCGGATAAGATTCAAGCGGCCAGTATCCCCGGTTTGGAAGCTACCGCAAGGGAGCTTGGGAACATGGATACTAGCCTGACTTATTGGCATGATCGGCCAACCTCTCCTCGATTCAATCAAGAGCCCTCTTCGGTCCCAGGCCTCGACCTTGCCCGGGACATCAGAAAGGATGCGAAGGAAACTCGAGTTAGACCGCGCGTTGACCCGACCGTAAGCGTCAACGGTGAGTATGAACAGGCGCCGGAATAACTTAAGCGTGGGCTCTATCTGCAGCAACTGACACGCTACTATGTATGCCATCAATGCCCGCACAGTGTTCAGCATCAAGTCGCTGGGCATCGGGCAAAAGGCCTTCAGAAACTGGAGAAAGAATGGATCAAGGGGCAATCGTTATCCTACTCGGCAAAAATCTGCATAGAACAGTAACTTCCCGTCTTGCTCGCGGGGATACTCGCCGTCCACCAACACGGCCTTCTCCACGCGATAGTCCCCTGCGTACAACGTCTCATCGGCCTCTGACATCCAGGTAGGAGCAGGGACAGAAGTGGTAGCCTCGTCACCTGCGTGAGTAGTTCGCCGCCTCCTCCTCGCGATCGGAATGTTGTCAGAATCCTCTTCAACCGAGTTACAGGCCTCATTAACATTAATGGTTTCCCGGCACGGGAAACATGGCGTCAAAGACAAACATGACATGGGTTCATCTGCCCTCTCTTCGAGCATGGGTTCCTCCTGCCGCTAACCGCTTCGCCGGTGCCAAGCGGTGGCCAAGCGGCCTTGTTCCACTTCTCCTTCTGACAAGCTTGAGGCGGACAAAGTAATTACGGGTACATGGGCTTGTGAGGACACGGGTACCCAGGGTCGCGCAGCTACGACCTCACCGGCCACCGACACATCGCCCCCTTCAAACACGACATCAAGAGACGGGGATTTCTCACTGCTCATCGGGTCGTTTTGCCCGCCATAGCTGAATTCTTCTCGGTCGTTTTCTGAAAACTCTCCGTCAGACATCTACAAAGATCGAGGAAAAATAATGGTCAGATCCTGCCCGTCGAAAAGAACAGTCACTAAAAAGGGGAAAAAAGCCCTAGATCTAGGTAAATCCAAAGGGCCCTGCCCGCCTAACAGACAGGACACAATGGGGGACTCTCCTCGATCTCAACCTAGGGGCCTTCCTAAGTCCTATCAGGCCTACTCATAAATTTTAGAAAATGGGGAAACAAATGAATTCAACCCAGAAATGCAAATGCTGAAGGAACAAATAGGATATTTGAACATTGAAAACGAGGAAACTTACTGTTAAAAAGGGCTCTAGAAAGCACTACTTCTGGAAGCGCAGTTGGGACAGCAGGACAACGACAATGGCACCGGTGACCGAAACTTTTCAGGAAGATGAAGGCAAAGATCTGCAGCACTTCTCTCTCTATTTCTCTCTCTAGAAATCTCAGGACGCGTAAAGTTCAAATGAGCAGAGGCTTCCAGCTTAAATAGGCAAGAAATCCTGGGGTTTTTGGGGTATCGCGCCGGAAGTTGAAAAGACAAGTACGTCGCCGTCAGCTCACGCACGCGCATTAAATGTGCCGTCCCGAGAGAAGCGTCCCCGTCTTTTCGGTCACCTCTTTGGCGGCTCAATGCGCGCCCTGTCCTATTCTTTGACAGATCCCCTCAGCAAAAACTTCCTTCACACGCTTCATCTAGAACCCGCACGAAGTTCTAGAACGATCCACTGCAACCCTCAGCCCAACCATTACTCTACAGAAATTCCTCAAGTGTTTAAGCCCGGGCCATGAGCAACCTCATTACATCCTGTACGCCCCCCGCCTCGAGCATGAATACTCGCCAGGCACGAAGCTAGGGGCCACTGATATGCCCCGCCCAAAACCGGTCACGAGCGGAGCATGAGCTATCATCACGTGTCGGTCACGAGCACAAGTCCCGCAAGGCCCACAGGCCCAGCAAGCAAAGCTATGGTAGCGTCAGCGAGCAGGACATTCCCGACCAAGCCTGGACGGGCATAGGCCCTGCCTGTCCGACCAGGGGCCGGGAAACATGCTCGCCCCAGTCCAACACCTATTACATAAGCGGGCAAGGCTTTGCCCGCCCAGTCCAATATCGAGCAAAAGACACCAGTAGCTTACCCGCCAAGACACCGTTGAAGATTACCATATGTGGGCAGGACACTTGCCTTATTTGTTCCTGATATCTCGCGGCCAACCGCGTATCATGCCTAAAATCTAGGGATCCCCTCCTTGTTGAACCAGACAACTGAAGAGACCAAATCCTACTCGGATTCAACCACAAAAGGGCCAATAAATACCCCTCCGCCAGACGTGACAAGGTACACACGCATTCATACACTCATCCTCTTCCTTGAGCTCTGGTATTCTGCTTTACACACGATACTTACTCTCACACCGGAGGGGTTTCGCGAGGCCCTGCCTTGCACTTCCACTCAGGTTTTCTCTGTTCTTAGCCAGGTTCAAGGAAGCAGATTCAAGCCCAGATATCCTACCCAAAGTGCGGACGGCCCAAGCTGAGGATTTGTCACATCAACAACAAAAAATGGTAAAAAACAAATAATCTTTTACCATGTATAAAGGAGACACCAGTTTGAAAATCTATTAGATTTTAATTTTTGGCAGAAAAAAAAAAAAGAATTTATATAGATATATTTAGTACCATATGCATGGTTTTAATAGTTTTTTTTTTTTTGCAAAAGTTGTTTATAATAATATGATTTTCTAAACTTGTAATAAATAATTAATTTTTTTAATTACAATAAGTTGAAAAACTGAAAAAATAAGGTAAATATTCAAAATTGATCATATAGTAATGTAATTGAAAGTATTTATCAAATGTTACCAAGTATAAAGGAGGCACCGCTTTTAAAATCTATCAGGTGTTAATTTTTGGTACGAAACAAAAATAAATAAATAAATAAATATATATATATATATATATATATATATATATATATATATATATATATATAGTACCGTATGCTCAGTTTTAATAGTTTTTTTTTTTTGCAAAAGTTTTTCATAATAAGATGATTTTCTAAACTTGAAATAAATAATTAGAAATTTTAATTAGAATAATTTGAAAATAAATAAATAAGGTATTCAAAATGGAACGTATGAATAGTTAATTGAAATATTAAAATCTATGAGCACGGGTAAAATCTATCTAGAGAGAAGAGAGAGAGAGAGAGAGAGAGAGAAAATGTATAAAAAAAGTGAAAAAAAAAGGTTAACGACTTGATAACTACGAATGTGATAAAATTTACTTGATAACTATAAATGTGATAAAATTTATCATAAATTAACTGTAAACTAATTTATCCTAAACTAAATTAGAAGATAAAAGAGAGAGAGAGAGAGTACGTATAACTACAAAGGTGATAAAATCCTAAGCCAATCTTTCAATTACCCATACATATGATCAATTTTAATATTTACATTATTTTAGTTTTTTTTCAAAGTATTCTAATTAAAAATTTCAATTATTTATTACAATTATATATATTAGGCATCCTTTATGGTTTTTCTCTTTTTTCTTTTCGAAATGACATCACCGACCTAAGGTTATTTCCCTTCAATTTTTTTGTGTATATATATGCTGCCAATGTGATTTTTTTATCAATTTTTTAAATTTTATTGTATAACTTAATAGAGTTAAGGTAACGAATTGGTCTATAGTCTCAATTTTTGAAATAATTTCTTAAATTACAAAATTTTAAGTTATTTGAGTAAAATCAACTTCTTGTTAAATCGATCTTTAAGTTATGGTTATGTTGTGTTTGTTATCTTTATTAATTAGTGATAAGATTAGTTTGGTTACTTTCAAAATTTCAAAACATGTTATCTTTATTAATTAGTGATAAGATTAATTTAGTAAGTTTGAAATTTCAAAACCAAAATTACTGTTAACAAAATCTTCAAAACACTATATAATCTGTTTGGGCATTCTTCATCTGTTTTCCATCATCTACTTGATAAGTACAAATGTGATAAAATTTATCCTAACCTACTTGATAATGTGATAAAATCTACTTGATAATTACAAATGTGATAAAATTTATCCTAAACTAAAGGTAAGTAGTAACTTCTTATTTATATCGTAAATTAATCAATTTTGGTAGAAATTTTTTTTATAATTCATGGAGAGTGACACGTGGCATAACCAAATTCCTTTAAAAAATTAAGCACTTAACAGAAAGCTGCCACGTGGCAGCAGCGGCTTCTGTTTTAGTTATTGTTAATAGATATGCATATAAAATAAAAATATATATATATACAAAAATGGCCGAGCAAGGGCTTGAACCGATTGTGAAAATTAGAAGCATATTTTTTAAAAGTTGATTATTGCGTAAAACATCTCAAAATAGTATAGTAAACTATTTAACTAAATCGGGGGAGTATATGATATAATATGCATATAAAAATTTTTAATACTTGATCGTAGACCCAAAATAAAAAAATAATTACTAAATTAGCAACACAAGACTCAAACCCGAGACATTCCACTCCCCTCACACCTTTATAAAATTACCCAACCAATTGAGCTGGAATACATTTTGTTTATTAACTTTACATTCTTTATAATATATCAAAACAAAATTAGCGTACACTTATATAAAATTGGGCCCTCTTATATTGAGGGCCCTGTTCCGTCGATCACTTTGAACTCCCCCAAAACTGGGCCTTGTCACCAACCACTACCCGTTGCTCCCGGTGATTTGCCCCCGAAGGCACCCCAACAAGGGGTGCAGACGAGGAATCAAAGAATGGCTGCTTGGCGTGGAACTCATGGGGTGGACGTTCCATATGTTAGAGTGCAGTTTTCCCACCACGATAGTCAAAGCCAAGCAAGCCAGTGGGATGCCCGCGAAGTGATCAAGGAGCAATAGGCCCGAGTCCGTGATTTGAGAACTCAGCTCAATTGGCAGCAAGAAAATGCTCAAGGTAGCTAGACAGCCATGCCCGGGCTAAATATGGAGCAACAGGCAACTGCTCTATAAGTCCAAGCAGACTACTACAACAAGATGTATGCGCTCAATCAACAGCTGCTCGCTTTGGTCCAGGCCCCTGTGCCAGTTGTGGAATTCGCACTACCTGCTCCTAGCAAACGACTTCCCTTAGTCATTCAAATTCCATCAGATAAGGAGGCCGCCGAGCAAAGAGCAGAAGATCTGGTGAAAAGCGGGAACAGCTGCCAGAATCCAACCCATCGTCATCATCATCGCAGACAGGAGGATCATGCTCACGCAAAGGGGCATAATCATCGTAGAGTTTATGAGCATGCTGAGGCAGAGGAGCAACGACCAGGAGGTTGAAGTGTACTATGATCCAACCTACTATCCCACATCGGTCAGATATTCCGTTGAGGCATCTCGCTCAGCAAGAGACACGAGGCCACCGAATTCGAGAAGAGGAAAAAGTTAGCGGTCAGAGGATGTCTGCTCAAAGGGCTCGTCGCGCACTAATTCTTCTAGGCTCACAATAGACACCGAGAAACGATTGGCTGATAAAATGGAGGCCATGAAAAAGGAAACGACAAACAAAATGGCCGAGTTAGTCGTGGCCAAGTGTTAGTCCCAAAGGGCACAATAATAAGCTAGAAGGGGGGGGAGTTGAATAGCTTATTAAACACTTCAAAACTTTTTGTAATAATTCCTAGAACAAGGACTTACAATCTATTAAAAAGATTGAAGTAGCGAAAGACTTGTGAGGAGGACAGACTAAGTCTGCTGGTGAAACTACCGGTAGACTTAGTTGGTTACTTAAGTTTCCTACTCAAGGTAATAAGTAAATAGAATGACGTCAGTATAAAACAGTAAGTAAGGAACACAAATATTTTGAGATGGTTCGCACTATAATGAGTGCTACATCCACCACCAAGGAAGTCAACCTTGGATTTAAATGTGCACTATATTTTCTACTAGTTCTATTACAGAAATATCCAATCGATCGTGTACAAAATATTTTGTAACACCCCGGAACTTTACGTGATCGTCTGGCCAATATGATAAGCCTTAACGTGGAAGACTTCTTATGCTTGGGTAGGCTAAGGTAAGGCCGATACCCTTGGGATGTTCGATTTACACTCGTTAGTGTGTTAAAGTCTTTATTGCGCGATTTAGCATTGTTGGAAACTCGACTCGGTAGAGTGTTATCTTCCTTAATTATTATTTACGGCCTTTGAGATATCCAAGGTCTTCGTGTACTTGCTTGAATAAATTTTATATCCTTATAATCATGTTTATAAAGTTTACATGTGGTCACGACGTTCAAAGTATAGTCGTCGTCATAAGTTTAATTTCGCAATTCGCGTATCGTTAACGTATCGCCTTTGGTACTTTGGTCGCACTTAATTTTTGTTTTACCTTGGGTATGTGTTTGAGAGACTTCATTAGGCTTCTAACATTTTTTAAAACAAGTATGTATGCTTGTTCGTTCGTTGTTTCAATCGTTGGGTTGTCCTGCGTAGTATCGTCCATTGTACAGTAGTTACGGACCGATTTTGGTACGCGACTGAATTGTTTTGATTGAGGAACCCCCGAGAAATTTTTTGTTTGGTTTGGGGTTTTTAAGGCTTTTAAGTCTTTTACTTAGGATATTTACAGAGTGGCAGGAAAAGAAATCGCGTCGTTTCGTCGAACGGTGTTCAAATTGGAGCCGTCGCAAGTTGGACGCGCGCAGCGCGCGCGGTTTTGTAGTAGTACGAGTTGACAGCTCATTTTCTTGATTTTTGTTATGAAATGTCCATCCTACCCCCAACTAATCTCCCTCCTTCACCCTTGGCCACCCAAATTGAGGGCATTTTGGTCCCCTTTACCCCTTTTAGATCTGATTTTCCCCTTCCCTCCTCATTTTGTGCATCTACCATTAGAGAATAGAGAGAAAGTGAGGTGTGTTCATGGAGGTTTTCCGGCGATTCCGAGTTCCGCCAACCGATCGTCGAGCGAGTACGCCATTTCGAAGCCCTCGACATGGATTATTTCCATCCGGTTTGTTTTCGCTTTCCTTTGTTGTTTGAGCCACGATTGAGGTATGCTTACTAAATCTCCTTCTTTCTCTCTCTAGCCCATTTTGATGCTAGGATGTTAGAGATGTATTCCTCTTGATTTATTGTGTTGATACATGTCTAGATGACATGTCTATGATGGGTTTTGATAAATGAACATGTGGGGATGTATTTGTTTGAGTTTGTTGGGTTCGTTGAAGTGATTGGATACGAAATTGTTAGTTGTCGGATTTAGAAACCCGGGTGAAGTAAAAATCCCGAAATTGTGCTTTGTCCTAGATTTTGGGAGTTGGTATTTTGACTAAATGGAGTCTATTATATGTTTAAAATGCTATTTTGAACCCTAGGATAAATTCCTACGACTTTTCATGTTCATTGGGACTCACGTTGGAGATCTCGAGTTTTGGTCGGGTGAGACCAAATGGGTGTTTTGTGATAATTGATGGTTTAGGACTCCAATGGAAATCCTTGGATGACATTAGTGTGAAATTATTACTAATCAATGGGTCTTATTTGGTTTGGGTATTTAATTGTGAATGGTTGCCTTTAAGTGTTTGGTCGGGCACGATGGTGCGCTGACTTAATTGAAGGTTGTGTTTGAGGGTTGAATTACAATCCTAGATTAATTATGAGAGATTTAGGAATGGGGTTAGACAACTGCTTTAATGTCGTGGGTGTACCCTTGGACACTAGGTAATTTAAGACTAAATATTAGTCGCGAACCATTTGTTAATGCCTTTAATAAATATACTTAAGTTGGTTGGGTTTTGACGGTCAAACATTGGATGCCGTGTCGTTTACGTTAAGAGGGTATTGTGAGACTAAAGGTTGGGGAACGACTTGAGTCAAATAAGGAGTCGATTAAAGATTTAGTTAACACGTGGGTAAGAAGTGTTGAATCCTATGGGATTTGAGATGGGTTGGTCTCGGTTGGTTGACTGCGGGGTCATGTTGTAAGTGTGTTAAATGGCACCTAGACTTGATAGAGTCTTTGGGAACTACTGCTTTTGAGAACTTTAACTAAACTAGTGAACTAGTTAGTCAATCTATGAGAGTTACTTGTGGGCGTGCACAATAGGGCACGGATTATAGGAAGACTACTTTAGAGTCTTTATAAATGATAGGATGATGAATCGATGGATGGACAACCATGCCATCCGAGATGTTACTAAGTGTACTTAGTGGGCAATTATGAGTGTTGAGTGATGATAGTCATATTACGCTTTAAGCATGAGTATGAGTGTATAGGTATATACACTATGATTGATAAAGGCTAATAAAAGTCCGACATGAAACTAAGGGTGAGACTATGGTATAGTCTTGGTTTGGGAGTTGACGTAAGGCTACTTAGTAGTCTTGACGGGTTTAATTAAGGGTTTTGAAGGTGTTAACGAGTAATTGTTTTGAACTAAATACCTAGCTCTGTTGTATGGTTTGAGGTTAAGTAATTATGACCTTGGTATGTTATTATGGGAATTATGATAGCCCTCAATAAATAAGGATTGTTTTTAGACTAAATGTCTAGTCTTAAATTCTAGATTGGAGGTGAGAGTTGATTAATCAGCTCAGAATATGTGAGTATTTATTCATGACATGAATATTCTTGTTAGTTATATACTAGTAGAGTGTGAACCTTAAGCCGTCTGGCGAAAATTCTTCCTTCAATCATTTCTGAGAATCAAAGTGGTTTTGTCAAAGGGCAGGTGATTCATGATAACATTTTGTTAGCTCAAGAGCTGATGTCTCATATCAAGAAAAAAGTGTTGGGATCTAATATCGCTATTAAATTGGATATGGCTAAGGATTTCGACAGGGTCTCATGGGTCTATCTAATCAACGTTCTTCGGAGATTTGGTTTTAATGAAACTTTTATAGATCTTGTGTGGCGTCTTATCTCAGAAAATTGGTTCTCTATGCTGATTAATGGAGAAGCTTCTGGTTTTTTTCATTCTACTCGTGGATTGCGGCAAGGAGATCCTCTTTCTCCTAGTCTTTTCATTATCTCCGCGGAAGTTCTTAGTTGCGCTATAAATGATCTTCATCACTCCTCTCGTCACTACAGTTTCTCTACTCAGAGTGGATGTCCTATAGTCTCGTAACTCGCCTTCGCGGATGATATTCTGATTTTCTGTAATGGAGCTGGTCCCTCTTTAAGTAAGCATCACAAGGTTCTGTCTCTTTATGAGAGCTGTTCCGACCAGAAAATTAATTCTTTGAAGAGTAGCTTTGTCTCTAGCCCTTCCCTTTCTTCTGTTCGCCGTTTCAATATAGCTCGCAGATTGGGTTTTAGTTGGAAGCCTCTTCCTTTACATTACTTGGGCTGTTCGCTTTACGTGAGAAAGCGTTTAAAGAAATACTTTGATCCCATCTTACTTAAAATTCGGGAAATAATTGAATCTTGGCTAGGCAACCTTCTTTCCGCTGCTGGGCGCATAACATCGTTTAACCATGTCCTTCATTCTATGGCTGTTTGTCAACTTGCTGTGATGGATCCCCCGGTTGGAGTTGTCAATCAGATTGAGTCCAGGCTCGTTAATTTCTTCTGGGGTCAGATCGAAGCTAAACAAATATTGCATTGGGTGGCTTGGACTAAATGTTGTACTCCAATTAAGGAAGGAAGGTTGGGAATTCGGTCTTTGGCAGATATCATTAAAGCCTTTTCCCTTAATCTTTGGTGGAAGTTTCGGTCCCAAGACAACTTGTGGTCTCGCTTCTTTAAAGTTAAATACTACTCGTGATTCCACCCCTGTGCAGCCCTCATTCATGGCTCTCATATTTGGCAAATAAGCATGACCGCCATCGATTAGTGGTCGAATGGCCATTTCCTCGGAATATTGGCAACGGCAATTGCTCTATTTGGCTTGATAATTGGCCGCCTAACATATCCCCCTCGTCTGTGCCGCAAACCGCCTCCTTAGAATAGGTTAAAGAGCTGTTTGCTTCCAGATTAGTTCTTCATGATTTTGTCCCTTATTTCATTCCTCTTTCAGCCATACAGTACATCAATTCTCGGTAGATTGTTATCTCTAACAATCCAGATTCGGAATACTGGGCAGCAGCTTCTAATGGCCACTTCAACTTATCCTCTACCGTCACCTATTAAAGGTCATCACCCTATCTCCTTTCGCTAAATACATCCGGTTTAAGCATCTCTCCAAAGATAAGTGTTTTCCTTTGGAAATTATTCCACTCAAAATTCCTATTGATGAAGCCCTCTCCTCTAAAGTGTTCTCTTGCTTCAAAGTGTGCTTGTCGCCCATCCGGTTTCTCCAAACTTTTTCTCATGTTTTTCTTCACAAATTTACCGCTTTTTGAGGTTTGGAGATATTTTAGCAATGCTTGCAACATCAAAACTCATAGGCTTTCTATCCCCCAAGCTTGCTTCTCCTGGTGGTTAGTTTTTAAGGCTAATGCATCCCATATCCTTCTTCCCTCTCTGATTCTCTGACATTTATGGAAACACCGAAATTGTGCAATTTTTGATAGCTCCATCCTTCCCGCTAACCAAGTCATAAAACTTATCAAGCAGGATCTCTTTGCTCACTTAAAGGCTGCTAATCGTCTCGACTGTATTCCTAGAACTTTAAAGCTGTTTTAATGGCTCCTGTTTTTTCGGTCTTTTCTTGTATGGCTTTAAGCCTTTTTTTAGGCCGTGCTCCTTTGTCCCCCTTTCGGTAAATTTGGGTTGTCCCCCTCTTGTTTGTATTTCTCCTTTTATTTAATAAAATCGCAGTGCCGCCGCCTTGCTTCCCTAAAAAAAAAGGAAAGAAAAAAGAGTGTGAACCCTACTTGACTGGATCGATTGGGAACTCGATCCGAACTTGTGATGTTATACTTGAGGAAAATGAAGAACTCGATACGGAGTATGTTTAATAGGCTAAATAATTAGTCTTGCTATGTGTCTTATACTTGCAAAATACCTGCTCGTATATGATATTAATTACCTTCCTGTATGTGTAAGGTATATTGTTTAAGTAGGAATACTAACCTGCTTGGCATTGCCAGGGTGATCGGATATGGAAGCCTTATTGAGTTTGGTTTTGGATAAGGTCATCGGGTACTGAGGCCTTATCGGGTTGTAGTGTGGTTAGTCAATGATGGGACGAAATATCATTTTCACGAGTTATGGGACTCGTGATTGCAGTGGGTCGCCGTATCGGAGACTAAGGGTCCCACACGCCTCAACTGCGGCCAGGGTGGGGAAGTAGCTATCCATTGTTCATAGCAGGAAAGCATGACCTTGGAAGCTATGGCACTTGAGAGGTGGTCTCAAGGCCGACGATACCACGGAACCGGTATCGGGAGCACATGTGATTGTGCACGTGATTTGCAGGAGCAGCGCAACAGAAGAGAATCAAGGATGTGTACCTTCGTTCAATGGGTTTGTTTAGATTAGAGTAGTAAACTCTAATTTATGTTGAGATTTAGATGCATGCTTATGATCATCATACTGTTGCATAAAGAATTTTTGAAAGGAAAGAAATTGTAGATTATGGTTTATGCATTTACTTGAATATCATTATATTGCATGAAAGCTTTGGAATCCAAAAATGATAAAAAGGGAAATTATGAAGTATCGAGATCATTGAGGATTATTATTGTTTAACATTATGCCATGATTATTTAATAACTATGCATAATAATATGTTATTTATAGTAGCGTACTGGGTCATTTTGACTCACCCCGTACTTTGCTTAGTTGCAGTTGTTTGTTAGCCGAGGAGAGGTCGAGTAGATCGCGATTGTAGCAGAGCATAGTTTATCAGTAGATTGAGCTGAGATCGTGTGTTCGTGTGGTTCGAGTTAGATCGTATAGCTCACACTTGTCGTAGCCGACTCTTCCGAGTTATACCTCGCGGAGTCCCATTACTTATAGCAACATTACTTTCTTTTATGTACATTGTTATTCTTGTGAGGTCGACTTTATGTAAAGTCATATAGACTTTACGGTCGGGTAGAACATTTGGGTAATTTGTTGGTTGTATTTTGTAGCTGACATGTTTCGTCGAACTTGTGTATTTTAATTCTTAGTATTCATTTAGCTGTCTTTCGGGCATGCAGTAGCCTCAGGGCCTTTGGTTAGTCATTGTTGTTGTCTCTGGCTTGTACAGCCATTGAGGATTATATTTATTTGTATATCAGGTTGGGTTCTTGTTGTCTCGTCGGCGTTGTGTTACCGATGGTCTATTGCTCGTGCGCATTGTTGCGTCACGCGGTTCGAATTTTTGGGACCAAGATATTTACCATCTCTTTGGTTGTATTTAGCTTTGACTTTGATAGCTCAGGCGTGTTGTTATTATTTTGCTTCCGCAGTTTTAAATTTCTTGTTCTGCCTAACCGTTACGGCTTTACTTCCTCGTCAGAGCTTGTGTAGCTCGACTGCTTGACTTGTGCCAACATGTTTAGCAGGCATTTGTCGGTTGTTTAACTTCTTTTAGAGACCGACCTTGGGATTTCGTGTTGAGGTTCGGGTCGGGTCCCTTCATATTTGACTTGTGTTTGGGGGTGGGGGAATTGAATATCTGGATAAACAGAATATTCAAGGTGCAGAAGAATAGTAGGGAGTACAACAGTAAGAAGTAAATGTTTAAGAGTTGATGCAGATCTTCTTGTTGTTGTTGAAGACTTCGTTGATCAGTTTATGATCTATTAAATGCACTGAGTATAAAACTTGATGTTGTTGGATAGATTTAGAGCATTTTTTTCTTCAGTCTTTAATGACAGTATTTGTAGCTGGGCATCCTTGAGACCATTGGAGAATACGAAGTGAGAAACAGCTCTGAGACTGAGCATTAAATGTCTGGAGTTGCCTTGTTGACTTCATCTTCAATCTGAGACTAATCAGGTAATGGAGAGGAGTAGGTGCAGCAACCGGCAGGAGGGCGACAAACAGAGTTGTAGACCTGCACTAGTTGGTACAGTCTGTTTGTGTCAGACTGTGCACCTGCTCTGCCACATTCAGGAGGTTAAAGTCTTCATGCTTTTTCAGAAAAGCTGGAGGGACATGTCTAAGAAGTCAAACGCTGATTTGAAGATGGATTAATTTAAATTCAAACCAAATAAAGCTGATTTGAATAATCCACTTAAGCTTGATATCCGGAATAGCTGGACATGTCATGCTGTCTGAGTGAAGACAAGGTCTGCCAGTGAAGGCTGCTTGAGAAGTCGGCCGGTGAAGCCTCCAGCCGAAGTCTTCTGCCTAAACCTGTGAAGTCTAAGAACTATTCTAAGGAAAAGTTCTATACATAGTTGCCACGCTAACTGGTACGCAACCCATTTAGCCACTAAGTATAGAACCTAATGTAATGAATGAACAAATGCAAATCAAGATACATATGAGAAACAATAATCTCCTCCTATTTGCATCTGATCATTATTATTTACAAGTGAGGGCTATGAAAACTTAAGGATAGATAATAACATGTCAGAAAGAATACTTTTAAGTTTTATAACAACAGATATGCCTCTATCAAAAAGAAAACACCTCAAATGTAACAACTAATCTAAGTGCTTACAACAGAAGAGATATAAAGAACAAGAACAATGATTAGAGTTAAACAGTTCAAATAAATTTGAAATGGATGTTTAAATTCCAAGCATATGTATAAATTTAAATAACAAGAATTTAAACAGTAGACATTTTTGAAAAGAATGAACTTCTGTATTCCAAACAAGAAGCTTAATTTGTACAGAGTTTTCAAAAAAGATAGATACAAAGGATAGGATAGAAAGATATAAGCTACCAAGGCCTTTTTCCCTTTCCTTTGGCTGCTCTGTCAGCTGCTTCTCTTTCTCGGCGTAGGCGCTCGAGTTCTTCAAATCTTCTGGTGTACTCTTCATCAGCAGAGGTTGGTTGTCTGGTGGAGCGAGAACTGTAGTCAAGTTCTTCTCGTAGCTTGTTCTTCTCGTCCATCGGAGTTCGGTTCATAAACCACAGTTGTCTCTCCTCCGTGATGGCCAGATCACGTTCGCGCTCAACGTTGATCCGATCATGTGCTGCTTCAAGAGCTTGATCATTAAGCTGCAGTACTGGAGGGCGTTTGTGACCCAGGTGGAGGGTTATGTTGTGAAAGAGATAGTAGAAGAGAGATGAGCAGAGTCTGACACACTCGTTGCGTTGAGCTTCCATATTGATCTTTAGATCGGTAGACTCGTGCCTCATTTCTCCAAACTTGGTCCAAACATCCTCTTGGAATTGGCGGAGGATGACGAAATTCCTGTATGCAGCCCTGGCGACATTCCACTTGTAAGTTCTCCCAACCTGTTGTATATGGCATCTAGGCGGCTCAAGATTTCATTGTTTTCCGGTTGGGACGGAGAAGGGTCGAGATCCACTTGAATAAGCTTAATACCAGCAGACGAGGCATCATCGGCAGTGGCGATATGGCGGAAGTGCTGTTGGAGGGGTGGAGTTACTGAGTTGGAGGTGTAAGAAGAATCGGGTGCAGGGAACGTATGGGTAGAAGAGGAATTGGATTGAGGTGGGGATGAAGGAGGGGTTGGGGGGATTTCAATATACGTAATGCAATGATCAACGATATTGGAAGGGGTTGGTAGGGGTTTAGTTGAGAACCAGAAGGAAGGAGGGGGATAGAAAAAGGCTTCTGGTCTCACAGGTTGAGGTTGTGGAGGAGGGGGAGCAGGTTTGGTGAAGAGTTATGTTACCGACGAAAGTTCAAAGATGAACTTCGTTGCAACAGAGGAGAGGATGGGGGCAAACCAGGGGGGTTAGGATGAGTGGAATGGGTTGGTTTCATTCGGATGGTGTAGTGTTGGTTTGGGAAGGAGTGAGTGAGTGAGGAGTAGAGGGGTTTAGAGAATAGTTGAAGGGAGAGAGAGGTGTTGGAGTTGGTGATTTGGTAGGCTCCTCCTGAAGGATAGATTTCTCAGGAGTTATTGGCTCCTCCTAAGGGATAGATTCTTCCTGAGGGGGTGATTCCATCTGAGTAGATGACTCAGTAGGATTGGTTTAAGAAGGGGTAGATGGTTGGTTGCCAGCAGACTTCCTTTTCTGCATCAACGGTTGGATGGGAGATCCAGATGCTTCATTGGTAGAGATGACATGGTCTACTGGTGGCTTGGTCGATAGGCCTTTACACAATCTCCTGCGTTAAGGCTTGGGTGATGGTGAGGGTTGAGAAGATGGTTTGCGTTTTGGGGTTCGGGATGGCTGGGGAGAAGATGTTTGACCAGCAGCAGCAGAGGAGCTGCCAGCAAACTTTGCATGTCTACTGGCCTTCATTTCCTTCCGAATCCATTCTACTTGAAGCTTGTTTGTTTTAGGTTCCTGCCTAGCCTTGTTGGAAACATCAACCTTGGTCTTGGAAAAGATGTCAGCCAAGACTTCAGTCTCATTTGGTGAGAAACCAGTTGCCTTTCTGTTTTGTGCAACCTTTCGCCGCTTCCACATGTGCTCGGACGCATCTGCTAGCTCTCGGGCTTCTTGCAGGATGTCATGGGAAGCGGTAGAGGTAGCCTTCTCAAATCTTACCTTGGATGCACGGATGGCTGCATTGGCATCATCATACGCGTCCATGTCAAACCGCGTAACCATTATAGGAGTAGGTTTTACTATTCTTTCAACATTATTCTCATGTTCAACGTATTTGTTGAGGAAGCTAGCAGTTAGCTGTTTATCCTTTGACACCTTGGTGAGCTCATCTGGCTTAACGACAGATTTGATTTATGGTGTATCCCTTAACAGGGAGTTAATTAGCCAGACAAAGGGCCTCTTGGTGTAAGGGTTGTTCTTCACTGTTGCAATATGGTTGCGTGGCTTGTTGAAGATAATGGCGCCGAAGTTGAGGTGAGTCCTCTGGTGAATGGCGCTTGAAAGATTGAGCTGTTGGGTTGTGAAGATATCATGGGCTCCATTCTTGAACAGCAACGACTTGTCCAGCAGATGACTGGAACAGTAGACATCCAAGGGAAAGACGTTCCTCAGCATTTTGCCTTGAGGTTCCGTTGGAGTATTGGTTCCCCTCATTGCTTCCCAGGATCTGTTAGCCTCAACAATGGATAGCTCATTGTCTCCGCCATAGTGAACTCCAATAACTTTGGATATCACCTTGGTAGAGAGAGAGAAGGGAAATCCATGAATCCATCCTCGAATGACAGACGGTGTCTCGGGATTGATTTCCATGCGCTGGTAGAATTCTTCAGCGAGGAGGTTGCTGTAGTCTTCGTCGTGGAGACATAAGAGGGGGAGAATTCCAAACTCATTCATGTCGTCACACATTTTGGCTCTGGCAGCAAATGTGCGAACAGTCTTCAAGTCAATGCACATGCCTGGGAGGTACATTTTCGGTTCCAGCTCCTGAATGATGTCATGTGGAGCAGGATAGAAAGGAAACCCAAGAATGTTGACGGAGGGGTTAGGGTGAATGACTTGTTCCGGGTCAAGCACCTTCTTTTTACCGATATTTGTCTTGGAAGATGATTTCACCAATAAAAACCGTTGACATAAATTAGGGCTTTTCCCTTGACAGAACAAACAACCAAAGATTTCATTTTTAAGAAATAAAATAAATTTTCAGATATAAAAATTGAAACTCTCGAATGTTTGGAGAGTTAAATGCAGAGAAACATCAACAAATAATTCTCGAAGAAATAAGTATTCAAAGTACAGAGAAAACTATTGGTTTCAAGGTTTTGAAATAAACAACAATGGCGGAAACCGTCAGGATACGCAAATCGTCCTTTCGGATTCCTCAAGAAAATGACTCAAAAGAAGAAATTTAAATTGTACAACATAAGAGAGTAAACTAATGAGTATTGTAAAGCTTACCATTGTTGCTGTAAGGTAGAAGAAGCGAGAAATAATCGAAGGGATGAAGCAGTTACAGAAAAGAACTAAGGTTTGAGTAGAGAGAGAATATCTGAGAGAGAGGGTTTGTGAAAGTTTTTAAAAGGCGGTTCAAAGTCTATTTTAAGAAGGAGAAGAGTCTTTTTAGCGAAAATGCCTTGGATGATTGAAAGGTGTCTTTCAAAAGGCTTTTAACTTAAGATATTTTTCAAAGTAACAGCAAAAAGTGACATTTAATCCCTCGGCCTCTTTAGAAAATCTTTTACCCTTAATAGACTGATAACTGAGATACTAACATGGTCTTAACGTAGTTGAGCTATACCATTAACAAAGTTAGTAACAATTAAGTCTGCTAGTATGAAAGAAAATTTGTAAACTTAAAATAAAATTTAAGTTGTAGGATCTATCATACCAAGATTTCTCCTTAAATAAGCAAACCTGGTAGCATCCAGTGGCTTGGTGAGAATATTAGCCAATTAATGTTCAGTTGGAATATATTCCAAACTGATGTTACCTTTTTCCACATGATCCTTGAGGAAATGATAACGAATATCAATGTGCTTTGTTTTTTAGTGCATCAATAGATTCTTTGAGACTGAAATTGCAGAAGTGTTGTCACACATAATGGGACAATTTACAGTCTTGATGTTGTAGTCCACTAGTTGCTGCTTCATCAAAAGTAGTTGAGAGCAACAGCTACTGGCAGTAATGTATTTTGCCTCTGTGGTTGAGTTTGCGATTGATCCTTGCTTTTTGCATTACCAAGAGACAAGTCTATTTCCAAGAAATTGGCAGGTCTCACTGGTGCTTCTTCTGCTTAGTTTGCAGGCTGTATATTCTGCATCTGAGTACCCAACTAGATCAAAGTTATTCCTTTTCGAATACCAGATACCCAGATTTGTAGTTGTTGGCACATATCTTATGACACGTTTAGCAGCAAGCAAATGTGATTCCTTTGGATCTACCTGAAATCTAGCACAAACACAAACAACAAACATTATATCAGGTCTACTGGCAGTAAGGTAAAGAAGTGAACCTATGATTCCTCGATACTTGGTCACGTTCTTTTGCTTTCCCTTCTCATCTTTGTCAAGATGACATTCGGTAGACATCGGTGTCTCAAATCCTTTTGCTGAATCAAGACCAAATTTCTTGATAAGTTCCTTTGCATATTTGGTTTGACTGATGAAGATCATGTCTGAAGTTTGTTGAATCTGAAGTCCAAGAAACTAAGTGAGCTCTCCCATCATGCTCATTTGAAACTTGCTTTGCATCAACTTCTTGAATCTCTTGGACATGCTTTGATTAGTAGATCCAAAGATAATGTCGTCCACATAGATTTGTACCAGAAGAAAATGACCTTTTTGCTTGAGGATGAACAGAGTTGTGTCTATTCTTCCTCTTATGAATCCTTGTTTGAGGTCATAGAGTACTTTCTTGAGTCGATATACTTGATCTTGTTTGTCTTGGATGACAAAACCTGGAGGTTGTTTAACATATACTATTTCTTGAAGATCACCATTGAGAAAGACACTCTTTACATCCATCTGATATACTTTGAAGTCCATGAACAATGCATAGGCTAGAAAGAGTCTAATCGCCTCTAATCTTGCAACAGAAGCAAATGTTTCATCGAAGTCAATTCCTTCTTCCTGGTTCGCATACTACCAATGTAGATCTCATCAACGGATTTATATTCAGGCACGAGGCCCAAGAGATCTTCTACCATGTCATGGTGGTGACAGAGGGTGTAATCAGGCTCCAAAGTCCTACCAATCTTTGGTCCTACCAATCTTTGGAATACACGCAATCACAGCAAAATCGCAGGGAGTCATGGTCGTCTCCCCCCAGCTGAAATGGAAAGTGTGGGTAGTATCCCACCAGTAATTCCTCAGAACCTCGAAAATGGGTAAGAAGCTGTGGAAGGGACCAAAAGCCCACAGGAATGTGCTAAAGCCCGAGCCTTCCACTAGGACCTGTGCCGCCTCGGGCATTAAGCGATAAATATCCGAAACATTAGCGCAACTCGCACGAATGCGGATCAAAGGCCTGCGCATCTACAAGAAGAAGAAATGGAATATCAGCATAAAATATATAATAAAAAGAAAAGGAAAAGGTAAGTTTACTATCTTTTTATTTTTCCTTCGCACATTATTAAATTTAAGTACGTCGCATGCATAACATTTTTGCAAATCATCATACAATTTTTGCATAGTAATTTCTATATTCCATCTTTGTATTCGAAAAGAAAATATATATATTTTGCATATTTGCATTCAAAACAAAAACAAAATCTTTTATATATTGAGTTTTAGCATTCAAAATTTTTCTTTTTATTTATTTGTATCTTTTGCATCAAATAAGGAAAAAATGCATCTTTTGTAAAAAAAAAAAAAAATGCACCTTTTGCGTTCAAAAATATATTTTTGCGTTTCGTCATAAAAAAAAATGTGTGTGTTTATCCAAAATAATAATAGAAAATGTGTGTTTTGCATTCAAAATATAACACATTTTTTGCATTTTCTTGTACATAAAATAAAAGATGCCCATGTAACATGTTAGCAGGCATCCCATAAATTTTCTATGTCACGTTTGCATAAAAATAATATATACATGCATTAGCCATTCATTATGATGCGTCCAAAATCTTCTAGACGCACTGGACTTGTCCAACTGGATACCTGACTTTCAACGTATCCTATAATCTTCAAGGCCCAACTCTGCAATTAAACCAAGAAACTATGAACTAGGCAGAGGCACTCCTTGCAAAAGCCCTTCGGCGTGAGAATTAGCACAAGTATGCAAGAGAGTATAAAATTCGGCAGAGTTTAGGCTAGCTAGTCAAAATCACGCACTCCTCCTTCATTTTGAGGGGCTTTTATGAAGGTTGCCTGGGAAGAATAATCGATCATAACAGCCTCACTAACATTCATGGTATTGATGGCATTGATGGCGACATATTAACCATTTCCCATTAATCGCCCCGTTAACTACAACGATCAAATGGAGTATCCCGACATAACCATCCTCAATCGATAATAACTTTAATGAACGAGCACAACACATCATGTCTCGCTACATTGTTCCTCGCCACCGGGCAAGCCCCAGCCTGTTTACATCTCTTGCTCGGGCCAAGGTTGAGACCCTGCTCGTAATATACAAGAACCATTTAATCTTCTCCTCGTAGCTTTGACTTTAGGATGCTCGTTTGTAAGACCCCGAACCTTCGTGTATTTGACTCTCTCGTGTTGCATGCTTTGTTGTTAATGCGTTGAGTGTTCGTCTTAGCATGTTAGCACTTAATAAGTCTCATTGGAGTCTTAGTACCTTGCATATATGACTTATAATGTTCATCTTGATCATAGTATGCTTGGTTGAAAGTTTAGAAGCTTTGTTGCTTCGTTTGAGTCTTAGGGTTTCTCGTGTTTGCCTTCGTTGCTTGTATTGTTTGTGCTTTCAACTTGCGAGAAGTTCATTTAAGTTCTAGACCAAGTGTACTAGTATTTCTCATGCTTGCACAATCAATGTTCATAGATTTGTTGCATTTGGAAATAAGATGACCAACATATCACTTCACAGATTCAGTCCTGTTTTTGGGCGAACTTCGGGAAAATTCTGGTACCAATCTACTAAAGAGAATTTTCTAAAAATTTAGTATGTTTTACCTACATATGTTATGATACTCCCTGTAAAATATGGTATTTTTCCAAGGTGTATAAGTACCTCATTTAGGTCTTGACTTACGGCTGTGCCAGAATTCTGTTTTCAGGAAATCAGCTTCTGTACTTGAACTTGTAGTAGCCATATTTTGATGAATATAAGTCCAAATTGAGTAATTTAAAAGGCTAAACTATATTTTAAAGAGTCTAGTTTCATAAAAATCAATAATCACCTCATTTGGAGGTGTGAGCTATTTATGGTCGATTTTACAAGATTGACTGTCTGTTTTCCAGATTTTGGGTTTTTGACTTGTTTTGGTTGAAGACCCCCTTGACTCTTGCACCCTTGCCCTTGGCCGACCTAAGTGAGTCTCAGCCACCTTTGTTGACTTGTCTAAGACCCTCTTAGACCCTTGGATCATGGCTTATCAATGGTCTCCATGCCTTAGCCAATAGAAAGCCTCTTAATCACTTCACTTGGATTAGGGACCTCTTAGGGAAGTATATAAACACAAACTTCATCCCTTCCAGCCATTTTGTGCTCAACATAACCAGAGATTCAGAGACATAGCTCCAAATTTCGTCCATGGAGGTCACACCAACTTGAGAGATCATTTCCCGGAGATCCGGTGGTCCGATCGTCGAACCGAGACCGCCAAATCGAAGCTCTCGATCTTCTCTACAACAATCCTTGCTCTAATCAACCTTTCCTCCATTAATCTTAGGACTAAGGTGCGTTGAGAAATCCCTGAAATTTTCATGTTCAATAAAATGACATGACCCCTTCATTATAGTTGCTCTATTGATGATTATGAACATCTTTGTGAAGACAAATCCTCCAATTCAACCTTTGAAACATGTGTAGGATTTTATAAATTCTCTATGAAGTTGTGATTTTGACATTTTATAAAGCATGAATGTTGTTTATAATGAGCTTAGGAATAACTCTTGTGAAAGAATATGTTTCAATTCAAGGTTTAACAAAATCACGAAACTAGGGTTTGAAACTTCGGGATTGTGTTTAAGGCTAGTTTAAGATCATGAGCGGCCTAGTTATCGAGTTCTAAATGAAAGGAGAACTTAGGAAAGGGCAATGTAATGCATATATTATCAATGCTCTATTTGGTTGAATTTTAGTAAAACTCACCGGAGTTGAGATTAGGGAGTTATTGAACAATACCGACTCCACATTCAATCCCTACGACGTTTGTAGTGCGTTAGACTAATATATTAGCCTACGTGACTTTGGGATGGATTGAAGGGCATGTTTGATATGAGTGATTATAAGACTCAATCGAGTTCTTATGTGGTTTATGTGATTGTGTGAAGCAAATGCACAATTGAGAGCATGTTGTAGAATGATGTATCTACTTGACAGTTGAATTCTCTCTTGTCGAATTCCTACTTGATTCTTTAATGAGTAAAAACACCTACTTGTTGAATAATGAATTTGAGGACTATTCTATGAGAAGATTTGGATTGGGGCTTTCTTAGTACTCTATACATGGAGTCTACTTGTATAAGTCGCTAGGATGACCATGTTGTTATCTAAGACTCACCGGTATGGTTTGACCTTACGGGATATTACCGCTCTAGTGTTGCTTAAGTCTTTGACTACCATCGACTTTTGTGTTATTGAATGAGTTACTACTCTAGGAAGAGTTTAGTAAATGGCTTCATGATCCGAGACTAACGGAGTAGTCTTGGATAGTACTTAATGGACTGATGGTTAAGTTGTGACTCTGTTGAATTTCATAGGTGAATATGGAATACTGTGTATATTTTATATTATGACTAAATGCATGATTTCCTACCTTGTCAAGAATTGATTCTTCTATGTGTTTCTATGATATGACTTATGAGCATATTGAATGTATTTGCCTTCGTGCACGATCGTTCTCAAGTTAATGAATTGTGGTGAACTTGGATTCTACTATTAAGTGGAATTATGAATCAAAATTGAACTAAGCTTGATTTCACAATAATCAACTTAGGCTTCCCTTATATAATTGACTTGGGACTTGAACTAAATTTCTAAATGGAAAGAGAACCTTGCTATGCCTCAAACGAGAACATAGAAAAGAGTCTTGGGACACATATAGTGTTCAAACTCTATTTGGTTGGAATTGTAGTAAAGACTCAACGGAGTCGAGTTAAGGAACAATTGAACCTTACGAGGATCGTGGTGAGATCCTATGATAATTATATTCCAGTTGACTAGATTACTAGCTTTTGGGACTTGAATTGAATAGAGTGAACAAACTTGGCACTTATGATTTAGAGACTCAAATGACTCAAATGAGCTTGTGGTTTTGTGATTAATGTAACAATGTGCATTTGTGATGAGTAATGTAGTAGATCAATGTGCATAATTGTGCATGAGTTTAGTCCAGATCATTATATCTACTTGGCATTATATAAGTCCAAATTGGCATTGGTTGAGTTTTCATGATGGGATCTTCACGAATGCATTGTCTTCAATGTATCGTATTCGGGTTTCACACACACCTCCACTTTGCTAGCTACAGTGGGGAAGTAGCCCTTTGTCGTAACCAATTGAGCACATTGGCTAGTGCTTTTTTCTGAGTAGAGAGCTCGGACCGAGAGAGAGCTCGGTACTTTGATACCTGAACACGGGTATCACTGGCACGATATGATTAACAGTTGTGATTGCAGGAGCAATACGACGACAATGATTTGGTACCTTCTCTATCCTTTATGTGGCTTACTATGAGCACTTATGTGATAACAAAGTGTTAGTTGAACATGAGATCTTATTGACCATGTTTGTATGGGCTGATGTTATATGAGAGATTTGATGTGTATATATATAGATATGCACACTTATACATGATGATTGTATGAGAGATTTGATATGTATATTTAGAGATATACATAATTATATATGAGATATTTATGAGAGATTTGATATGTATATATAGAGATATGCATACTGATATAGGTGTATATATATAAATATGCACCCTTACACGTGATGATTATATGAATAGCTTGATTAGTATATATGATGATATATATATACTTGCATATGATGTTTTGTGGGAACTACCTTCTAATTCATTTGATTTGTGTTTGAACAGGAATTATACCTGGTTCATTTGGACGGTTTAGTAAGTGAGAAGAAATGAATATCTTGTGGAGTATCGAAATGATCACGACGCCTCTTCACGGGTTTTTCATATATAAAATGACACCACAGGTTATGTTTATGTTACATAATTATATGTTGCATATATATTGTAGTAGCGTACTGGGTCATTATGACTCATCTCGTACTTGTTTTTAGTTGCGATGGCGATAAATTGCTTGAGGTTGAGTAGATCGTGATCGTAGCTGGCGCGGTGGTCGATAGATCGAGGTTAGATCGTGTGGTTCGTGTTTGTAGCGGCCAGACTTTCAGAGTAGCGACTTGTGGAGTCTTGTTCCTTTTTAGCATTGTCATTGATTTCATGTACTTTGCTATTCTGTGAGATCGACATTTTGTAAAGTTATTTAGACTTTACGAGAATACGGATATTTGTATTGTTATTTCGGATATTTGTATTAGTTATTTCTTGGGCCGACGTGTTGTGTCGTGCCCTGTTTGTGGTTTTAGTATTTATTTCAGTTGTCTCCCGGGCACGCAGTACCTTTGGGAGAATTTCCTTATTCTAGTTTTTATAATTGTTGGTTGACCCCGGTATGCTTTAGCCGTTGGGTAATTGTTATATCGAGGTTGGTTCTTTGTTGAAAGCAGCAGGCTGGAGTGCCGATGGTTTGATTAGCGTCTGCAATGTTGCGGCACGCGAGTTTTGTTTTTCCTCCTTTGAGAGATAATGTCTCTCTTGGTTTCATTGTCGTTGGTTTCGAGCTTCATAGATTGGGTCTTCTTTCTTATATTGCTTCCGCTGATTCGATTTTTGAACTACCGTATTTTAGTGCGGTGTTATGTTCATGTTTAGAGCGAGTTTGCTCGACTGTTTGACTAGCACTACTGTTTATCAAGTGCTTGCCCTTTTATTAAGTTAGTTCCAGCGGCACGACCTTGGGATTTCGTGTTGGAATCCGGGTCGGGTCGTTACATCGTTTGACTGAATTGTAATCATGTGCCAGGCACGTGACTTATGGCTTGGGCCGGGCAGCTCACATTATTTGCATTTATTGTCCAAATAATTTCATTTTTTTAGCATTCGCAAAAATAAAGATAAAAATGTTGCAAAGCCTGAAAAGAAAAACATTTCCATGGCATTTATCATGTCTTTGTAGCATAGGCATTAATAAAAGTAAATATTATCGCATAAAATATTTCTGTTATACTTTGCATGCATTCGGAAAATGCGTTTGAAAATATACCCAAAAAAAATGCATCATGCATCATATTAAAATATTTTTTCAGTCTAAACATGCATCATATAGCCAAATTGAATTAATAATATAAAACATGCATCGCATAGTCAAATAGTGTCAATTAGTTAAATTATACATCACAAAAATAAATTGCATAAATTTCATGGATAATTGTCAAATTGCATCATTTTAGCATATATATTGCATGCATAGCATTAGAAGCAGGGTCAGGAATGCTCCAAAAGTCCAAAGCAGCAGGAAAATCTAGCAGATCTAAGAAATCATCCAAATTGGTTTTAAAAGAGAGAAACTTACAGCGGGATTTGGAAGATTTGATACATGGGTATTCCAATCGCGATGGAGATTACTCTAGTCATCCTTTGAATAATGATATCTGACATAATTTCGGATCAAAGGAGGAAGTTCTTTTCTCCTTTCGCCTGAATCCGGATGCATTGGAGCCTTTCATTTCCGTGACCGCAAAGAAGAAGCCGTCAATGAAGAAATACACGCAAATTGGCGAAAGAAAATCGAGAAAAGAAGAGAAAATGGAAAAGAAATGAGCAGAGCAGCAACAATGTCGCAGCAGAAAAAAGAAAAGAAAGAAGAAGAAGTGAAGCAGTAGCCTCACTCTCCCTGCTTCCCGCCACTTAAGAGGAGGAAAAATGAATTTTTCCTTTTTTCCCCTCCAAAGTTTAAAAGTTCGGCACTTAAGTCCCCGAGTTTCCAAAGCTGCAAAATGGCCGCTGAAGCTTAACGGGAAGTTAACAAAGTTAGCTTTGTTAACAAATATTTAACAGACAGTCATCCAAAATCAAAAGGAAAGTCCATATCCCCAGCGGATCAGCCGCCAAATGAGCAGAAAAGCCAGAAAAATTACGAGAAAAGGTAAGATTCTGCGAAACAAATAAAAAAAATGCAAAAAAAAGAGCATCCAAATGAAAAAATGCAAAGCATGAAAGAAAAAAAATGCAAAACATGAAAAGAAAAAAATGCAAGAGAAAAAAAAATTATGCGTGCAAAAAAAAAAAAAAAAGCAATGAGCAGCATGGAAAATATATGTGCATGCAGCAAAAAGAAGAATTTTCTAGCAAAAGTCGGAAACGCAGCAAAAAGAAAAATTTTCCAGCTAAAGCCGGAAATGCAGCAGCGAAGAAGAATTTTCCAGCGGAAATGCAAAGAACAAAAAGGAAAATTCTCAGCTCGGAGATGCAACAAAAGAAAATTTCAGGAAATGCAAAGAAAAGAAAGAAAATCCCCAACATGAGTCCGCCAAAGCAGCAAATGTAGCAAAGGCAACAAATGCAACAAAGGCAGCAAATGCAGCAAAAGCAGCAAATGTATCCAAAGCAGCAAAAGCGGCAAAGGCATCAAAAGCAGCAAAGACAGCAAATACGACAGAAGCCACAGAAGTAAAGCAATGGTAAGAAAAGGTAAAGTATTTTACCTTTTGCATGCATGATGTGTTCCACCATCGCATTCAACGAAGGGTTTTTTTTACCCTAAGGTAAAGTATCATCTCCTCGCGGGGCGAAACCTCAAGAGGAATGATCAACCCATATTCTGTTCCACCTGGTTGTTGGATCTTTCCTTGAAAGGGCTGCAACCCCGGGTCAAAGGGAAAGGCTATCGTGCTCTGACGAAGGACCCTGTCCTGAGGAAACGATGCATTCTGCCGTCGTGGTCGGCAAAGGGTTTCGAACCTTTTGAGGATACGACATGCATATGATTTGTGTTTGGATCTTTCCCTGAAGGGGCTATAACCCTGGGTCAGAGGGAAAGACTATCGTTCTCTGACAAAGGACCCTGTCCTGAGGAGAAGATGCATTCCTTCGTCGTGTTCGGCAAAGGGTTTCGACCCATTGAGGATACGAAATTTGATATGATTTGTGTTTGGAACTTTCCCTGAAGGGGCTGCAACCCCGGGTCAGAGGGAAAGGCTATCGTTCTCTGAAGAAGGACCCTATCCTGAGGAGACGATGCATTCTGCCATCATGTTCGGCAAAGCGTTTTGACCCTTTGGGGATACGACATGCATATGATTTGTGTTTTGCCTTTCTCACGAAGGGGCTGCAACCCCGGGCTAGAGAGAAAGGCTATCGTGCTCCGATGAAGGACCCTGTCCTAAGGACACGATGTTTGACCTTGGCATCCCACCCAGCACTGTTTGTTTGCATCGGGGGAACTACGTTTGGTCTGATTCTTTTGATAGGGATACGTAGGCAGCCTACTTCGGTAGGTTCGACCATCAGAGCATTTATTTGCAAATCAGCTTAAGGACAATCAAGGCACGACCATCGCAGCATCCTTGGGGGGAACTACGTTTTGTCTGATTCCTTTGATAAGGATATGTAGGCAGCCTACTTCGGTAGGTCCGACCATCGCATCGTATCGCACTTGTTTCTGCTTTGGGGGAACTACATTTGGTTTGATTCCTTTGATAGGGATACGTAGGCAGCCTGCTTTGGTAGGTCCGACCATCAGAGCATTTATTTGCATATCAGCTTAAGGACAATCAAGGCACGGCCATCGCAGGATGCTTGTTTCGGCTTTTGGCCGAACTACGTTTGGTTTGATTCCCTTTATTAAGGGATACGTAGGAAACCTACTTTGGTAGGTCCGACCATTAGAGCACTTAATTTGCATATCTGCTTAAAAACTACGATAACCTGCTATAACCGACTAAACATGTCTAGGATATGTGAGATTTGGTTAGAATTATAAACTGTTGCGTTATAACTGCTACCTGTTGCATTTCTCCCCATTTTAATTGCACGAAATTGGAGAGTCTATTTCTTACCAACGATGTCCGTCTACTCAGTAAGCTGCGGGTTGCCCGTAGACTCCATCGTTGAGGGGCTCTGTAGACACCCCAATTTTGTACCCCTGGTATGTAACATTGACATGCGATATCAAGACATGTTAAAACTTAACAAATGTCAAGTTACAGGGTTTAAAAATGCATAAGACAAAGGAGGAGGCGCAAAACAATAAATTGCAGGGGCCAAAGTGTCCAAAAAGAGGCTGAAAAAGGAGCACTGGCGCGGCCAATAAGGGATCTTGGCGCGGTGTCCATAATGCATGGTGCCGGCGCCAGGCTCTACTACAGTACCCCCAAACTTAACGCATTGTACAAATTCTCAAGCACGCGGTACAAGCTGGTGAGGCACAAAGTGAAATTCACAAATGCCAGCGATGTCCTTCCCTCAGCCAATAAATAGAAGGCCCTGGGTTCGCTTTCAGGAACACAATAAGACAGAGAGTTCATCTTACTTTCAACGTTGTTGTTACACCGAAAAAATATAGAGCGATCGTGAGATAGTGAGTGTCCCCTCCTATAAAGCCTCGAAGCTCTGCCAAATCTCCTCCAAACACAAAACCAACCGGTCAAAGTGAACCTTAGCCCCCAGCTAGGTTTCCACCCTATTTCTCCGGTCCAAAAATCTCGAAAAAGAGTAGTTTCTCTGCCCGAGTAAAAAAGCCAAATCCGCCAGAAGCAAGCAAGTAGCAACAAAAACGCAAGCAGTTGCTCCGCCCCTTTGACGGTGCCTAGAAGCAACCTTCGGAAGTAGTCACCCTGCCCGAACCGCAACAGCAGCAGTAGTAAAAAAGACTCCCTCTCCCGGAAGGACAGAGCGAGCACACCACGCTCTAAAAGGTGAGCCTTTAAGGGCGTTATTTTATATAAAAAAAACTATTTTCCATCCGGCCCAATGTAAAAATATAAGCCGTTGTGCTGCCCGAATTTATTTAGAAAATAGCATTGAAAAGAGCCATTATTATGGCCAAATATTTTTAAATGTATTGGTAATTATTGGAAGGAGGCGACTGCAAGTCCGTAAATAATGTAGACATGGATGTATTTGTTTTCTTTTTAATGCTCTATTTATTTGCTAGAAAAATATAATAAAAGCATACTTTAGCCAAAAACTGTTTTTTGAGACTGAAAGGGCGAGTTGGTGCTTAGCACCTTCCCAGCTCGTAACTTAGCCTCCGAACCCCTTTTTTTTTTTGCATTCTCTAGTTTTATTTTTGGTTTTTTCTTTATTTTCTCCTTAAAATAAAGATGACAACTTTGTCAAAATATTTTGGATCACAGTGAGGCCTCGCAACATCTTTTCTTACTATTTTTTGTTTTCCCCCAGATAAGGGAAAATGTGAATGAAAGGGTGATGTATTCATATATCCTGGTATCCCCTAAAAAAAAGATAACTTGATATAGAAAACCCAAAGCACTCATAGCGATCTGAAATAGGCCTTAAGACAATTTTCATAAAGTCCATAGTGGGACCCACAACATCCTTTCTTGCACTTTCCATTTTCCCCTAAACAAGGTAAGATGTGAATAAAAGGGTGATGCTTTCATGCATCCTGTTATCCCCTAAAAAAGGGATAACCTGATACAGAAAACTCAAAGCTCCCATAATGGACCAAAAAATCACTGAAGTGACCAAGGCGTATTCAACGCGCTTCTTGATAGTATCATTTCCACATTTTTAAGTTCGTCTTCCCCTAGACAAGGGAGGGTGAAATGGAAAGTGTGGTGTCTGCACCACACGTCGCGCACCCCTATCCAAGGGCGCGCGGGGTGCGAGCGCGATCCGGGGCACCCACACATATATAATCTTTTATGCAAGAAAGGAATCGAAAACGTTTTAGATTTTGAGTAAACATATCATTCATGTCTCATAAATAATCTAAATTTTTTTTCCCACTATGGCCTTACTCTTGTACTTTAATTTATTGAGTCTGTAAATAGCAATGATTTATGTATACGTCAATTGAGTAATGGTTCCAAGTAAATAGGAGGAGATTGTTGGAATATGCATGCTGAAACAATTCTTATTCATTTCCATATGTTGGAGCACCTTGATTTGCTTCTTCCCATTATTGCATGTTCTAACAAGTGACTAAAATGGCTACGTACCAGTTAGTGTGGCAACTTGTTGGACACTGCATAGGTTTTAGACTAGGTGAGTCCGAGTATTAGTCCTACTCTTACGTGATGGCCTCAGCAAACTAGTTACTCAGTACACAAGCATCAGTAGACTTGCTACAGGATGGTAGCTTCTACAAAGATATCATACCAGCAGACTTGCTACAGGTTGATATTTCCTTCCTTAACTATGTCGACTAGCAAACCTATCTATTGGGAGATAAAATCATTAAAGGAACATCAAACCAGTAGACCTTCGATCCGTCTTGGGCTACACATGCAAACTATATTGGAATTATTACAGACATTTAGAAACAACAAAATGTTAAAGATTTTCCAAAAAATCAACTTATGGAAAGGCTTGACAGCTCTCAGACCTACATGATCTAGTTGGATCTTATTCAAAAGATATTTCTCTCTACAGTTGGTTTTCAAGTTCAAATGTTTCTACTTTATTAGAAAACCAAATGTCAGTGTACTATTCCGTTTGACCTACTTAATAGTGACACATCCACTCAGTCTGATTTTTGGGCAACCTTTCTTAAAGAGATATCTTCCAAAATATCTTTATCCTATAGTCTATAAGATTTACTCTTATCCGGCGAACCACTCCAATGGAGAAAAGATCATTCGAAAACAGTCTGAAGGGATCTATCGATCTCCATCTATAAAAGAAACATCTTCATCATTCTTCAAAGATTAAAAGCGTGATAGCATGAGTTCAAGAAGATAACAAGATCTTCGATCAAGCTATCTCAAAGATCATCGTGGAAAACCTAGACCTTTGCAAAACACATTATGTGGATTGCAAGAAAGATAAGTAAGAAGTGAGGAAGAGTGATCTATAAAAGCTACAACGATAGAAAACAATGTCTTGATTCCCCTTTCTTGATTTGAGCTCTTTGATCTTCTTCAAAGAACTCAGTCTCTACAATACCTCAGAAATCTAATCCTTTGATAGAGATCAAGCACTTCAGATTCCGTTGAAGGCAAATCTCCAAAGATGTCCAAGGAAGATGAAGAATTCTCTATCTGCATTGCATTCATATCATCAGACTTGTATTCCATTGAAAGGGCTATTGGTTGTGCAATTATAGGCCATCATAAGGAGTCGAGTTCTCAGCACTCAGTAGCTCAAATATTCTTTATTTGAGCAACCCATAAAATCGTCTTCTCATGTCAAATCTACTTGACTCCACCTGTTCCTGACTTGTTCAAGGATCTCTGAAAGACGAGTTCTTGACTGGGGAAGGAATCCAGAGGAAGAAAGTAGATTGCTAGGTTGGAGAGTCTTAGTTGATGTATTAAGCATGTTTATCTTTGAGTAAACATCTGATGTATTTGCAAATATTATATATTCTTCAAACTCAACTCTGATCTCTCTTTCCGGTTCTTAAAAGGTTTTGATTTTCCAAAGCTATCTATTTTGTAACTCATTTGCCATGCATCTGAAGAAGAGTTAAGTACATTGTTGTTTTCAACATATATTCGTGTATAGCTTCTTAAACCTTCTAAAAATAAATATGTTTTGTCTGAACCTTTTCGCTGCCAAAACCTCTTTTTAGCAAATAGTTTATCCACAATTTGTCAGTAGAGTTCATTACTCAGTCATGAACAAGTCTTCTATTCAGTACTGCCAGTAGACCTGCCTCCTCTTCAGATTGTCTTATCACTAAAAGGCATTTCATTCACATTCGTAAATAATGGTGAAATAAATTTTAAAGTGGTAACATATGCTATTCACCCCCTTTCAAGCCTATTTGAGCACTTCCATGACACCAACAATAAATATAGTAAACATCATTATTAATTTGAAACTCTTTTGTAATTGAGTAGGTCTCATATAAGACGGCTTTACGATTTTTAATTCGTAAAATCGAACTATCCAAGTTAAATGGGTCATAGATTAAGATATTGTAGCGTCATAAATTTTTATGTATCACTAAAACTTTTAAAAATGTTTCCAACATCACTTCCTTTAAATATGTCCATGTGATATACATTTTTCCCTTTATTTTCTATTTTAAATGGTAATAATAGTATTTTCAAAATCAACAATAATTTCTAACAAATGTGGGATACATCTCTTCTATTGGTAATTATAGTGACATAAAAATTCTTTTAACTAATGTCTTTTACAACAAATACTTATTTCTAAATAATGTACGATACATCTCTTTGTAACGAATGCGAGATACATCATCTAAATTTTTTTTTTAAATAAATATCATTTTTCTAACTAATGTAAAATACTTTTTTTCTATTCGTAATAATGTCAGATTTTTAAAACCAATATGATTCTCTAACCGATATTGAATACATCTCCTCATTTGATAATAATAATAGAAATCTTTTATTTTTGAAAAAACAGAACTAACTTCTCTTTCTAAACAATGTGAGATACATTTCTTATCATTTATTGATGATAAAATCAACAATAATTTCTAACAAATATGTAAAAGACATCTTTTATCTAAAGATTTGAAAAATCATCGTCTAAATTTTTAAAATAAATATCTTCTAACTTTTTAACATTTTAAAACCAACATGGGAATACATCTCCTCATTTGATAATAATAATAGAAATCACACTTCTTTTCTAATAGATACATTTCTTACATTTATTGATGATAAAAGTAAAAGTCCTATAAAATCAACATCACTTTTTAACAGAGGGACTTAATACAATAAAATGCACTTTTAAAAAATGTTTTACCAAAATACCATTTACGTAATTTTCTTTTTTTATTAAATTTAAATTAGCTAAAATATAATTTTCTTGTTTTTTTATTAAATTTTAAATTAGCTAATTTAAAATTTAATAATTAATTTAATTTGAATTAGGTTTAAATAAAAAAAAAACAATTACAAAACCCACATGTTTGGACTGCTACCCAACTAGTCCTAAACTCCATACCCCTCATTTGGACTGCCACCCAACCAGCCCAATCCTATTTCCCCATTTGGATAGCCTATCCAACCAGTCCCAAACCCATACCCACCATTTGGACTGCCACCCAACCAGACCCAAACCCATCCCCACATTTTGGACTGCTAGCCAACCAGTCCAAAACCCATACCCCCCCCCCCCAATTTGGACTTCGACCCAACTGGGCCCAACCCCATTCGTCTATTTCTTTTTTTGTTATTTTTATTAAGCATTTAAAAAATAAATTAACAGATAAAAATGTAATATTTGGAGATAAAAATTGAACAATTAGAAGTAAAGATTACTATAAAGGTTGCGTCAGTGGTAAATATAACATCATCATTATCGTCAATATTCACGTTTCAACACTTTTTTGTGGCTGATTTGCTTCCAAGTTGATATACTTTTTGGAAGTTTTAACTGATTGAAATTTTGACCGATAGAAAAATGCGTATGCAAACGTGTTTAAAATATTTATACTCAGATAATTTTTCACATAGTAACTAAATCAAATTAATTAGTAATTTAATTGTGTTTAGTAACTAAATCAAATTAATTAAAAAAATTAATTGTGTTTAAAATATTTTTTTAATTTAAAATTTGTTAAATTAAATTTAATTAAAAAACGATAAAAATTAAATTACGTAACGATTATTTTGGTCAAGCATTTTTCAAAAATGATGTATTAAACATTTTATAGGTGATGTATTTAGTATCTATGTTTAACCAATATAAGATATATCTCTTTTATTGGTAATAATAATATTTTAAAACCAACATCTATTTCTAATAAATTGGAGATATATATCTTTTATTAGCAATAATAATAAAAAAAATTATCCAAAATTAAAATCAACATCATTTTTTAACCAATGTAAGATAAACATGTTATATTTGTTATAATGGTGGAAGTCTTATATCTAAACACTTTGAAAACCAACATCACTTTCTAGCAAATGTATGATATGCCCTAAGGGGTGACCCGATGGTAGAGGCAAAAGTGTGACATCGATCTCTTCTTATAAGGAAAAAAATATATGATATATCTCTTTTATTGGTAATAATAGTATTTTTAAAACCAACAACAATTTTAAACAATCTGGATACATCTTTTATGTTGCTAATAATATTAGAATATTTTGTAACCATTGTGAGATATATGTATTTATTTTATTTGTAATAAGAAATATTTAACCTAAATACTCTTTAAACGAATATTTTTTTAATAATATGATATACATATCTTTTATTGGTAATAATAATAGAATCTTTAATATAAAACTTTGATAACTAACAACTCTTTCTAAACAATATAGGATACATTTTTTTAATAGTGATAAAATAAAAGTCTTTTATCAATAGACATTCAAAACAAATATCAATTTATAACCAATGTAAAATACATCTATTGTATTGGTAATATTAGTAGCGATGCATTTCATATTGGTTTTAAATTGATTTTGTTTTTAAAAGTCATTAGATTAAAAATCTCACATTTTATTATCAATAAAATAGTTGTATTACACATTGATTTGAAAGTAATGTTAATTGTAATTTTGTTATGTATAAGACATCTACTATTAATAATAGAAATAATTAATAGTTGATATTAATAATTTATTATCATAATAATTAATAATTGGTAGTATTATTAGGTAATTACCAAGAAAACAAAGAGTTACATATAAATGCTTGGCAATGAAGATTTTATTAAAAAAACGAGATGTAAAACAAAATAATGTTCTTCACCGATTTTAAATATATATATAAGTCTGTTTTTTTCAAAATATCCGGCTCACGTTGTACCAAAAGCTTAGATCTGCCCGAAATAAAGGGAGATGCCCGGAATAGATCTTAATGGTACCAGTACCACCAAGAAAATTCATGTGCCCGGAATTGATGGTAATGGTACCATATCGATTCATGTGCAAGGCTATTATTGATGTAATTTAAAATACTCCCTCCGTTCCTAATTTATTGTCTTGTTTGATCCGACGCATAGATTAAGAAAAAACAATTGACTTGATTATTTATATTAGTTTAATGTGTAGTTTCCTTTAAAGTCCATGTGTATGTGGCCCATAATTAAAGTAAAGTGAAAAAGTAAGGGTAAAGTAGTAAAAGTGATGTTCTAAAAATATAAGTTTCAAAGTGGACAATTATTTTGGGACGGACGAAAAAGAAAAAAAGAACGATAATTTAAGGACGGAGTGAGTACTTTTTAAATATATCTGGTCATCCATATCTTAAAATATATGTTAGGTCTAATGCCAATGTACAATACTTGAATAGCGGTCAAAGTACAATACTGGTAGTTGTTTTTGTCATAAATTATTATTGTCATAAATTTACTACTCCCTCCGTCCCTAAATTATCGTCATCCTTTCCTTTTTCGTCCGCTCCAAAATAATTATCCACTTTGAAACTTATCTTTTTAGAACATCACTTTTATCATTTTACCCTTACTTTTTCACTCTACTTTAATTATGGGTCACATACATATGGGCTTTAAAGGAAACTACACATTAAACCAATATTAATAATCCAATCAAATATGTTTTCTTAAACGGTGCGCCGGGTCAACCAGAACAATAAATTAGGGATGGAGGGAGTAATTAATATTCAACGGTTAAATCTAAAACACAGTTCGATTGATAGTTTGTTTAAATATGATTTGATTCGGTTGATTTCATGGGATGATTGTATAGGTGGACAAATATTTGTGTTTAGAAAATCGAGTAAAAGTAAAAAAAAAAAATCTATTTATTCATTGCTTCATATATATTAAGAGCATCACCAATTTAGATTTTTCACTTCTTATTACTTGGAGAAGTGTGATGGAGAGGCCAACTAGAAAAGAGATATCTCCACCTATGAGAGAAAATGTGTTTATACATCCTAAATAGGAAAGTTGACTTAGGAAAGTTAGGGGTGGCAATGCCTGGCCCGACACGTTAGCACGAACCAATAAGACACGATTATAAAACACGATTACAGAGACAAATGACACGATAAGCTCCAAAGACGACACGACCAACGAAACACGACACGAAAGACACGAAATTGTTAATATATTCAAATTAATATTTATTGTTTTATTTATGATCAAATAAGATAGATAATATTAAAACACGATAATGGGACACGACACGACATTAACACGAATTGCCACCCCAGGAAAGTGTGAGGGGTATAGGGTGGGGCGACCGGGTGGGGGGAGGGGGCCTTTGGTGTAGTGTGTGTGGGGGTGGGGGTGGGGGATGGGGATGACGATGGGGATGGGGATGGGGGGTTTTGTATTTATTATGTGAGATTGTGTTAAATTTAATATTTTTTGTGTAAGAAGATGTATAAGAAAATTATATAATGAGAAGATATATTCTTAAGTGGGTAAGAAGATAAAAATGTATAGACATCAGTGAGACCCAGTTAAAAAAATGTATAAGAATTTTATATATTGGATATGCTCTAAGGAATTGGTTATAAACAAATGCAAATTCACTCTAGCTATCTGGTTGTTTACTTTTCTAAATTCTTTCTTAAATATATATTCATGAATAACTATGTAAATATTAACACACGAATTAAGAAATATGCATGTGTATATATATATACACACACACATATCTTAAACATGAATATGTGTATATTGATGTTTAAGAATATTTAAAAATAAATATGATGATCTATAAATTAATTATTATAATATTTTTCTAACTAATAAAAAATTATAATGTATTTATACTTAGTAAATATATATATATATATTTGCACCAAAAATTTAATTTAGTAACAAGCGACGAAATGTTCTGTAGCTAATAGCTGTGAAATATTCCATATCTAATTGGTGACGAAAATTCGAACTTAGGGACGGGCATTCCATCGCTAATTTTGGCACACATTACCAAAAAAACTTGACGATGGAAATAAATAAAATATTCTTAAATGATGCACATTACCAAGGTCTATTACATATTAACAACTAAAAATAGATTGCCCATAACATTACAAACCCATATACATACGTATTAGACGGGCCAGTTTGAGTAAAGTAAACACTAAGCTTTCTTTAAAAATTAAAATATATATTCATAGTTGAACAACTTGAACTCCCCCGACAACTTTGGTAATTGCATGATTTGGAGTCTATAAGCATACTCCACCCCCACCACCGGTCTGATGCAACATTGCAAACTTCACATAAATTTTGATGGATTTTAACGAAGGATTGATTCGCCATGGGTTTTAGAGAAGAGGAAGGAGGGAGAGCGATCAAGAAGGAGCTAGGGCTTGGAGACGGAGATGGAGAAAGTAGACATAGATGGAGAGAAGAGGAAGAGGGGGACAGAAACACAGAAAGAGATCGAGAATGACGAAAAGGAGTCAGGGCTTGGAAACTGGAAACAGACGAGTACCGAGTTTATCGAGTATTCAGTTTACATCTTCAAAATCTCTACCTAACCGGTTAGTTTAGTCGGTAAATACAAGTACCTATATTTACCTATATATGTTAATAGGTTGGGTTGGATTGGATTAGATGAAACTCGAATCGGGTCTAAGGATATATCTATTCATATAGTTCATGTAATTTAAAATACTTTTTTAATATATCTAGACGTCGATATCTTTAAAAATATATAAGGATACTTGAATTGGGGTCAATGTACAATACATGTAGTATTTTTATGAAAAAAAAAAGGGAATCAGAAATTAATACCGTCTCTCTTTCTCTCTCAAAGTATCTCTCAAAGTAGAGAAGTGCAGGCCACTCTTCTATTATAAAACATGCAATTTTTAGTACTTTAAAAGTACTACAAATTATACTCCCTCCGTCCCTAAATAATCATTTTGGTTTATTCGGTGTATAGTTTAAGAAAAAACAATTAACCTCATTATTTATATTGGTTTAATGTGTAGTTTCCTTTGAAGTTCAGGTATATGTGGCCCATAATTAAAGTAAGGTGAAAAAATAAGAATAAAGTGGTAAAATTGATATTCTAAAAAGGTAAGTTTCAATCTGGATAATTATTTTGGGACGGACGAAAAAAGAAATGATGACGATAATTTAAAGACGGAGGAAGTATATTTTATGGTTTTGAGAAAATATATAAATAAATTTTAAGTTTAAAAGTACTACAAATTAAATATTTTATGGTTTTGAAAAAAATAAAAAAAATAAATTTTAAGTCTGCGTTTGAAAAGCATCTTATTCGATCAAATAAAATTAAATAAAACAATAATCTTAATGCATAAAGAGTACTTCCTCCGTTTTAAAATAACTGTTCTCATTTCGTTTTTTATTCGTTTCAAAATAATTATTTTATTTCAAACTTTTCTATTTAGAAAAACACTTTAATCATGTATCTTTAATTTTTTAATCTACTTTAATTATATTCACATACATAAAGACGTTAAAGGAACCCATACATTACACCAATATTTATAATATAATAAATTATTTTTTTTAAAAAGGGCATATATATATATATATATATATATATATATATATATATATATATATATATATATATAGTTAAATACATTGGTCAATGCCTCAATGGAATCCTTCTGTACATCAGCCACCTAATGGCACCTTTCATTATTTTATTTATACAAATAGGCTCATTGTCTAGCAAGAAATAGCAGACTAAGGCAAATAAAAAAAACCTCAAAAGCATTCTTCTATATAACATCTTTTGCCTCAACTTCCAACAAACAAGTTATGATGACGATGAGGAGGTTCTCAGCTTTGTTGTCTATTACCCGACGAGCACCAGAGGTCAGCCGCCAACGCCATTTCCAACACCACCACAAGGGTGGTGGCTACCCCTTTCTGCATGGACTCGTACCCAGTTCCACACCCCTTTTGTTGCCATCTTCTAATCGCCCACCTGCACCAGATCATGCAACTCTCCTGCAACACAAAAGATGTGGTCTCCTTTCGCGTCAATTTTTCCATAGTAATTCCATGTATATTCCTTTGTTTTAACTTTTTAGTAAATGAGATCAAATTATATATAGTCCCCATGGCTGGTCTTTTACTAAACCTTACATGCTTTTCATTTTCGCCTGCAGGCTCAAGCAGACCAAGCAAACTAAGACGATGGAGATAAAGATCATTTCTGAAGAAAAGATTAAACCTGCTACTCCAACCCCTAACCACTTGAGAACTTTCAAATTTTCAATTTTCGACCAAACGTTTTTCCCAGTTCATACACCTTTGGTCTTGTACTTCCAAAACGGTGCTAACACCAGCCTCACTGATGTTGTATCCAACGTATCAAGAAATTTTAAAACGTCACTGTCAGAAATTTTAACCAGCTTCTACCCTTTTGCCGGAAGAATCAAGGATGACTTTGAAATCGAGTGTAATGATGAAGGAGTCTATTTTGCAGAGGCTAGAGTCAACTGTAATCTTCTTGATTTTTTAAGTCAACCAAATGATCAGGTGATAAGGCTATTGCTTCCCAAAGACCCTAGTGCCAGAAAGTCTATGTTAAGAAATTATATTATCAGTGTTCAAGTGAATATATTTGACTGCGGTGGAATCGCCCTCAGTACAAGTGTTTCACATAAGTTAATTGACATAAGCTCATATATCACGTTTATGAAAGCTTGGGCAGCCACAATGAGAGGCTCGTTTGAGGTAATACTTCCGAGTTTCATTGCAACATCCATCTTCCCCCAAAGTCATTACCTTAAGAATTCGTTGCCTACAAAAGTTATAAACAATAAAAATATTATTACGAAGAGATTTGTATTTAGTGCTACTACACTGGCATCCCTCAAGGGTAAAGCTTTGCCACCATCATCATCATCAGTGCAAGGGCCTACTCGTGTTGAGGCTGCATCATCGCTCATTTGGAAATGCGCTGTAAAGGCGGCATCCCAAGTGAGATCATCTAGTCAACAATCGCCTCACATTTTGATTACGGCTGTGAATCTTAGGAAAAGGAATTCACCACAGCTACCGCCTGAATCTATTGGAAACCTCTTTATGGCTTCGATTGCTGTCCTATCTCCCAAGGCTGACCGAGAATTAGCCAGCTTGATGGGACTAGTAAAAGAATCTATTGCAAACATCAACTATGATCTTATTTCAAAGTTTAAAGGCAACAAAGGGTACCTCCATGCTGATGGATTTCTTAAAATGTGTACTGATTTAACCGAGCCCCTTGATGAAGGTGATTGTCTTGTCATATCTAGTTTGTGCAAATCTGGTGTTTATGAGATTGATTTTGGTTGGGGAAAACCTGTATGGTTCTCGAGTCTCAATCCAGGAGGATTTCGTTTGGCTGCTTTAGTTGATACAGTAAAGGGTGATGGTATGGAAGCCATGGTGAGCTTGAGTCGAGAAGAAATGGCTATATTCGAGCGTGATGAAGAGTTATTGTCATACACTTCCATGAATCAAAGTCCTCTCATGCTCTTGGGCATTGGCTCTGATACCAGTCAACTTTAGGTCATGTCAATTTTAAAAAAGTATTGCATATTTCATTTGCAAACGCTAACATGATATATGCATGCTAGCATATATTATATATTCATATATTTTTTTGTAAGCCATTTGAACTGCATTTTATTCATTCCCTTGAGTTGACTCAGTGGTAGGGATGTGTTTGTTTATGCCCTATCGACAGATTTATTTCTTAATGTTCATTATTTATTGAGACATTTATTTATTATTTATTGTTTATTTATTCATAATAATGCATTATAAAGTCCTTAAAATAAATATGTTATTTTTAAATATCTCTGGTCGAGTATTATTATTAATAAGAGTAAAAATAATACACGGAGACTAGTATGTGTTGAGACTTATATAGTTGATATCAATCTACACATAGTACGTGTTAGAAGTAACGACGTACTGGGCTGATCCGTATGAAAATGCTATGTGGATCGTTACGTGAATGTCATAGGCGATTCTCATAACGACAAACGTGTTCGTTGTCCTTTGACTTGGAGTCCTTATATACCCTAGATGAGTAGTCGTATATTTGATATCGATAAATGTCATTCTGTAATAAGGTGATTAAAAATTCTGATGTTGGATATGTCACGAATCATGATGAAGGATATGAACGATGTAAATAGAATTTGTTTCTCCTACATAACTGGAATATAATATTTATGGGCCCTTTGATGAGTGTGACTTAAGTAAATGCATCATCATGCTAAAAAATCATTATCAAATATTAAGTTTATTTGTTTATTATATAAGTCTACTCGGAGATCAAAAAACATTTTGTAGTTACTTTACGTGTATTGAACACAAAATTATTTTAGGGTTTAGTGAAACACTAAATTCATAGGAAGAAATATTAGGGATTAGTCTTTCGTTAGAGGAAGGATTTTCTACTTTAATTCAACGATTATCTAGCACATAATTGTTTGATTAATTCTATCCAATCAGTCGTGTGGATGCCATAGAAAAGCCGTGTAAATCGTTTGTTGTGTTGATCGTGATTTAAACGTGATTTTACCGAAGATTGCTCGTTCAATATTCGGATAAGTGTTCTAAATCTAATTTATATTAATTTGCATGGATCTTGGGATAGTTTTGAAATCAAATTTGAATTATTTCACCTTGTTAATTTCGATTAAAACCCAACAGTGGTATCAGAGCTACTTGCAATTATATAAATTGATTTGTATCAATTGTTGATTTTATAAAATTGGTTTACGTATAAACACTAATCGAAAAGAGTTTTGAAGAAATATTAAAGTTGTAAATTATTTGAATTGTAAAGGGTTGCAATATTATTTTGTGTGCGATAAAGTTATTTTATATGATTTATATAGTTGGGATAATTTTTTATTATTTTTATGTAAAAAAAGAAAAATCAGTTTTTGTGAAGAAAAAAAAATCGGTTTTGAGAAGAATTATATTTGTGGCTACTGCTATGTACATGTATTGTTCACATCTCTTTTTAGAAGGAAAACAACCACGGGGTTATGCTGCTGATTGTTGTTAGAAATTGTCTGTTTAAATTATTAATTCAGTTTCTAAACTTAAAGGTTAATTATTATTTTTAATAAAAAAGTGTTGATTGTTGTTAAAAACTTTCTGTTTAAATTATTAATTCAATTTCTATACAAATTTAAGGAGTAATTACTATTTTTATTATTTATTTTTAATAAAAGGGTGCCTGTTCTAACTCTTGTTTAGGAGATTCGAACTCTAGTCTCTATCTCTAGTTGCAAATGTTGACGGTTTGACCAACATGTCAGAATACTATATATTCAAGTTGTTTTTAAACCTAAAAGTTACTTTTGAAATTGATAAAAAAAATTTATTAATTTTCAAGAATAATTTATCCCAATGTTAAATCAACACATAGAAATTGATATATTTATATGCTTTAAATTTCTAATTAGTTTTATGAATATTTATGTTTACCCATTTTATTCCTTTAGTTTGGATTGCACTTTTAATTATATGATAGATATAATTGTATGGTGTGTGGATATAACCCAAAAAAATTGATATGATATTGACAAGCCATAAGCGTGTTTCTAAGAGTTCAGGGATCTACTGGTTAAGCTTGGCAACTTGTAGGCATGTTTGGAAGCTTGGAAAACTGTTTGGATACTTCAGGGGGTCAAAGTGACAAATTCAGAGAAGCTGTGAAGCTTGCGGACGCAAGGGGTCCATAGACCTTGCGACCGCAAGGTCTCCAGAAAAGGCTGCCGTTTTTGTTTATTTTCATGTTTTATTGTTTGAGTAATTTTAGTTTTCTTTTTATTTAGAGTTTCCTTTATTTAAGAGTTTCCTTTTAATTAGAGTTTCCTTTTAATTAGTTTTCTTGTCCTACAAGAATTATGATTTATTTTGTAAGCCTATAAAAAGACATTCTTAAACATTGTTTTAGGTGGAGAATTTTGATTAATGAAATTTGAGTTGATTTTCTGGTTAGAAAATTGTCTTATTTGAGTGTCCTGGATTGGAAGCTCGGATTATAAACATCGTGGATTCGTTGTTTATAGTTGAAATTCGACTTATCAGTTGGAGAGTCATCCCAACTGTGGCGTCATTCACAATTCCAAGGTTCGCGTCATCTCGAAGGCGTTGGGTCGCGGAGTCATTCATCCTAATACCTTTCTAGAAGATCCTTGAGTCCGTTCTGTTATCAAAAATTTAATCGATGGATGAATGAATGGTTTCTTTTATTTATTTAAAATACGACATGTTTGTCATACCTCTATATAAACATTCTGAGTGTAAATTATCTTCTCATCTAAATGCCCTCGTATGTTAAAATAAGGTTTATGAATTTTGTAATTTATTTTGAGAAGACGGAGACCATAGAAAGCAAAGGGAAACTTGGAGACAGCAGAAACACTTGGAGAAGTTATTCCTTTTTCTCGATTCGACGCTTTTGTTCAACTTCTCACTTGCTTGAGAAAATCGTTAGATTATGAGTCATATCTATGTCACGTAATTGTTAAGTGATGTATATATGTGATGCATGATATAATTGTGTAGTATTATTTGATGAGATCAAATAATAATATTTGAAGAGATCAAATAACTTTATATTATGTTTATGCCTTCCAAATATGTGACACTCGCCATGGTCAAGATTATTCAATGGTAGGTCTGCCAAAGCATGAGTGCCTTCATTTATGTTTCATGAGACGTGATGGAATAAATTAGTAATATTCAACTGTCACATAATTGGGTTTAACTTAACTAGGCCAAAAAAATTCAATTGTAAGCTTAGAGGCATGTTATTGGGATATAATCTATAAGATAGATTAGAATAAAGAGTTATTCGCTCAATTGATCCAAGAGTTACATAGTGATGTAATTGAAAATTGTTTTCTACCTACATAATCAAATCTTAAGTGATCAGTCAAAGTTGACTTGAGATGAGATGAAATATGGATCTTCGCTCATTAGAGAAATATTTGATTTTTTTCCGAATTAATGGCTAGAGTCATTAATTTGATACTCCATCGGTTCCTAATTTATCGTCCTTCTTTCTTTTTTCGTCTGTCTTAAAATAATTATCGATCCAATTTGAAAATTACTTTTTTAGAACATCACTTTTACCACTTTACCCTTACTTTTTAACCCTACTTTAATTATGAGCCACATACACATGAGTTTTAAAAGAAACTACACATTCAAATATAAATAATCAAGTCAATTATTTTTATTAATTTGTGCGTCAGGTCAACTAGAACGATAATTTAGGGAGGGAGGGACTATAAAATAGTGGGAGCTATATTTATAAAGTCCTTAATATAGTTTGTATTTAATGATATTTATTTTTGCATATTTGGTGATAGATATCTATTACTGCTAATACTCAAACTCAAACTCAAACTTTATCGTTGTGGTCGATCATTGAGAAGGATACGTTGTCTAGGAATAACTTCCTAGACTGGTACAGAAATTTGAGAATTGTTCTCAAACAGGAAAAGAAGTTGTATGTGCTTGAGAAGTCCATACCTGCTACACCTGCTACTAATCCTCCTCATGCGAAGCGTACTGCATATAAAAGGCATGGGGATGATGTTTTAGATGTTGGATGTCTCAGTCTAGGTATCATGACCTCCTAGATTTACAAGCAATATGAGAACATGGAGACGTACGATATGATCGTACATTTGAAGAAGCTCTACCAAGAGCAAGCTAGACAGGAACGATTCGATGTCTCGAAGGCTTTGTTCCAAAGCATGCTGGAAGAGGGAGCGTCTATGGGACTCACGTGCTCAAGATGATTGGTATATTTAGAACCTTGAAATACTTGGCCTTCCTTTAGGTCAAGAGTTGGCCACTCATTTGATTGTGCAATCGTTGCGGGATAATTACAATCAATTCATCATGAACTACAATATGAATGAAATTGATAAATCACTGCGAGATTTACTCAATATGTTGAGGATCGCTCAACAAAACATCAAAAAGGGAAAGGTTATGACCATATTGATGATCCAAGGAAAGGGAAAATAGAAGAAGCAAAACTTTAAGTATCGTGCTAATGGGAATGCTAAACCAAAACACAAGGATAAGGCCTTAAAGCCCAAAGGTAGTGTAGCTAAAGAGGGAACCTGCTTCCACTGCGGTAAAACCATACATTGGAAGAGGAATTTCCCAAAATACTTGGAAGAGCTAAAAACAAAGAAGGAAAACGAGGCTTCCACTTCAGGTATTTTTGTTATAGAATTTAATCTGTCTACGTTTTCATCATGGGTAATGGATACTTAATGTGGTTCTCACTCACATTTGTACTAATGTGAAAGAACTAAAGAAAATGAGAAGATTGACCGAGGTGAGGTGGACTTACGTGTTGGAAATGAAGCAAACGTTGCTGTGTAGGAACTTATTATTTGACCTTGACCTCTAGGGTTGTAATGGAATTAGACAATTGTTGTTATGTCCGTGCTATTAGCATGAGTAATATTTTAATTTCTTGTTTGGACAAGAAAAGTTTTTCATTTATTATTAAGAACAATAGTTGTTCTATTCATTAAAATGAAATATTTTATGTTAATTTTTCTAATGGACTTTATGTCCTTGATATTGATACACATATCTATAAGCATTAGTACTAAAAGGTTTAAAAGCACTTTGATATGATCGAAAAGGTGAATACTTAAGCCACAACTTTGATGATCATCTAAGAGAGTGAGATCCTATTCCAACTCCTCCACTTGGAACACCACATGGAACGGTGTGTCTGAAAGGAGGAATCAAACTTTGTTAGACATGGTTTTATCTATGATGAATAATGTTGCTTTTACACTCTTTTTGGGGACATGCACTAGTTACAACTAATTTTATCATTAATCGTGTTTCCCTATTAAAAAAACATTATGTGAGATGTAGGCTGAGAAGTGTCTCAGTATGACTTTCATGAAAATTTAGGGTTGTGAAGCTTATGTAAAAAACGTTTACAATCTGATAAGCTTGCCCCTAAATAATATAAATGTTATTTTGTGGGGGCGTCCTATGAAAATAAAAGGATACTATTTCTACAATCTAGTTGAGAACAAACAGTTTGTTGTTCGAATTGGTGTATTCATAAAAAGTAGAGTTTCTCTCTAAAACAAGCAGGAGAAACGATAAACCTTGTGTTTACAAAACATTAGTGGAAGCTCAGTAATATATTTGCTCTTTTATGTAGACGACATACTATTCATTAGAAACAATATCCCTACCTTGCAGTCTGTTAAAGGTTGGCTATGAAAATATATTTCAATGAATGAATTAGGAAAAGAATCATATATTCTAGGAATAAAGATCTAGATGGATAGATTGAGTAGGTTGCTCGACCAGATGGATGATGGGCCCAAGATTTTCACGAATTTTCCCTCTAATTTACACTTATTTTGTGCTATTTTGAGTTAATTATGTTTTGGAAATATTATTTGTGAATTTGTGCTTATATGTAGATTTCCAAGGATTAATCGAGCATTCATGGTGTTTAGCACGAAGTTCAAGGCAATTCCGGGCTGCAAAGTTGAATTACAAATTATTCAGTCAAAGTCTGTTAAGTCCATTAAGAGTCAAAGGCAAAAGGAGGTCTAACGGAGGCTAACTGGGCTAACAGACGATTTAATTGAGAGGCCTTGATAGATGTGTTTTATACGCATCTATAGGGTACTTATTCAGCTTAGAAATAGCAATTCCACGAGGCTTTTGGCTACTAATATGTGTTTTGGAGCTTATTTGTGAGTTTTAGGGTTGGAATTATGGAATTCATAAGGCTTTGAGTGAAGAAATTGAAAGAAGGGCGAAAAGTGCAAAAGGCTGAAAAAAGAAGGACCAAAAAAGATCAGGCCTTGCGCCCGCATGCTCCCTATGCCTTGCGCCCGCAAGGTCTCCAGAATGTCATCTCCGAAGGAACTGTCGATCTTGCGACCGCATGCCCTTGGACCGTTGCCCCCGCAAGCCTCATCGACTCTCAAAGACGGGAATTTCACCCTAATTCTAATTCTTGCCCCTGTAAACACTAGTTTAAATACAAACCTTGTAACCCTAAGTTCTGGGTTGGAAATAATCCAAATTTAGCTTGTAATTTAGAGTTTTTATTGCTTGTAATCATAGTGTGCGAAGATCGTTAATATATTCTTTCATCCAATTGATCGGTTCATCTTCAAGGATGAACTAACCACTCATATCTAGGAATTGGAGGTAACATATATCGAATCATCTGCTCTATTATAATTTTATATTCAAGCAAGTCTTGTTGATCACAGTATTTATCAATCTCTTTGTTATTTAGCTTTAATTTTCCTAATGAATGGAATCGCAATAGTTAAAGACCTAGAGGTGCGCATATGTCGTACACTGGCTCACCATTGTGGTAAATTAAACCTATCTATACACGAGAATGATAAGTTATGATTAGGTTCATATGTTCTTGTTCTTAAGAGTATAGACTCGGATGAATTATTTAGGATAGAGACTAAATTATAATTTGACGACCTATACCAATCTTGTGAGAACCCGAACCCATTTCACATTGGTCATCATTATAACATGTTTATTAAGTGTCTTGACATGTTAGAGACTTCATTTCATTCATACCATGTTTGCATTGAGTTGGTTGAGATCATATTAGAGTGTTGATCTTCCATGCGTTGCATGCCTTATTGTTGGTATTTCGAGTGTTTATCTTAACATGATAGCACATAAATAAGTCTCATTGGAGTCTTAGTACCTTGCATATAAGATTTACAATGTTCATCTTAGTTGTTGTATGCTTGGTTGAGAGTTTAGAAGCATTGTTGCTTCGTTTGAGCCTTAGGGTTTCTCGGGATTGCCTTCGTTGCTTGTATTGTTTGTGTTTTCAATTTGCGAGAAGTTCATTTGAGTTCTAAACCAAGTGTACTAGCATTTCCCATGCTTGCATAATCATTGTTCATATACTTGTTGCATTTGGAAATAAGATGACCAACATATTACTTCGCAGATTCAGTCCGGTTTTGGGAAAACTTCGGGAAAATTATGGTACCAATATACTAAAGGGAATTTTCTAAAAATTTAGTATGTTTTACCTGATTATGTTAGGATACTACCTGTAAAATGTGGTAATTTTCCAAGGTGTCTAAGTACCTCATTTAGGTCTTGACTTACGGCTGTGCCAGAATTCTATTTTCAGGAAATCGGCTTCGGTACTTGATTTTGTTGTAACTTTATTTTGATGAATATAAGTCCAAATTGAGTAATTTAAAATTCTAAAATATATTTCAATGATTCTAATTTCAGAAAAATAAAAAATCACCTCATTTGGAGTTGTGAGCGATTTATGGTAGATTTTACAAGATCGACTGTCCAGTAACAACAATCTGGAAATTGGCCATGAATAGTTGATGCGATCGCATGGCTCAAGCACAATGCGACCGCATTGTGCCAGATTCAGGTTTGTGTCTTTTTTTGAGTGGTTTTGGTTATATACCCAAGTGCCCTTGCCCTTGGCCGACCTTGGCTACTCAAAGTCCTCTTTGTTGACTCTTCTAAGACCCCTTTAAGCCCTTGGATCATTGCTTATCAAAGGCTAGCATGCCTTGGCCAATTAGAAGTCTCTTAAAGCCTTTCACTTGGATTAGGGACTTCTTGGGAAGTATATAAACACAAGTTAAGCCTCTAAAACCATTTTTGATCAAGAACAAACCAGAGATTCAGAGACTTAGCTCAAATTTCGTCCATGGAGGTCACTCCAACTTGAGAGACCATTTCCCGGAGATCCGGTGGTCCGATCGACGAACCGAGACCGTCAAATCGAAGCCCTTGATCTTCTCTACAACAATCCTTGCTCTAATCAACCTTTCCTCCATTAATCATAGGACTAAGGTGAGTGACAATTCCCTGAGATTTCCATGTTAAATAAAATAGCATGACCCCTTCATTATAGTTGTTCTATTAGTAATTGTGAACATCTTTTGTGAAGACAAAACCTTCAATTCAACATATAAAATATGAGTATGATTTTATGAAATCTCTATGAAGTTATGATTTTGACATTTTGTAAAACATGAATGTTGTTTATAATGAGCTTGGGAATAACTCTTGTGAAAGAATTCAGTTCAATTCAAGGTTTAACAAAATCACCGAAACTAGGGTTTGAAACTCGGAATTGTGTTTAACGCTAGTTTAAGAACATGAACGGCTTAGTTATCGAGTTCTAAATGAACGGAGAACTTAGAAAAGGGCAATGTGATACATATAGTATTAATACTCTTCTTGGTTGAATTTTAGTAAAACTCACCGGAGTTGAAATTAGGGAGTTATGAACAATAACGACTCCACAATCAATCCCTACGACGAATGTAGTTCGTTAGACTAATGAATTAGCTTACGATACTTTGAGTTGGATTGATGCTTATGCCTTGATGTTTGTGTGCTTTTAAGACTCGATTGAGTTCTTATGCGGTTTATGTGATCATGTGAAGTAAATGCATGATTGAGAGCATGTTGTAGAATAATGTATCTATTTGACATGTTGAATTCGCTCTTGTCGAATTCTTGTTTGATTCCTTAAATGAGTAAACAACTACTTGTTGAATAAGTTCGCTCTTGTCGAACTTATTCCTTATTTGATATTACATGACGAGTAAACATCTACTTGGCATTGCATGAGTCCAGCTGGCATATTTGGTTGAGTCGTTGGTGTGACAATGCATCGCCATCACGAGTTATGGGACTCGTGATAGTGATGGGTTGTTATACAAGGTTTTTATCATACACGCCTCCACTGTTGGCCACAATGGGGAAGTAGCCCCTTTGATGTAACCAAGAGAGCACATTGGCTAGTCTAAGTACCATGGAGAGAGCTTGGTACCCGAGTAGAGAACTCGGCACTTTGATACACTCATCACGGGTATCATTGGCACGAATATTAATGTTGTGTATTGCAGGAGATACGTAGCGGCACCGGTTCCATAACATATCCTCCTATTATGTGGTTTACTTTATAGCACTTATGTGAAACAATGTGCTACCATGGATATGTGATTTAAGTATTTATTAAATGAATACTTTGAGTGACTTGATATTAAAGATGATATCTTGCTATGTATGTTGCATAATGCCATGACATGCATAATTGTTAACTCACAAAGTCTTTATGACTTACCCCCTCCCTTTATCGCTTTTAGATCCGAGCCGTTCGTGTACCGCTCGTTGAGGTGTAGCAGATTCTCGCTTGTCCGTGATCGCACGCGACGAGGTTGTGGTTATTAGATGTCCTTATTTTATTCTCTTTTGTAAGGACGTTGGGTTTAGCAAGTCATTTAGACTTTGCTTGGGAACTTTGTTTATTTGTTTTATATCTATACTTGTATCTTATTTTGAGCACCGGCGCATGTACGCTGAGCCTTGTATAGATGTAGTATGTTTCACATGTTTTAAAACTTCCGCTGGGCATTACTTTAGCTCTTATTTATTTATGTTGTTCTCCGGCATGTTATAGCCATCGAGGTATATTTGCATGAACTGTGTAGTGTTGGGTTCCGGTAGTAAAGTCGCCGATGAATTGATATACTTGTCTTAAATTACTATATCGGTTTAAAAAGTTTTAAAATTTCCGGCCTTTTGGTGCCGAGTCGCTTCATCTAAAATGTTGCGTCGCCACGTCCGTTTTCTATAATTGAGTCTTTGCATGTATTGTTGTCCTATTTGGACGACTTGACTTGTGATTCCACCTCGGGTCCGGGTCGGGCCGTCACCGCTGGTATCGAGCTTTTATAGGTTAGCTATCTGGCAGATAGGTTCCATGGCCTAGCGGGTTGGTTCTTTCGTGTGAATCTTGACGCTGAGTGTTCTCGCTCGCCTTATTGGCGCATTCTTCGTGAATGAATAATGACTGGGAGTACTAAGTTCGCTTTGGTCTAGATTGCCGTGAGTGAAGGTTTCAGGTCTAGAGTATTATATTATATTTCTCCTATATTGCTTATGAGTTGCGCTTATACCAAGAGCGGTGCCGCTTCAAGAGAGCCGTTGTTCCTTGTTCCATTTTTAGAATCGAGAATCTAGATTTTCGGTCCCAAGGGTGATCTTGTGTTAATCATTATGGCGAAAGTTCGTTGTAATACGTTTCGAGAGCGGAGTGGTTAAACTTCCTGGTACCTATTAGTATTTCATAGATTACTATACGTGTGTAGATAGTTAGGGTAGTAATTAACCACCGCTTCTGTATTACTTGTGTTGGGAATTTGAGAACTCTTTTCCGATGTGTGTTTGGGTATTTGGGGACTACCTTGATCAAGGTGAAATTTCATGATATGTTGGAACTTGGAGATTGGCCGAGGGTGATCACGTGATGCTTGGTTGATTGGTTTCGATCCGTATACGGTTTGACTTATAAGGATTGGTCGTATACTAGTTAGTAAGAATATGCTACCTAGTGACTTGTGAAATGTTGTATTGTCTCTTTATTAGTCTAATACATTGATAGGTACTAGCCTTGTATAATGTGTTTTATCTACCATTGATAGGTAGTTAATAGTATGAATATTCCATAATTTGGTTTACATACATAGTAAATTAATATACTATGTTGCATGATGTTGATGCCATGCCTATATGTGCTTTATGATTTGTATTCTTGAGACCGATATAAAGGATGCTTTTATGTGATTCACGAACACCCCACATCCTTTATTTATTTAAAGCTTTAAGTTCTCGTAGGGCCCCCGACTTGATTATCAAGAGGTCTTCGCTCTGAGAACTAGAATGGTATAAATTAGATTTGAAATTGACCGAACCAATGACCAAAAAGGTATGGAACAACAAATGGTGTATTGTTATACGTGTGAAAAATAAGGATGCGCCTACATTTTATGTGAG
>CM028379.1:50288327-50330959 GCA_013146195.2 Codonopsis lanceolata
CCATCTCGATCCGGTCGCCCTCGGGTTCTAGAGCTCAACCGCATTGCTCGTGACTGCGCTTTCGCGCGTCATGAATGCAAACGTGATGGATGATCGGCCATCACGAAGGAGAAGCAAATGAGGTCAATCAATAGAATGCGCGATGGAAGAGAAGTACATCTTAAGTGAAGCTGGACTACCGTTCTCGTTCCACGGACCCCGTGCGGATGGCGAATCTGAGCGAAGAATGGAAGAGCTTGGCGAAACGAAGGGAAAAAGAGGCTGCAGACAAAGAGGGAAAAGACGGTAGTTTATGTATCTTTTCTTCCACTTACATTTTATCTTCATTTTTTTTAAAGAAAACTACGTGATATGTAAACTTCTTGTTTATAATCTGAAGATTACTTGTTTTTCAAAAGGTTATCTTGTTTAAATTCTTGTTCTTTTTCTTATCATTTAGAATTAAAAATAGGCTTTAAATTTATTTGAGGCGCTACTAATCTTTGTCTTTGTTATGTGAATTCTTATACCCTCTTGTTTGACATGATTAGTTTCTTACACTCAGGTGCTCGCTCTGTTGATAGAGACATGTCTTCTACTTCAATATATAAAATTCCTCGACATGTTATTATCTATCACATAGTTTGTTTCAAATCATTTGTAGTAATGATGACCGTATATAAATAGAGGAGATTGCCGATTCTTATGATAGATTATACCGTCAAATAAGATACATTAGTTTTATACGCCTGGCTAATCTGCCAAGTGACGATTAGCGTGGTAACTGTGTATAGAACTTTGCCTAGTATAGTTTTTGTAGGACTTCACAGTTCGGGCTGAAGACCTCCACAAGCTTTATCTGAAGACTTGCCTATCGCTTCACAAACGGTAGACCCCACGTCCACTAATCTTCTATGGCGTGTCCTATCCAAAAAGATTGATTGGATTAATTCGAACTTACTAAATCGTTATTTGAATTAATCCAAGACATTCTCGACATATCAAGCCGGAAGCAACCTTTCTCGAAAAGCAGGAAGACTTTTCTGGCCCCGAACAAAGTGAAAGTAGGAAAAGCATCGCCCCTAAGTTTCGCAACAACTCTCAGATCTGAAACATAAATCATCCACTCTTTTGAAGATCTCAGAAATCATTACCTGCTCTAGGTATCTGTGAAGACGAAAATCCTTGACTGACAGCCCCATGCATTTAATGCATTGTTGAAAAGAGCTGATGAAGTATTCGTCTTCTCTAACGGATCTTTTGAAGTGTACACCGCTATAAATCTTGCCATTGAAGATTGGAACAATAGACAACCTGCATGTAATCAATCGAACACTTAAAAGGATTGCTCGAAATCTTCATAACTCAAGTCCTTCACCTGCAATCAAGAGATCCTCAATGATCTAGAAGTCTCGCCAACAACAAGAAGCCGCTCATCAACACTTAATGTTTTATCTTCTTGTTGTTTACTTCCATTAACTATATACACGCAATTAAATATCCCTGCTTTTACAGATATTTAATTCCCTAGACCCCAAACACAACTCAATATTTTGTACACGATCCATTAGGGACATTCCTTGTAATTGATCTAGTGGAAAACATAGTGCACAATTTAAATCCAAGGTTGACTGCCTTGGTGGTGGACGTAGCACTCATTATAGTGTGAACCATCCCAAAATACTTGTGTTATTCCTTACTGTTTGTCTGATACTTGAACTGCTTATTTACCTTGATTATATTTATCCATTTACAGCAGAACTTAAGCAACTTGTAAAGGTCTACCGATAATACTTATCGGCAGACCTGAACAACTACCTTGAAGGTCTTCCGCTACTTCTATCTTTTCAATAGATTGCAAGTAACTTTCAAAGTACTTACCAAAAAGTTTTAAGTGTTTAATAAGCTATTCAACCCCCCCCCTTTCTAGCTTATTATGTGCCCATGTCAATCGACCCCAATTACGGATGCTTTTGCTATGGCGTGAACTTTTCCTACCTAAATTCCCATTCTGATTCACATGTGGCTGGAGGAGCATTTTTAGTGTGTTATGGCTCCTGTGACGACCCGACCCGGACTCCAATGCGGAATCCCAAGGTCGTGCCGTCAAGACAAGATAAAGACGGACAAGCACCTACTAAGCATAATGGTACGAGTCCAAAAGATGAGCCATCAAGCTCAAGACAGGAAGGTAAAGCCATAACGGCGATACGGAATAATAAAAACCAACACTGCGAGCGAATCATAAGTGGGACCAAAGCCTATAATTATAAACTAAGGAATACAAGGCTGAGAGACGACTATCTCTCGACAAATCTACGACTCGCATGACGCAACCTTGCGCACGGGCAACAAACCATCGGCAAACCTAAGGCCGGCGAATCAACAAGATACCAACCTGATAAACAACCACTCAACGGCTACTACATGCCGGAGGGACAAATCAACTAAACGAATAAGATATTAAATACTAACAACTAAACCAATGTCTCTTGACTAAAGTTGTCGGAGACAAAACCAACAATACTAGAATGAGTGAGCTAAAGCATGCTCGGACTAATAAAAGAGAACAACTCATAAGAGATACAACAGCTCGACCAAACAAGTCGGCTACCAAAATAATACGATAACAAAATACTAACATAATCTACCCAAGTCTACATAACTTTACATTCGTGTCTCACAAATACATAATAACAATAATAATAATAAATCCAAGCTTAAAGCCCGAAGACCACCTTCTAGAATCACTATCCGAAGCCGCCACGCAGCGTAACGGGATCACTTTGCACACACTAAGGAAAACAAACACGGAGTGAGTCATAATGACCCAAGAAGTTACTAAATGCAATAGTATGGCATAGCATGGCGTGGCATGGCATAATGCACAAGCATGTATAAAATCATGGCATCTTAATCGTATACCAACAATAAACTTGTATTAAGTCATCATGTAACATAAACTTCATAAATCACATAACACGTTATCTTTCATATAAGTGCTTATACATAAACACGTAAAATCAGGACCTGGGCCAAGCCCTCAATATTCAAACCATGGGTACCACCCTCAAATGATCATAAATTGGGTTTCAATCCTCAAATGATCACAACTCATCAGTTTTCTTAATGAGTACCTCGTTACATTCATCCAACCCTGGGATGAGAAATGGGAGCTCAATATCGCTAGGCTAGGGGCGCTAATACGAGACCACATCCCACTATTGGCCATATAGTGAGGAGAAAGGGTACCAATGCGATTCATAGCGAATGTTTCCAAAGGCTATGAATCGTCCCATTGCCGACAAAAGCGACCAAGACGCCACTGACTCAAATCAAGATACTCAAGTAGATATTTACTTGGATAAACCAATAAGGACCAAGTCCATCATAAAAGGACTCACCAAATCAAGTAGGTCATAATCTCTACAAAACCCAATAAACAATGCACATAAATGTACACACTTAACATGTTCAACTAACTCGTAAGTTTAGTTCAAAAACCACATATTAAGGTATTCATAATCCTCAAGTCACCACCAATTCAAGAATAGCTTATAGCTCAATAGATCACAACGTGAGGTCTACTATAGTCCTCTACTCAAGATTAAATTAAAGACTATTATTTAGTCTAAGGCCAACCACAAACAAGGCTTAGCATTTGGTTTCACTTAAAAGCACACCGGACTCAACCATAGTCCCAATTGTCATAAATAATCGACTTCTCAAACCAATCTCGAGGGTAACAAAACTAACTCGTAGTCAAAACCCTGTAAGTGCTTTTCATGTGCACGCGACCGAATTCCCTAAAAGAGAACTCGTTCAAATAATCATTTCTTAAAGGCATACGAGATCATAGGTTGGTCTCTAATAGCTCGTGCTCTAACGAGCACGCTCTAATCATACTCCCAATAGGTCTCAATAACATGAGTGTCTCAATTGGACACCGAATGAGATACTCGGGAACACACAAACATAACTAAGCAAGACCCGAACATCGTAGGGTTTCAACCCAAAGCTCAATATTATATTATTGACCTTACAACGACTCCGTTGAGTCTTAATTCTACTTTTCATTCTTTATGGGTTTCATGAATCCACAATTTAACACTCCAATCAATCATACAATAAAATCCCCAAAATTCATCCGGGCTTGATTCCCAAGCCTAAAATTCATAACAACACCCCACATAGATCACAACCCATTTCATAAGTCATATAATTTCAATTAAGTGATCCTACTCATAATATATAGAGAGTTCACAAATCCAAAGTCCCAATCATAGGCGTACTTTCATAATAATCCCAAATAACTTATGGACATGATTTCTAGCATGCTCATAAACCTAGAAACACAAGATGATGAGTAATCATATACTTCAACAATCATAGAAGACATCTTACAAATGCTCCTAACAAGTTTATACTTCCAAAAATCCCCAAAATGGGCATACAAAGCATATCAAGTGTTCATTGCCCACAAATAGCATATAGGTTGTTTTCCTTAGGGCCAATGAACCAAAATCAAAAGGAAGTAACTTACCTAGCTTGAGTGAAAACTCAAGAGAACGCAAATCCGATCGGTGAACTTGTTCTACTCGTCGAGGGCTTCAAGATTCCGAAGTTTGAAGGCAATCGGGTGGTTGGATCATCTTGGATTGAAGAGAGAAGGAAGCTAGGGCTTGAATCTCCCTTGGACTCTCTCTCTCTATAATACGTATGGTGGAGAAGAGGAGAAATGAAAGGATTTACTGATTACTCAAAAGGGTTTGGGTATTTATACCCCCAAAATAAAGAGGGCACAATAGACATTTCCCTTCCACAATTAGTAGAGATTAGGATTAATCAATCACTAATCTAACCTTCATTAACTTCCAACTAATGTTAGGACATGATTAAGGTTAAGTATGGGTGGTTAGGAAGGGTTTAGAGGGGGTTTAATGAGGGTAGGATAGGTATTATTCGTCCAAACATAAAACAGGGGAAAAATCCCGTAAGTGTAATCTGATGTTGAGGCGGGCGCCTCAACATATCAAAGGGCGCCTGGGCTCTGTCCAGCCTAAATTCGTTTTGCAATGCTCTAACTTGAGGCGGGCGCCTCTGGCGGGCCTCATTATGTTCTCAAAACTTGATCTAAACATGTCCTAAATGGTCCCAAACTTATGGGCAACCATTCTAAGGTCTAACCCAACTCAAAACAAGTCGGAAACACACCCGAACAACTCCCGAAACAACTCGAACCGAAACCGGGAAGGGTGCAACAACATGCAACCGGAACGACGAATGAACTCGCAATCGAACGAGCAATGAAAGGAGACTTTTAAGGCAAGTCTAAGGGCTAATGAAGAAGCTTAAATACTTCTAGAAAGTTGAATAACAACTAGGGAAATAAGAATCCCAAAGGAGAGACGATTACACGACTCAATCCCCGAACTACGCGATAGAGACGAACGCTATCTCGAAAGCTTCCAAATCATCGATAGACTTAAGGAACACCTCCAACTTGAAGTCTAATGCATCTAAACATGTTAATAAACCTTCATATAGAGGTCTAGGACCAAACCGAGGTCACGAACACAAAACGCAAGCAAACTCTCAATCGCGTCGCATTCCGACTATCGTCGAGTCACGACTTGTGACTTTAGCAAGTCAACAACTATATGGAGTCTCTTAATAATGTTTTGGTCTTAATATGGTCTCTCATACACATCTAGACCCTCTCGCAAACCAAACATACAGTCGACAAAGGAAGAAGTGCAAGTATAGCACGCAAACCGAGCTAACGAAGGAGCGGGGTGTTACACTCTCTCCACCTTAAAAAGAATTCGTCCCGAATTCTAAATCATGATACAAACCACATTAGTTCCATACTCAACCACAAAACATCGAGACAATGATTACTGTGTCTCTTAATCCCGAGTTAACACTCGATCTCAAAACCACCAACCTTGACTCGAATCTCCGAGTCCACCACCACAATATACACGAGGGTCGAACTATAATAATCCAAATTCAAAAGTCTACGAAATCTCAAAAGACACGACATCAAACACCTTCTATCGGAAACAATATGACTCATGCTTGAGTCACGAATACACATACGAACAACACTAGGTCAATCATGAAAAAAACACATTCAAGGACACTTTAAACATTCAACTACCGAAACTATTTGTCTCGGGGCACATAAAGAAATTCAAGCACAAAAGATTCTAAGTTACAAGAATTAATAATTGCCTATGGAGCAATTCGCAAACAAATCAAAGATAATCAAATCGGCATTTCAAACCATGTAAATCATACTCGCGATTTTCCTATCGCGGGTAATATCACATAAGAGCACATTAATGAAATGTTTTGAAAATTCATTCCATTTGGTAACGGGTATAGTCAATTTCTAACTTAATTCTTACCAATCCTAGTCCAACGACGAATTCCTTTTGCTCACCAATTCAGGGTACCTACTGAATTAGCTTCAAAAGTTTCCGTCGTAAGGATGCAAAGGTTCATGAATAAAAATTTAAGCATCCTTCAAATAGTCCCCTATACTAACGAAATGAATGAACATGAGATAATAATTATGAAATAAGAATTTAGTATACTACAATGTAATGCATCAAGTAGGTGTTTCCTATAACTAATGCACGTAACTGAATAAAATTTCAGACCAAGTAACAAGGTCTATTACCTTGGCAAACAACAATCACAGCTATCATAAAACTCGTGTACCTAGTACACTCAACCAAGATAATTTCCTAGTAATCACAATGAATTGACAAGGCTACTAATGCCCGTAACGTCCATACTCCGCAAAACTATCCTTTCTTAAGCTCTAGACCAAGTCTACAACCAATGCATACACTAAGCATCCTAACACAACGTTAACGTCTCAATACTCGCGGCGAGGCATCATACACTCCCGTGCAACCGTGATTATCTTCTAAATCGCAACCTTCAACCTTCTCACAAGTCGAGTGTGTATCCTACTCGCATAGTAACCACTAACAATAATATAATATCATATTATTCGTTACATAAAACTTATCTTGATAGAATACACAAACATCATACCAAACCGATAAGTATTAATATACAATTCATGCTTCATATATATACATACTATGGCCTTTTTACATAACCACAAGAACCACAACTCTATACATATAGCATAGTCTTATATATACATAGACTAATCAAGAATCCATACACCACGTGCGATTACCTACCGGTAATCCACAAAACAAACCATATCATATATCGATCTCGCATTGGGGTATTATTCCCGATCGAGCAAACAACCAATATTACACAATACACCATATAACATATGTATGAATGCACATGAACTACCGATTAAAACGTGTACTCATAATAACGGTAATAGTACCAACGGTATAATTTACATATATATATATATATATATACAAGAATATACCTTCCTATTTCGGATAGGTCTCAAAACTTCGCAATGGCCAACCGCCACGCGCACAACGACCTCAAACTCTAGGCCGTCCACCACTATCCCTCTTGGAGCCACTGTATTGTTGACTAGTACTCCCAGACCGCTTAACCCTCATCCTCGGGCAATCTTTACGAACATGATCACCACCACAAGCAAAACACTTTCCTGATTTACCCCAGCACCTATTCTCGGCATGTCCCGTCCTCATACAGAAATTACATATCAACTCACCACTTCGTCGCCTCGGAGTAGATGTAGTAACACCACTTCGGCCACCAGAACGCACATTTCCTTGACTAACTGTCTGAGGTGCTGCCTGCCCTCTATTACCATCATTGCCTCTAATAGTACTCGAGGCTCTCTTTTGAGCATACTCCTCGATGTCCAACTCCATTGCGTACGCACGATCCACAGCGACTCGGTAATCCGTAAGTTGTAACGGAACGAGCTGCCTACGATATTTCATCTTTAGGCCCTTCACAAACCGCTGGGTCTTCCTAGCCTCATCTGCTACTAAGTAACCACAATAGCGAGCCAACTCTGTGAACTTCGCTGAATACTGAGCCACCGTCATAGCTCCTTGTTCTAATGCCATAAATTCAGCTTCTCTTCTTTCCCGAACTACTGCCGGAATAAACTGCGACATAAACTCCATCGTGAAGTTTTCCCACACTTGAGGCACTCCATGGTGTCTCCAACTATCTCGTAACACATACCACCAATGGTCAGCCGCACCACTTAATTTAAACGCTGCTAGGTTCACCATCTCTTCTGACGTACAACCCATAACTGCAAAGATCTTCTCCATGCTTTCTATCCAGAGTTCTGCTTTAGAAGCATCAGGTCCTCCATCGAAGCGATCAGGTTACAACTTTAAGAATCTCGCAAGAGCGGTAGAATGGTCATCAATTCCAAACATCTGTTAAGGAGTCACACGCGGATCAATAACATTCTCCCCTCTCTCGTTGCCACGAGCTGTACCCGAACGGGGTCTACTAGAACTAGCTCCACGCCAAGTTCCTGACATAATACGCCTACAAAGAACACTCAGTTAATAACTCGTTAATAACTCAACAATAAACCCAACCCAAACTAGGCCAAGGAACCTATCCTGGCGAAATAGCTAACCTATAGCTCTGATACCAACTGTGACGACCCGACCCGGACTCCAATGCGGAATCCCAAGGTCGTGCCGTCAAGACAAGCTAAAGACGGACAAGCACCTGCTAAGCATAATGGTACGAGTCCAAAAGATGAGCCATCAAGCTCAAGACAGGAAGGTAAAGCCATAACGGCGATACGGAATAATAAAAACCAACACCTGCGGAAGCGAATCATAAGTGGGACCAAAGCCTATAATTATAAACTAAGGAATACAAGGCTGAGAGACGACTATCTCTCGACAAATCTACGACTCGCGCGTGACGCAAGCGGGCAATAAACCATCGGCAAACCTAAGGCCGGCGAATCAACAAGATACCAACCTGATAAACAACCACTCAACGGCTACTACATGCCGGAGGGACAAATCAACTAAACGAATAAGATATTAAATACTAACAACTAAACCAATGTCTCTTGACTAAAGTTGTCGGAGACAAAACCAACAATACTAGAATGAGTGAGCTAAAGCATGCTCGGACTAATAAAAGAGAACAACTCATAAGAGATACAACAGCTCGACCAAACAAGTCGGCTACCAAAATAATACGATAACAAAATACTAACATAATCTACCCAAGTAAAGTCTACATAATTTTACATTCGTGTCTCACAAATACATAATAACAATAATAATAATAAATCCAAGCTTAAAGCCCGGAAGACCACCTTCTAGGAATCACTATCCGAAGCCGCCACGCGTACTAACGGGATCACTGCACACACTAAGGAAAACAAACACACGGAGTGAGTCATAATGACCCAGTAAGTTACTAAATGCAATAGTATGGCATAGCATGGCGTGGCATGGCATAATGCACAAGCATGTATAAAATCATGGCATCTTAATCGTATACCAACAATAAACTTGTATTAAGTCATCATGTAACATAAACTTCATAAATCACATAACACGTTATCTTTCATATAAGTGCTTATACATAAACACGTAAAATCAGGACCTGGGCCAAGCCCTCAATATTCAAACCATGGGTACCACCCTCAAATGATCATAAACTGGGTTTCAATCCTCAAATGATCATAACTCATCAGTTTTCTTAATGAGTACCTCGTTACATTCATCTAACCCTGGGATGAGAAATGGGAGCTCAATATTAGGCTAGGGGGCGCTAATACGAGACCACATCCCACTATTGGCCATATAGTGAGGAGAAAGGGTACCAATGCGGCGATTCATAGCGAATGTTTCCAAAGGCTATGAATCGTCCCATTGCCGACAAAACGACCAAGACGCCAGCTGGACTCAAATCAAGATACTCAAGTAGATATTTACTTGGATAAACCAATAAGGACCAAGTCCATCATAAAAGGACTCACCAAATCAAGTAGGTCATAATCTTCTACAAAACCCAATAAACAACGCACATAAATGTACACACTTAACATGTTCAACTAACTCGTAAGTTTAGTTCAAAAACCACATATTAAGGCATTCATAATCCTCAAGTCACCACCAATTCAAGAATAGCTTATAGCTCAATAGATCACAACGTGAGGTCTAATATAGTCCTCTACTCAAGATTAAATTAAAGACTATTATTTAGTCTAAGGCCAACCACAAACAAGGCTTAGCATTTGGTTTCACTTAAAAGCACACCGGACTCAACCATAGTCCCAATTGTCATAAATAATCGACTTCTCAAACCAATCTCGAGGGTAACAAAACTAACTCGTAGTCAAAACCCCGTAAGTGCCTTTCATGTGCACGCGACCGAATTCCCTAAAAGAGAACTCGTTCAAATAATCATTTATTAAAGGCATACGAGATCATAGGTTGGTCTCTAATGCTCCGTGCTCTAACGAGCACGCTCTAATCATACTCCCAATAGGTCTCAATAACATGAGTGTCCCAATTGGACACCGAATGAGATACTCGGTAACACACAAACATAACTAAACAAGACCCGAACATCGTAGGGTTTCAACCCAAAGCTCAATATTATATTATTGACCTTACAACGACTCCGTTGAGTCTTAATTCTACTTTTCATTCTTTATGGGTTTCATGAATCCACAATTTAACACTCCAATCAATCATACAATAAAATCCCCAAAATTCATCCGGGCTTGATTCCCAAGCCTAAAATTCATAACAACACCCCACATAGATCACAACCCATTTCATAAGTCATATAATTTCAATTAAGTGATCCTACTCATAATATATAGAGAGTTCACAAATCCAAAGTCCCAATCATAGGCGTACTTTCATAATAAACCCAAATAACTTATGGACATGATTTCTAGCATGCTCATAAACCTAGAAACACAAGATGAAGAGTAATCATATACTTCAACAATCATAGAAGACATCTTACAAATGCTCCTAACAAGTTTATACTTCCAAAAATCCCCAAAATGGGCATACAAAGCATATCAAGTGTTCATTGCCCACAAATAGCATATAGGTTGTTTTCCTTAGGGCCAATGAACCAAAATCAAAAGGAAGTAACTTACCTAGCTTGAGTGAAAACTCAAGAGAACGCAAATCCGATCGGTGAACTTGTTCTACTCGTCGAGGGCTTCAAGATTCCGAAGTTTGAAGGCAATCGGGTGGTTGGATCATCTTGGATTGAAGAGAGAAGGAAGCTAGGGCTTGAATCTCCCTTGGACTCTCTCTCTCTATAATACGTATGGTGGAGAAGAGGAGAAATGAAAGGATTTACTGATTTCTCAAAAGGGTTTGGGTATTTATACCCCCAAAATAAAGAGGGCACAATAGACATTTCCCTTCCACAATTAGTAGAGATTAGGATTAATCAATCACTAATCTAACCTTAATTAACTTCCAACTAATGTTAGGACATGATTAGGGTTAAGTATGGGTGGTTAGGAAGGGTTTAGAGGGGGTTTGATGAGGGTAGGATAGGTATTATTTGTCCAAACACAAAACAGGGGAAAATCCCGTAAGTGTAATCTGATGTTGGGGCGGGCGCCTCAACATATCCAGGTGGGCGCCTGGGCTCCTGTCCAGCCTAAATTCATTTTGAAATGCTCTCAGAACTTGAGGCGGGCGCCTCACTATGGCCAGGCGGGTGCCTGGGCCTCTGGGAGCTGCTTATGTTCTCAAAACTTGATCTAAACATGTCCTAAATGGTCCCAAACTTATGGGCAACCATTCTAAGGTCTAACCCAACTCAAAACAATTCGGAAACACACCCGAACAACTCCCGAAACAACTCGGAGGAAGGGGTGCGACAACGTGCAACGAATGAACTCGCAATCGAACGAGCAATGAAAGGAGACTTTTAAGGCAAGTCTTAGGGCTAATGAAGAAGCTTAAATACTTCTAGAAATTTGAATAACAACTAGGGAAATAAGAATCCCAAAGGAGAGACGATTACACGACTTAATCCCCGAACTACGCGATAGAGACGAACGCTATCTCCAAAGCTTCCAAATCACTGATAGACTTAAGGAACACCTCCAACTTGAAGTCTAATGCATCTAAACATGTTAATAAACCTTCATATAGAGGTCTAGGACCAAACCGAGGTCACGAACACAAAACGCAAGTAAACTCTCAATCGCGTCGCATTCCGACTATCGTCGAGTCACGACTTGTGACTTTATCAAGTCAACAACTATATGGAGTCTCTTAATAATGTTTTGGTCTTAATATTGTCTCTCATACACATCTAGACCCTCTCGCAAACCAAACATACAGTCGACAAAGGAAGAAGTGCAAGTATAGCACGCAAACCGAGCTAACGAAGGAGCGGGGTGTTACAGCTCCTGCATCTTTCGGACCAATATATGACCCGGGGCTTTATGGTTTTCGCGGCCGCTTTCCCCAAGTTAATTATTCTGACTATGACTGGTCTGAGGATTTCTTTCGGAGAGGCTCCATGGATATATCCTGGGTGATTAACCACTGGGAAATCCGGCGCTTCATTTTGCACTCTGCCGGCTATGCCCAAGTTGTTATGTTGGGCATCAGGAGAACCTCTTTTTATAGTGCTGACAGAATATTGCGTCAGTTTGGGCTGGAACAGATTATTCCAGACACGACTCGTCCTGTTTTCTTGGATGTGGCGTCTGGACTTTGATAGGCTTTTGGTGGCCTATTTGTTCTCTGATTATATATTTTTGTCCCTTGAATACTTGGCATGGATAATGGTGATTGCTGAGGGATCTTCTCGCGAGATCCGGCGAAGGCTGAGAAATTTGTTCGGCCGCCATGTTGTTACGGGCATTGATGCTCGCCTTATGGAGATAGGCGAAGAGATCGAGAGCTCAGGTTTGGTTACCCCTCAGACCTTGCAGGAAGATTTCAGGCGAGTACATAATCTTGGGACTCCGGTGGCTCCTGGCTCAAATGAAGCAGGTCCCAAGAATGGGAAGGGTGCCCCCCCGAATGGGGCACTGGCTTCAGATATGCTGATTATGAGGTCCCTTGACATGATAATGCATGTTGGCAACAGAATCCTTGGGAGGAGGAGGAGGCTGTCCCTTCCCCTCAAAATGGATGGGGCACTGATATAAGGCATGATAATGGCAATCAACAACATAATCCCTGGGAACCGGAAGAGGCTGCTCCTCCCCCTCAGCCTGGATGGGGCACCGACCTTAGAGATAATGGGGCCGGTCCTAGCAATACGACTGTCCACGAGAATGGGGATGTTGGCGATGATGAAGGAGATACTTCTGGCGGTTCTGAGAATAGGGGTTCTTCTGTGCCTCGCAAAAGAGGAATATGGGCCCGGCTGGGTGGACGCCGCAGGCATTGATAGATCGTTTGGAGGCTGAGCTGCAAAAAAATGAAGAAATATGTGGGGGGAAACAAATGGGGGTGTAGGCAGGAATATATATATATATGCAGTGTAGTTAATGTATAATATAGATGTCTTAAATAAATATTCCTAAATTGCACCTTAGGACCCTGTAATATATTTTAATGTTTTAACGTGAGCTTTCGTTGTGGTTTTTCTCTTTCCTTTGTCAGTTGAGCCTGTTGTATGCCAAAGACTGGAGATAGTATGCCGAGGATTCAAAAGAGTGCCTTCCCTCTCCTTTTTCTCCTGATTTTTTTTATGCTCTACTTTTTGCCTAGGCCGCCCTTTCGGGATTTCAACCTAGCGAGCCCTTATTTCTCCTTTTTGTTGTGTTTGTTTTTTTTTCGCTCTAACTTTTGCCTAGGCCGCCCTTTCGGGTTTTCAACCTAGCGAGCTGGAGAGGGAAGCATTTTTGTTGGATAGAATGACTCAAACATAGTACCTTTTGAGCTTGTCAAGATTGAAGGGCTGAACAAGGTCCTCTCCTTCCTGGTTTGTGAGGAGCACGACACCTCCTGACCGGATTTCTTTGACAATGTACGGTCCCATCCACGAAGATTTCCACTTTCCCCTAATGTCAACATAACTAGGGGGTTTTTCTCGCAGTACTAGATCTCCGACCTGGATGTCGTGGCCTTTGACTTTTTTGTTGAATGCACGGGCTATGCGCCTTTGGTAGGCTCGAGTATGTTCTAGGGCTAGTTACCGCCGTTCATCGATCAGGGCTAATTCTTCAAATCGCCCTTTGACGATCGACTGCTATACGATTCCATCATTACTCTTAATGATGGTATTTCAACTTCAATAGGCAAAGACCGCCTCCATGCCGTATGCCGAGAGTAGGGTAGCCCCAAGCAGTGTATGGATCGAGGTGCGATAGCCTGCAGGGCTAGCGGCCTTTTCTCGCCGATCTTTCTGTGCCCGACCATTTTCGATGATGTTCTCAAGGGTTTTGTTGGTCGCTTCAAGCGGCACCATTGGCTTGTAGTAGGGAGGATTTGTGCCTTTGAATTTTGAACTCGTCGAAAGCGATTCACGCCCCTTCAAAATGAGAGCCGTTGTCGGAGATGATTTCAAAAGGAACCCCATAGCGGTATATGATATTGGCCCGGATAAACTCGGAGACCTTTCTGGCATTTAGGATCTTGTAGGAAGAGGCTTCTACCCACTTTGTAAAATAATCGACGGCTACCAGAACGTACTCGTGGCCATTGGATCCCTTCGGGTGAATTTGGCCTATGACGTCGATACCCCATGTTGAGAAGGGCCGGGGGTTGTGGAGTTGTATAAGATGTGCGGGGGGGCACGTGCCGCAGATTTGTAAACGCTTGGCACTTGTCACGTTGTCGCACCCACCGAATGTAGCCTGCTCAAGCGAGCTCCAATAGTACCCCTGCCGGATAATTTTCTTGGATAACATATGGCCGTTCATGTGGGGTCCACAGGTACCACCGTGGAGTTGGTCAATAATTTGCTCTGCTTTGGCCTGATCGACACATTAGAGATTCAAACCTTGGTAGTGCCTTTTATATAAGCTGCCACCGCTGAACACAAATTGCGATGCCCATCTTCGCAAGGAAATTCTCCTCTTTGTCTAGGCCGGGGGATAGATCCTTTGAAGCGATTTTTGATGTCAACATACCAGGCTCGTGATCCGCCTCTGGGCTACATTAATTTTGAAGCAATGTCTGGTGACTTTCTTCCCCGACTACAAAGGGTTGGACTTGGGTTTCTACGGAACCGGACTAGTGATGCTAGAGCTGCTGCATCGGCAAATTGATTTCGCCTCGCAAGTAGTGAATAAGATAGAATCAAACCGAAAGTGTCAGCACTTGGCATGATAAAGTTGTAGCCTGGGATCTTGGTTTTCCACTTCCCTTCGACTTGGTTTATGATCAAGGTAGAAGTCTCCCAAAGACTTCAAGATTTTTGGCCTTCCTTTGGAGAGCCTCTTCCAGCCTGCAATGCAAGCTTCATATTCAAGTTATGTTGTTGGAGCACTCAAACTCCGCCTTAGGGCCAAGTGTGAGAATCACGGGTCAATGAGTAAGATCCCTATGCCAAAGCTCTTTTGCTATGCGCCTCCGCCAAAGAACATCCGCCACCGTGTCGTGGGTCATGATTTCAAGACACCTTCGTCGGGAACCTGGGCTCTGAAGAGCATATTCGGTTTTAGAGGTAGATCGGCTAAGTGATCTACGATGACGTTGCCTTTGATAGATTTGAGCGTGACATGTTATGTCGAATTGCTGAAGGAAGGCCCACACAGCCGCCTACGGAAATGATGGTTTGCCTAAGATGTATTTGATAGATCCATTTTGGAGATGAGCTTGATGGATCGCCCCTGCAGATATGTTTTGAGCCTTGAGTTGTCCGCATAAGCCAAGACAACTTTCCTCCGTCGAATAATTCAGCCCGCTTCCTTGCAACTTCCTACCGATGAAGTATATGACGCTGATGTAGGAGTCTTTCTTTCTTGGGCAAGCATGGCTCCCATCGACGTTCTGTGATGCTTAAGTATATGAGGAGAGGTTTATGTGTATGGGCCGGCAGCTGTGGGGGATTGTAAGATAGGCTTATTTTTTCGGCTAATTGGCATTTCAGTCCTGCACTTGGTCAAGATTTTCAGAAGCTTGAAGAGGCCCACAGTGGTGGTGAGTTGTCCGATGAAGCCGCTTAATATACCGTAGGGGCCTTGGAAGCCTTTGACTTCCCTTGGAGTTTTTGGTCGTGGCATTTATATGATAGCTATGATCTTTGCCTACAATTTCAATGCTCTTGCCACATTAAGAATCCTGACTGTTTTGTGACCCCAAATGTGCATTTGTGGGTTGAGTTTCATTTGATGCTTTTTGAGTCTTTTCAAGAACTTCCGAAGATCTTCTGGATATGAGCACCGTTGGCTGAATGTACAATCATGTCGCCGATGTAGACCTCCATCTCTTTGTGGATCATGTCGTGAAAGGAGTGGTGGCGCCTTCGATAAGTAGCCCAAGTTCTTCTGAGCCTAAATGGCATGACAAAGATAGCAATAGGTATCCCAAGGTGGTGAATGAAGTCTTTTCGATCTTCCGCCATTTTAATTTGATTGTAGCCGAGCATGCCGCCAACGAAGGATCTCGATTTGTGAGCAAAGAATGGCATCTACCACAATATCAATGTCAGTATGGAAATCATCTGGCGATGTTATTGAGGTCGCGAAGTCTACGCAGATTCGAACCTTCCCGCTTGGGAACGCCACTATGTTGATTACCTAGATCTGTATTCAACCACCAATTAAGTTGACACTGAGTCGCTTCATAATTCTTCTTTGACTTGCAATGACCATTTTGGTTTAATTTGGCAGAGTTTCGCTTGATTGGCCGAGCATCCGGATATACGGGATCCTGTTCGATTATGGTCGATCTAGCCCCACATATCTTCATAGAACCGCACAAAGATATCTACGAACTATTTGAGGAGGTCGATGAGCTACCCTTTCGTGAGCCTCTGTGAAGTTGCCGATTTTGATCTCTTTGACTTGATTGTTCAATTTTCGCATTGATGATGGACAAGTCTTCACCGCCGCCGAAAGTGACGCTGCCTCGCTGCTCAACCGACTTTACAAGCTCAAGCAAATATTTTTATCTTGGGTCCATTTCATTAAATGACTCATTATTGTGATTATTTAATGTATCTTTTTAATGTAGGTGCAACTATGAATAAGCAAAGACATTCATATTACCATTAATAGCAACCGCACGGCTTATTACATTATTGAGGACCCGGGGTTTTAGATCCTCATTAGGAGCGGATCGGTAGATGACCAACCAGAAGCTGGAGAAGGAAGGGGGATGGTATATCCGGCCGGCCTACCGCCTCCGCGGAGTCAAGAGTGGGCCTAGTAACATACCATTCCCGCAGAGCTTAGTGAGAAGCTCGAACTTATCGTGAGCCAGATACTCAAGATCTCCGCCTATCATACCCAAGAAGTCGCCTCCCTGCATCGCCATCAATAAGACCGTAGAATAGTCATCCCGATCTATAGACCAAGTGTTTTCAAAAGTGGCGCTTTTATATGCAATTATAGTGGCCCTGTGGTAACTGCTCCATTTTGTCTCATGGTAAGACTAACATCTTCAAAGATTTCAACCAGGCATCTTTTTCCCATTTTGGTCTATCCGGCTCGAACATGATAGGCTGCTTCCTCTTTCCTTATGAAGTAGCCATTTAAGGTTTTTCCATGGCTGAGGAGGGGTGTAAGGTCGCTTTTTCCCATTTCTTTTCTCAATGCTTTGTTTCATGACAACGACTACCTCACTGAGTAAGTGTGTATCCTAGACCGAAGGGAGGATACATTCCTTAAGTTCATCCTAGACTAGATTGACAAGCCCCGTTGGTTTTACCAAGACCTGCACTGCATATATTCATTTTTCTAACATGTTTAAAGTGGACCATGTTTCCTAGGGATGTGGTTTTCTTTCCAAAGATGTCTGCCGACCATATTCAAGTGGCGTTGACCACAATTGGGGATAACCTCAAAACCACCGAGGAAGATACCCGTGTCTTCATGCTCTATCTCGAGGATTGGGATATCCTCGCTTCCTTGTTTTCCACGATCTTGTCACTAATAATTACTATGTGGTCATCGTGGATGAATTTGACACGTGCTGGTGCAATGAAGAAGCTACCCCTTTACCCCATGGATCCAAGCGCCCCATCAGTCGAAAGTGCGGTATGTCCAAGACTTGAATTGACCCAAGATGGTTAGTGGCCCAATAGTCAACATCGAATGACTACCCCTAAGACACATCGACTTGTTGTCATATGCCTTTACTGTCATGGAGGAAGGAGTGAGTTCTGATATTTTTGTTCCCAATTGGCTAAGGTGTCAGGGACATATATTCGAGAGGACCCGTTGTTCATCGAACTCTGGGAACCCGTTCATTATTCCCACAATTGATATGAAGAGCATCAATGTGGTTGGTTCCTTCTAAGCGATCTAGATCAAGAAACATTATGACATTTCCAAAGTGAATGTTTCCGATCATCCGAGTGAGCTCATTCGGGAGGTTTCAATGGAACGACCGACTTAGAGATTTGGCCAGTGGTCATCACTGGGTTTTGAAGCACAAAGTAAGCCTGGGATGGAAATGTTGCCTGAGTTTTCTTCATCCGAGCTACAGAGTATCTTCCACCCTTGCTTAGCCCCAGATTCAAGCTTTCTTGGTCTTTGCCCGAGTGGTCACCTTTTCCGAGGTTTGGTTGGTAGGCTCAGCCAGATCTAGTAAGGTGGCTAACATCCCCACCGACCCAAGTGGCCTTTCTGATGTTGCAGGTATTTTGGCTACCCAGGATAGTGTCCCAAGAGAGCATATTGCAGCTAGGCTCTTTTATGGATGTAGATGGAGAGAAGGGAAAGAGGATATATGGTAATGGATGGCTAATTTTTTCGAACTTGGGCACATTGATTTTTTCATCAACCTCAATCATGTTGATTTGAGGTAGAGGGTTATTGATTGTGTTTGGTCCGGGAGGAGGTTTTTCAATCACCTTGTCATCTATTAAATCCTGGATAGCATGTTTGAGTGTGTAGCATCTATCGGTGAGGTGACCACTGCAGCGATGATACTCACAGTACTGGGCATAGTTCAAGTTGTCAGGTAGGGGGTTTGGTGGTCTGTAGTTTTCCAAAGGCTTCAACACTCCCTCAGCCATTAGCCCCTGCAATATCTCAGACTGAGGAGCTTGCAATTTGTCAAAGTACCGGTTGACCCTGTTCTGGCCTCTGAAATTTCTGTTTGGGACATTATTCCCTCCGACTGAGTTGACAGACCCATCTGGTCCATGGGACCATGGACTAGCACTATAGTTTTGGGTAGGGAAAGTGGATGATGCATCTCCTACCATGTTGACGGCTGGTGCTGGTGCGGCTGTCTTTCCTTTAGAGTATCGGAAAGAACTGGAGGGTGTATTGACTTTTAATTTCCCGGTCCGTATATATTCATCAATACGAACCCCTATCTCCACTACTTCTTTAAAGCTGCTATAAGGGAGATACCGGATGTGTTCCAGGTATATGGGCTGGAGGTTTTTGATGAACATCCGGCATGACTCAGCCGGATCAGGTCTGTCAAAAGTCTGGGCCAACTTTCGTTTCCACCTGACTGCAAATTCAGCACATATTTCTTTTTCCCTTTGGGTGCACGACTCGAGGTCTCTTTTATTTTCTGGGCTAGTGTTGTCTTTATACCTTTCAAGGAATTCTTCGGCTATCCGGTCCCAGGTATTTAGAGTGCTACTGTCTGACAACATCAGCCATTGCTTGGCAGCCCCTACTAGGGTGAGGTGAAAATTGGAAGCTATAGCTTCAAAGCTAGCTCCCCCTGACTGCATACCAGTGGAGTAGGATTTTAGATGGGATATAGGGTATCCAGTCCTATCAAACTTTTCTATGTTGGGCATTTTGAATTTTGAAGGCAGTACTGCTGAAGGTTGTAATGCCAGGGCCCGCGTAGAAAATTCCCCTTTGTTGAGCAGTTTGAGCATCGTGGTTTTCATGTTTTCCATGTCGGCCTCCAATTTGGTGGTGGGGAGTTGGTTTTAGGTATATCTTTGGAGGATTTGGGAAAATTTGGGTTAATTTAAGGCTGTGGTGTTTGGTAGGGATTTTGGGTTGGGTATGGATCCTGAGTCGGATTTTGAGCTGGGTAAGGATTCTGAGCCGGATACAGGTTTTGAGCAGGATAGAGATTTTGGGCAGTATAAGGATTCTGGGCAGTATAGGGATTCTGGGTTGGTGGATTTTGAATTAGGTAAGGATTTTGAGCTGGATATAGGTTTTGAGCTGGTGGATGTGGGTTTTGGGCTGGATATGGATTTTGGGTTGGTGGATTTTGGGCTGGATAGAGATTCTGGGTAGTGTAAGCTGGTGGATTTTGGATGGTTTCAGCTGGACGGCCAGGATCATCAGGAGGTAAGTAGGTAGTAACTTGACCTGATGGGTTATAGCTCTGGGGATCCATATGTGGGCTGTTTTGGAGTGGGTTCTTTATGGGAAAAGGGAGGTCATTTGGACTCTGGGGAATGTTGGTGTTTGAGATAGGATATAGAGGATATGATGGATAAGGGTTGACATTTGGGTAGTAGGGAGTTGGTGGAGGTTTAGGATTTGGAGTGACGGCAGTATTTGGTGGGTTAGTGTTTGGCTGGGAGTTTGGATTTGGAGGCATATGTGAGGTTGATGCTTCTTGGGGAACTGCAGGGGAAGAAATTACCTCACCACTAGATTTCAAGCTTTGTACCAGATTAGCCATTTGGCTCATTATTCGGTCAGCCGTTGTACCCAAATTTTGGTCTAGCCATTGCTGCATTGCTGAAGTCGGAGCATACCCTGGAGCCCCTGTATCTGTACCCATAGCGGACTGTTCACTTTCTGCTGCCATCTTGTATGCGAAACTTTACCCCTTGCTGCTTTTACGTACTGCGATCGATGCATTTCGATACCCTACGATCGATTTTCGCACTTGATTCCGTATCAATCGGCGATCTTGTCTCTGCCTTTCCAAATTCGGGCTAGGTTTCTGGGGAAAATGTGTTTGGTATCAGAAGGCTGGTTGAAGGCTTTTCTAGGCTTGGAGTACAGCGTGCCTTTATTAGTATATTTTATTATTATTTATTATTTTTTCTACAAAATGACCGGATAAGCACCTGCTTAATTTTGACAGTCTCAGGACTTTCATGGAACAATGGATTATTTCTCCAGAGTATAGGACCAACGTATTCAACCTGCCTTTCGACTCCCCAAGATCGGACTGATCCCAGGCGAAGGGCCTATAATCTTTCCAGGATCCAGCATTTGAAATGATCTAGGTCGAGCATTTGAAAATAATAAATCAGCCCCAGTGTATATTAATTTTTTTGACTTGCGCATTTTTTCGACTTGTGCAGACTTTTTTTTTGACTTACGCAGATTTGTTTTTTTGACTTGCGCGGATTTCTTTTTGACTTGCACGGATTTTTTTTTTGACTTGCGCACACATTTTTTTTTGACTGGGGCCGACCCATAATTTAAAATGCAAAAACCGGTCGGTCTTTGAAGTGTCCTGAGAGTCTATATGCAGTCTAACGTTGGCTTATGCAGGGGGTAGGCTGGCTATGGTGCATGGTAGCAGTTCGGAATATATTTACATGCATGTGCGTGTGTGTGCGTTATCTAAAAAGCAGAAAGAGTTTTTTTTTTCAGATATAAAAATAGAAAAGAAAAACATATATGGCATGTCTTGCTGTTATGTATGGATTTTCTCGGTTTTTTAGCTTAAGCGCGAGCAAGCAAGCATACCATCAAGAAATAGAAAGAAAAGCGGGGAATCTATATATTTTTATTAGAAATGTTCTAATCCTCAAAATAAAATGACAGAATGAATGCATGCATATATATATATATATTGCAGAATGGAAATAAAGAAGAAAATAGTAACATAAGGCCGAAAATGAAGAGATTTTTAAAAATAAAGCTCCGGCCCCTTTTGTTGTGCTGCCCGGAAATAAAAAAAATTACATATATATCATATATATATATATATATATATATATAATTATTTTTTTTTGAATTTTTTTTGAAAAATACGAATATTTTCAAGTATATCCGTAACAGTGTTTGAAATGAAACTACTGCAAGATGGAGGATCATATCCACAAATATAGACACGGATGTTAAAGGAACGCAATATTAGACTGTTTAAAATTAATATAACAAGCATACTTTAGCCAGAAACAAAAGAAAAAAAAGTTTTGGTTAACGAGTCTAGCCCTCCATTTTTATTTATTAAAATAAAAACGATCTCCCCAGCAAAGTCGCCACTGTGAGTTACCGGGAAACGTGCTCCCACACTCCGCGCGCCCTTGGATAGGGGTGCGCGTCCATGCGGATGCGGTGACATCCACTGCTCCCGTTCCAGCCTCCCTTGTTTAGGGGAGGACGAAATCAAAAGTGCGGGAGGAGTGCTGTCGGAATAGCGCGTTGGAATGCGCCTCGGTTGCCTTTAGTGGATTTTGGTCCAATATGGGAGCTTTGGATTTTCTATGTCAAGTTATCCCTTTTTTAGGGGATACAAGGATATAGGAAAGCATCACCTTTCCATTCCCATCCTCCCTTGTTTAGGGGAGAACGTGAAAATGCAAAGAAAGATGTTGCAGCACCCCCACTATGGATTTTATGAAAAATAGCCTTATGGCCTATTTCGGATAACTATGAGTGGTTTGGGTTTTCTATGTCAAGTTATCCCTTGTTTAGGGGATACCAGGACATAGGAATACATCACCTTTCCATTCACATTCTCCTTTTTTTAGGGGAGAACTTGAAAGTGCAAAGAAAGATGTTGCGAGGCCCCACTGGATCCAAAATGTTTTTAGAGTCGCCATCTTTATTTTAAGGCAAAAATAAAGCAAAACCAGAAAAAGAAAACCAGAGATAAAGAAAACGGGTTCGGAGGCTAAGTTACGAGTTGGGAAGGTGCTAGGCACCCAACTTGCCCTTTCGGTCTCAAAACGGTTTTTGGCTAAAGTATGCTTTTTGTTATATTTATTTAATAGATAAATAAAGCATTAACTGCCTACAAATACATCCATTACATCTATATTATTTACGGACTTGCAACAGTCTCTTTTACAAACAATTACAAATATACTTGAAAATATTTGGCCATAGTAATGGCTACATTTAGTACTATTTCCTAATTAAATCCGGGCAGCACAACTGCTTATATGTCTACATTGGGCCGGACTAGAAATAATACTTTTACAAACAAATGAAAGACTTTGAAAATAAAAACTTACAGACAGCCTAGGGCGTGCTCGCTCTGTCCCTCGGGGAGAGAGAGTCTTTTTGTTGTTGTTGTTGTTGTGTGTTGTGTGTTGTGTGAATTTGGGCAGCATGACTGCTCTGAAAGTTACATTTCGGCCTCGGGATCGGGGCAGAGTAACTGTTTGTGTTTTGGTTGTTTGTTGGCTTGAGGTTGGCTGAAATCAGGCAGAGTAACGACTTATTTCTGGCTGATTTGGTCTTTTAAATCAGGTAGAGAAACTGCTCTTTCCACGATTTTTGGACCGGGGAAAAAGCGTGGATACCTAGCCGGGGGCTAAGGTACACTTTTACCGGTTGGTTTTGTGTTTGGAGGAAGTTTGACAGAGTTTCGAGGCTTTTTGAGGTGATCACTCACTATCTATTTCTCCAGCGGAGAAACCTTACGCAAGTTTTCTGTTCTGAAATGAGGAGACGAGCCTCTGTATTTATAGGAGGAAGCAGGGACATCGACGGAATTTAATTTCCTTCTCTGCGCATCAAACGGGTGTACAATGCGCTGGATCCGTTGTATTTTGCGGCAACTGTTTGATGAACAGTGGGCAGAGAAAAGGTTTTTGGGCGCCATGCCCTCCTAATTTGGGCGCCATGCCCAAACTTGGTGGTAGCCACGCCCACTATTCAAAGTTTGTCATTTTTGAACACTTTAGTCCCTGCAATTCGTCCTTTTGCGCATCCTGCTTTGTCCTTTTACACTTTTGACCCTGTAACTTGACATTTGTTAATGTTTTAACAGGTCTTGATATTTTTTGTCATGTCACATACCAGGGGTACGAAATTGGGGTGTCTATAACAATATATGTGGGGGAACATGTTGTAGATTGGCGAAGCACTGGCATTTTTCACAGTGACGCACCCACCGAATGTAATCAGTTTCTAATGTACTCCAATAGTACCCTCGTCGAGTTACATTCTTTGAAAGCATATGCCTATTAATATGTGGCCCACAAGTACCACCATACAGTTGGTCCATGACTTGTTCTGCTTTGGCCTGATCTATGCATAGTAGATTTAATCCTTAGTAGTGCCTATTATATAAACTATACCTCCATTGACCACAAATTATGATGCCCACCTTCGTAGGGAGACCTTTCCTCTTTTGTCTAAATTTTCTGGATAGACTCCTTTTTGAAGTAAGTTCCAAATGTTTAAGTACCAGGGCTCATTGTCTTTTTCAAGAGTTGCATCAATTATGAAGTAGTAGGCAGGACCTATTTTCTTCCCAACCACAAATGGTTGAACGTTGATCTCTATGGGGACTTTGACAAACGAAGCTAATGTTGCTAAAGCATCGGTAAATTGATTTCTATCTCGTGGTAAATAATGAAATGAGATATCATCAAACTCTTTTACTAAAGCTATCAATCAAGCATGATAAAGATGTCAATGTAGAATCACCAAAGACATCTAATTCTTTTGCTCCTCTTTGGAGAGCTTCTTCTAGACCAAGAATGCAAGATTCATATTCGGCAGTATTGTTTGAACATTCCAACTCTAATCTTATGGCTAAAGGTGTATGAGTGTAACACCCCGCTCCTTGGTTAGCTCGGTTAGCATGCTATGCTCGTAATTCTTCGTTTGTTGATCATATGTTTGGTTTGCGAGAGACTCTAGATGTGTATGAGAGACCACATTAAGACCAAAACACTATTAAGAGATTCCCTATAGTTGTTGACTTGCTAAAGTCACATGTCGTAACTCGACGATAGTCGGAATGCGACACGATTGAGAGTTTGCTTGCATTTAGCGTTCGTGACCTCGGTTTTGTCCTAGACCTTTACATGATGGTTGATTAACGTGTTTAGATGTACAAGACTTCAAGTTGGAGGTGTTCCTTAAGTCTATCGATGATTTGGAAGCTTTGGAGATAACATTCGTCTCTATCGTGTAGTTTGGGGATTGAGTCGCATAATCGTCTCTCCTTTGGTGTTATTATTTCCCTAGTTGTTATTCAACTTTCTAGAAGTATTCAAGCTTCTTCATTAGCCCTTAGACTTGCCTTAAAGTCTCATTTCATTGCTCGTTCAATTGCTAGTTCATTCGTCGTTTCGGTTGCACGTTGTTGCACCTCTTCCCGGTTTTGCTCTGAGTTGTTTCGGGGGTTGTTTGTGAGTGTTCTATGGGAGTTCTAGGCCTACCTTGAATGGGGTTTGAACCTTGTTTGGTATTGTTGAGTGTTTGGGATCATTTGGGGTTGAATTCTAAGCCCTTTTTGGCCTGTGAGGCTTGCGGCCGCAAGGGGGAAGGACCTTGCCCCCACAAGGTCATCAGAAATTGTCCAAGGTGAGTGCTGAGGAGCTTGCGGACGCAAGGATTGGGGGACCTTGCGACCGCAAGGTGCCCCGACCCTGCTTTGCCCTGTTTTGTGATTTGATGAGAAATACCTATCCTACCTTCATCAAACCCCCTCTAAACCCTTCCTAACCTCCCATACTTTGCCCTAATCACGTCCTAACATTAGTTGGAAGTTAATAAAGTTTATACTAGTGAGTGGTTACTCCTAATCTTTACTAATTGTACCAAGGAATTCCCTATTGTGCCCTCTTGGTTTGTGGAGGTATTTAAACCCAAACCCTTTGCAATTTTCAGAAATCCTCTTCATTTCTTCTCCTCCTTCATACGTATTAGAGAGAGAAAGAGTTCTTGGAGATTTTTGAGCCCTAGCTTCCTTCTTCCTTTGACCCACAACGATCCAACCATCGGATTTCCTTCAAACTTCGGATTCGTGAAGCCCTCGACAACTAGAACAACTTCACCGATCGGATTTTTGTTCTTTGGAGTTTTCATCCGAGCTAGGTAAGTTACTTTCTTTTGGTTTTGGCTCATTGGCCCTAAGGAAAACAACCTATGTGCTAATTGTGGGCAATGAACACTTGATATGCCATGTATGCCTATTTTGTGAATTTGTGGAAGTATGAACTTGCTAATGCCTTGTGTAAGATGTTTTGAATGATATTGTGTGTTGGGAGAAATGGGTTATTCCTTTGTTAAGATATTTATGAATTTTATGGCTTGGGAATTAAGCCCGAATTATTTTGGAATTTGTTATAAATTGAAGTGGGTGAAATGTTGAGATTGATGAAATGTGTAAAGGATGAAACTTAGTATTTAGACTCAACGGAGTCATTATAAGTCCAATAATGTGTTAATGAACTCGGGTTGAAATCCTACGACATTTGGGTTTCATGTGACTATGATTATGATGAGTTCTTGGATTTCTAGGCTTGGGAATCAAGCCCGAATGGATTTTGGGATTTTGTTGTTTATATGAACGAAATGTTTAATTGTGAGTTTATGAAACACATAAAGAATGAAATGTAGAATTAAGACTCAACGGAGTCGTTGTAAGATCAATAATATGATAATGAGCCTTTGGTTGAAACCCTACGATGTTTGGGTTTGGTTGGTTATGATGGTGAGCACCCGAGCATCTCGATTTGTGTCCAATTGAGACACCTACGTTATAGAGATTTATTAGGGGATTTATTTCGAGCGTGCTCGGGAGAGCACGATACATTAGAGACCAACCAATGGTCTCGAGTATGGTTGAAAAATAATTATTGAGTGAGTTCTCACTTTTGGGGAAAATTGATCGGTTGCACATGAACGAACTTGTGGGTTATGACTACGGTGTAGTCTTTGGTTTGATTTCAAGTAGAGGTCCATTATAGACCTCATAATATGATTCTTGGTGGGTTTATACTATTCTTGATTTAATTGGTGACTTGAGATCTTTTAAGATTAATTGGCTGTGAGCAATGTATTTGTCTTGACTTAATTTATGGTAGAGAATAATAACCTACTTGGTCGGATGAGTTCGCTCTTGTCGAATTCATTCCTTATTTGTTTATATTGAGTAAATACATACTTGAGCATTTGGTCGGACGGGTTCGCTCTTGTCGAATTCGATCCTTATTTGGTCTTGACGAGTAACTATCTACTTGTGCATTAAATTGAGTCCAGCTGGCATTATTTGGTATGATTTTTATGTCAGGGTGGGACGATACATCACCTATAGGAATCGTCAGATTCGTATTCGCTATGGATCGCCGTACCTGGGACCTCACACACCCCTCCATTGTTGGCCGCAATGGGGAAGTAGCCCTTTTGCCGTATCAATACGTGCGTCACATGCTGCTATTAGCCGGCGGACTTCGGTATATCGATGCGAAGACACGAGCATCGTAGTCACGACATTGGGTTAACAGTGCTTTTGTTGCAGGAGCTACGTAGCGGCCGGGCCCATAACATATCCTATTGTGTTGTTTAATACTCGCACTTATGTGAATAACGTGCTAAGTGCAAATTTGTGATCATTGAGGGTTTATTACAAAAAAAATAACATATTGTGACACTTTTAATGAGGCTTTTTCAAAAAGGCCCCATAAAATAATATATTGGGGCTTTTAGAAGTGTCCTATTATAAAAGAGCATAATATTTAGAAAAGGCCACCTAAAGTCATCTATTAGGGCTTTTGAAAATACTATATTAATAAATTTAATATTTAGGCACTCAAGAACTGCCTCACTAGAAAAACAGTTCAGCATAATAGTCAATTTTTTTCATTGTTGCCGCCTAGTCATTCACGAAAACTACACTTGGCGGGTTTCTTCTTCCAAAAATTTCTATCGGCGCCTTAACTCTTTTGAGATAAGAAATACACTTGTCTTCTCCCTAAAAATTCTCTTACCCATCGCTCTCTTAAGAAAGATAAATCCGTCTGCCGCCTTATGTAGAAAGGAAGTCAAAGCTTCCTTCTTTCTCTACATTTTTCACGAAGAGATGTGAAAGCCACTCCATCTATACTAGGCCCAACTTCAGTTCTTGCATTAGTCATGGCCGCCGCTTTCTTCGACAACAAAGCCTCAAACCGATAACTAAAAGTACTTCGCGAAGATCATTAGCAATATGAGCACCAGCTGCAATACCAAGATTAGTTACCTCCATTCTCAAAGGTAACAATAATTTTTTTACCCAATAGTTAGGGTTTTGGGTACCTTCTTAAATACATGCCCATCAGAATGAATTTGTAGTCTACTTAGGGTCTTGATTGCCCAAATTGGGGCGATTAAAGTCTAATTTTAATTTTAGGGTTCATTGTAAGAAGTCATAATCTTGAAATCATGAGAGTTGGAGTTGTAATGATTTATACATCAAATAAAACTTCATCTTTTTTATTATATTTTCCTGATTTTACAGAATATTTGATATTCCGTCGAAGGAAGACACTTTGACTCAATCTGAATCAGGTGTGTTCTCTTTATATAGTTCATATCCTCCAATTATATGCTATTAACTTGTTAAAGTGAAATTTACATAATTTGTTGTCTATTTTTGAGATCCATGACATAATTTTTAATGCGTTTTGCTGATTAAATTATTTTGGTAATTAATTAGCTCTATGAGTTTTGTGTGGTTGATATAAGATATTTGTTTAATTTCATTATCTAAATTTGTAGCTTGTAGTTCCACATTGCAATAAGAATATTTGATCACAATACTGTTGTATGTTTTATGAAAACTTGCTATTCTCAACAATGAATTATCCCACATACAAAGATTATTATCAATTGTAAGAGGACAACAACAAGCCCTGCCAGCAAACTCAATAAGGGGGAATATTTATGCATGAGGTGATATTTGTTTTGTGGGATATACTTATGCTTTAGTTTGCTAGCTCATTTTCCTCTCTCTGATTTTTTTGGAAAACTATGGTTCTTGGAGCATTCTTTTGGTTTATAAAACATGGTAAGCTCAACACTGGAAATAAAGCAAGGGCCTCACTTATGATGTATTGAATCTGCCATAGCTTGAGAAAAAATGACTTGAAAAAGTTCCTTGAAGCTTGTTTTTTAAATGATTGCACTTACCAAGTTTACACTTGGCCCAATATACCCAACTTTATTCGTTTTTGAGGTTCCTAAAGAGCCTCTTGGACTTGTGAGTGCAAGGAGAGAAGAGAAATTATTAGAATGTTAGGGGCATAAGAGTACCAAGAAATCTTATATGTGCGAGAACGTTGGAAATTGACATAGTGACCTCTAATTGGTGATGAAGCCATTTTACTTAATGTTTTGAGGTCCAAAAAATTCTGTAAATTAGTAAGTTTTTGCTTAGGACCATTGCTGCAAGTTTAAGTTTCATACTCACTGTTTATGGAGGACTACTTTTGTAGTGGATAAATTGTAGGCTTCTAGCACTTTGAACAATACTAACCTTTTCGCTTTGAGATGCCTCAATTTATAATCTTTTCCTTCATTGGTCTGACACATGACTCCTTTTCTTGCTACATGTTTTTTACTACCTTGGAAAGCTTAATGACTCATTATCTTATGCCCTTGGAGCTGGTCCCCTATTTGATGTTGCTGAGGACTCATATTTCATTCATACACTTATTGGTAATATACTTAATAGATTTATCTCTTCTTTAGAAAATTTACTTGCTTAATTTGGGTTGTGGTTCAACATTTGCAACCTTGAAAGTGGTTAGCCAAAATATTAATACAAGAAAATAGTTTGGCCAAAGTACAAGAATCTGCGAGACATTACAAACATCTTGGTCCTATGACTCACTGTTCTGTCTTGATGTTATTTGTTTGTTTAGCTAAAGATATAGATGAATATGCCAGTCTCAAGGCTAAGGTAGCAGAGTCAAAAGAGTCCGTTGGTACCAGGCTGGAGGCGATTATTGAGAGAATGCTTGATAAGTACGTTGGTTTCTACATTTCACTGGTGTTTGTGTTGTTTTCCACCATCGTACCAGTATGCTTTTTCTTTTAGGTGTATAACGGATGGGAGATATCAACAAGATATAGGAATGGCCATTGAATGTCGAAGATTGGATAAGCTTGAGGAAGCAATTACAAAGAGTGGTGTTGTTCATTCAAGTCTGTCGTACTGCATGAATGTCTCTCATGCCTTTGTTAATCGTAGGGAATATACGCTCGAGGTAATATAATCCTGAATCTTCAAAATCTTCTTCTTTTCATAATTATGTTATTTTGTCATGGGTGTATACGTCCAACCATATATTTTATGCAAGATTTTGATCTGATTTTTTTGCTGGTCATCTTCATACTTCCATATTTACCTAATTTTGTTCAGTTGTTGTCTCTGTCATATCTTTGTTGAAACTGTCAATAATAATACTATCAGATGATTAGGAGTATTACTGAAAGAAAAAGATCTTGTTATAAATAGAAAGTTCACATTTTGGGACCATTATTACTTAAAGTTTTAATTGTTGAAGAGTTGTGTTCTTTAGGGATCTGAAGAGGGTGTAGAAGAAGAAGGTAATGGGTAAAGCTTGGGATTAAACACTAGGTAAACCGCTGAGAAAAAGGAGTTATGAGCGTGAACATCTGAATTGAGACGGGTGAGAGAGGGCAAGCACTGTGAGGCTGCACAAGTGGATGATGTTAGCACAACACAAGCTTCTAAAAGCACTGACCACAATGTCCAACTAAAATCTTGTTGTCAAAAATAATGTAATATGGTCTATATTTAGTGAATCACTGCATGTGCCAGAGCACGTCGCCATAAAATGTGCAATGGATTAATTGGAACTTGCACTTGGGGGCTTGTGTTTATGTTATGTGTTCCACCTGAAGGAACCATTTGCAGTTCTTTCTCTCCTCAGTCAGGCCACACATGTCCCCTTGAGAAGGGACCGTGTGGCAAAGCTCTGTATTTCAACCGCCAATATCTAAGACCCTTAGGATTCACGAGGGCTTGTTGGGTGCTACTTGACAGCAGGTCACAGCCCCATAGCACGTATCTCCCTGGCAATGCTCTAGGCAGGCCACCCATAACGTGGAACGAAAATGTCGTCAAACTTAGCACCACAATGGGCAACCAACATCCAGGTCCCTTGGGTTCAGCAAAGCCTTTGATGTCAAGAACCCAAAGAGTGGATTCACTCGTAAGAGTTGTCCCCTTGCAGTTGAGTTACCTAAGCACTTGAGAGACTTCATCCTAGAGCCACCAAAGGAGTCCTCCTAGAGTTATTGCTCCATTGATAAGTGAAAGTTGTGCGAGTCACCATAAGATCTTCCACCCTTGGGTTTTTACCCACATAATCCAAATTTCAAAACACGAGCATAAACCAATTAAGCCAATAGAATGGTACAGAGGACCTGCCTTCCAAGAGTTTTAATGTAGACCATACTTGTAAAATGCTATTATTTTTACTTTCGGTAGTGATAATGATATCAAATTTCTATTCGGGTTCCTAGAGGTTTCGAGTTTTTAAACCAGAATGAGAAATATTCCCTGTGCCAAGAACATTCACAAGTGTGTTCATATGTTCATAAGTAAATAAGGCTATGCTTGGCAACTCAATTCCAAGACTTGGTTTCGAATTAGATGAACAATTTGAATTCAGACGAATTGAAATTGTTTTTTCATTTACAAATCCAAGGGTTGCAAGCTGATAATGTGTCAAAATTTAGACGCCACCAATCTGTCCCAGCCTTTCAAAATAAGATCCTTGGCCGAAAAATAACTTTCAAAACAGTCCGAAAAACAGCCCAAGATCAACCCCAAAACCCGTCACTTATTCGCCCACAAATATGCTTGTTAGAATGACGTTCTTCTTTATAAATATAACACTAACCAAATAACCATAGACTCCCTTCAAAAAACCCCAACCCACAACTAAACTAAGGTATGTTAAGGACTACCCAAGTTGTCTCCCTATTCCAACAATTTCCCACGCACAAAAGCTGCTCAAAACACTTGCCAAACCCACGTCTAATCTGCCTTCATCCTTTTCAGACCCTTCGCATTTTTCTTGAAACTCAACTCCTTCCGTTTCAATTTTATCTTCCTCGAAAATCTGAACAGATTGTATCGTGTTGACGTTGCCTTCATCTTTCATGGAGGTGGATGGCTTTAGTCTGAACTTCTTCCCCTCCTTCCTTAGCACAGGTAGGTATTCTCTCTTCCATCGTGCATCACGAATCTGTCGTACTGCCACGGACGTCCTAGCAGGATGTGACAAACATCTAACGGCAGCACATCACTTAATACCTCTTCTATATAATCACCTATCGAAAACGCAAGTAGGGCTTGTTGAGTTACCTTAATCAGGTTGCCGTTTTGTGGCCCAAATAGCTAGTACAGAAGAGGATGGTCCATGGTTGGTAGCTCTAACTTTTCGATCAAGGTCGTAGAAGCCCCATTGATGCAGCTCCCTCCATCAACCGCTATTACACAAACTCTGCCTTGAACTTGAAAATCTTTTCTCTTCGATCTGTGACTTCCATGACCGTTCCACGAATGAGGATTCGTGCTATCCTTGCTCTGATACCACTTGATGCGTGTTTTTCCACCCAAAAGCTCGAGACAACACAAATCTGTTTCAGCTTTTTGAACAGCCCTTAGTCGATTAAAACATCAACCAAAACAGTCCCAAAACCCTCTACAAAACCTACCCGAATACTATCAATCTTCTTTAGAAATTACAACCCAAAACCCTAGCTTGATTTGTGTAATTAAAGCAACTAAAAATTGTTCCAGCACCTTTGATTTGAATACTCCTAAACTGTCCAACCTTACCTTGTCTGAGTATCCCCAAGAATAGATGAAACCACCCACAGCTTGATGGAACACAAGCTGCTCCAAACGTTCTGCCTTTTGAAACTTGAGGAGGCTTTACAATAGCCCCTAAGAACAGTCCATGCCTTTGATGATGAAGGCTGCCACGAACAATAACAGAAAATAAAGATAGAAGACGGGCTCACCGGTTAGGCTTCACTCACCTAACGTAAAGAAGAATCCTGACGATTCAACTCTCTTCCAAAGTATTGTCTACTTGGTCGTGCCCATTCACATCACAATCATAGCCTAAGTTCCTTATCAATACCATGAACTCCAATCAACGATCCATATGAGCCTGCAACACCTAAGTTCACCAAGGGGATCACTGAGCACATCATGTCCTGTTATGACGAACTTCTGCTGTTCATAATTCTGAGATATATTTATGTTAAATTCCCATAGATACACGGAGGATGGCAGAGAAAAAGTGAGCCAATAATTGAAGCAATGAGTCAAAACAATAAATAGCACCTTTGTAACTAAATCATTCAAAGGTTCCTTCCTAACAAGATCCTAGTGTTTGTACCTAGCAATAAACGTATCCCAAAAAATTGTCCACCATTCAAACAAAAAACCGCGAGGAGCCTCAATGGCTGAAAATCAATGACATCAATATGTCAATTAAGAAATGCAAAACTATAAAAGATCTACATGAGATACAGAATAGTATCAACTATATTACCAGTAATGTTGGTTGGTACTTGGGATTCAGCTTGAAACGTCTTTGAGGAAGCATTCAATCTCCTCTTCACAAGATAATCATGTATATAAACATCCAACCTGTTATCCCCAACATAATGAGTTAAATTTCTCAAAAAAATAATGAAATTTTAGCACACAATTGATTGCAATAAGCAAACAAAAATCCCAAATGGTTACAAATAAACAAATACTTCAAAAGATTGAGCTAAGTCCTACAAACATGAGCTAATGTTCCACTATCTAGAAAAAAATGAAATGGAAATTAGTAAATAAAAAAATAAAAAACCCAAGAAATGATGTTCAAAAATCACGAAACTAACACACACACACACATAAACTCTAATGTCATAAAAATCTAAAACCCAAAACCTAGAATATAATACCTATTAAGAACACTATATGGAGAGAAAAACTAAAGGAATAAAACAAAAGGAGAGGGAAAAGTGCATGCAACACGACATAGACACAACAAAGAAACACACACACACACACACAAACCCTATACCAAAAAAGGATAAATCAATTAGATACACAGTAACAAAACCAAATGCAAGGGGAAAAAGATATTTTTTTTATATAAAGTAAAGATTAATAGAAAATGCCGACAGAATCAGAAAGTAGCCCAGAAACCGAAATATAAAATGAAATAAATTAGACAAATATTGTGGGAAGAACAAAAATTACTACAGTAAATCAATACATTACATTGATTCAGCTTCCATATGGTTGAGACATGATGATCCAAAAACTCCGGAAAGACACCATTTAGCTTTCACACAGGTAGTGATGCTTTCTTTTCAACTTCCCAAAAGCCCATTTAAATATGGTTTTATATATATATATATATATATATATATATATATATATATATATATATATATATATATATATAATTCTCTTACATCAACAACATGCATTTCATGTGGGTTTGACATAAATTTGAGGCTCATTTAAAAATCATGGCTAAAATTTGGATAGGTGGGTTTGGTGTTCACATTTAGGGTAGGTTTGGTTTCACCATTTAGTGACTTTCATTTTGTCATTTGGAAAAAACTGAGGTAAGACGGTTTAATAGATATTTCTTGTAAAACGAATCCTACTTATCAGACTCACCGTTTGTTGATCCTATTAAGATATTGCTAAGCTTTTTTTTAACCCTCTCTTGTTTGTGAATTACAAGGAACCTTGCTGCTCCAGTTATCGCCCATCTATTTTGCAATTTTATGGGCTTGTCCGTGCTAATTTCACGAAGAACAAGTATTGAAGTTTTCTTCTATCAAGATGATTCTTGCATGACATTATATGGTTCTATCATCTGGATTAATCTGCTTTAGAAAGAAATCCAACGTAAGTATTTGTACTAGAGATATATCTTTGAAATGATAAGGCCATTATCTTAACGATCAATAAATATAGATTATGACTTTCACATTTTGAACATCTGCTTGGTCCATTATACTTGGTGGTTGACCATTTTTGAGTTTAGGGTGTTGCTACTGCCAAGCAAAGTTTGTAAGACCCCGAACCTTCGTGTATTTGACTTTCTCGTGTTGCATGCTTTGTTGTTAAAGCGTCGAGTGTTTATCTTAACATGATAGCAACTAAATAAGTCTCATTGGAGTCTTAGTACCTTGCATATAAGATTTACAATATTCATCTTAGTTGTTGTATGCTTGGTTGAGAGTTTAGAAGCATTATTGCTTCGTTTGAGCCTTAGGGTTTCTCGGGATTGCCTTCGTTGCTTGTATTGTTTGTGCTTTAAACTTGTGAGAAGTTCATTTAAGTTCTAAACCAAGTGTACTATTATTTCTTATGCTTGCACAATCAATGTTCATAGATTTGTTGCATTTGGAAATAAGATGACCAACATATTACTTCACAGATTCAGTCCTGTTTTTAGGCGAACTTCGGAAAAAATTCTGGTACCAATATACTGAAGAGAATTTTCTAAAAATTTAGTATGTTTTACCTACATATGTTAGGATACTCCCTGTAAAATATGGTATTTTTCCAAGGTGTATAAGTACCTCATTTAGGTCTTGACTTACGGCTGTGCCAGAATTCTATTTTCAGGAAATCAACTTCTGTACTTGAACTTGTAGTAGTCATATTTTGATGAATATAAGTCCAAATTGAGTAATTTAAAAGGCTAAACTATATTTTAAAGAGTCTAGTTTCACAAAAATCAATAATCACCTCATTTGGAGGTGTGAGATATTTATGGTCGATTTTACAAGATCGACTGTCCAGTAACAACAATCTGGAAATTGGGCAGTTTTCAGCCTTTGGTCATTTCTTGGGTGGTTTTGGATATTGACCACCAAGCCCCTTGGCCCTTGGACGTCTTGTGGGTGTCAAACCCCCTTTGTTGACTCTCCTACAACCCTTCTAAGCCCTTGGATCAACCCTTATCAAAGGCTTACATTCCTTAGCCAATTAGAAGGCTTATAACCCCCTTCACTTGGATGGTGGCCTTCTTGGGAGGTATAAAACCATTTCTTCAGCCCTTTACAGCCATTGGTGACCCTCCCAAGCTCCATTTGCAGAGAGTGACCACCATTTTCGTCCATGAAGAGAACCCCAACTTGAGGGACCATTTGCCGGAGTTCGGTGGTCCGATCGGCGATCGAGACCGCCAAATCGAAGGCCTTGCCCTCCTCTACAACCATCCTTGCTTTGATCATCCATTCATCCATTAATCTTAGGACTAAGGTACGTTGAGAAATCCCTGAAATTTTCATGTTCAATAAAATGACATGACCCCTTCATTATAGTTGCTCTATTGATGATTATGAACATCTTTTGTGAAGACAAATCCTCCAATTCAACCTTTGAAACATGTGTAGGATTTTATGAATTCTCTATGAAGTTGTGATTTTGACATTTTATAAAGCATGAATGTTGTTTATAATGAGCTTAGGAATAACTCTTGTGAATGAATATGTTTCAATTCAAGGTTTAACAAAATCTCCGATTCTAGGGTTTGAAACTCGGGATTGTGTTTAAGGCTAGTTTAAGATCATGAACGGCCTAGTTATCGAGTTCTAAATGAAAGGAGAACTTAGGAAAGGGCAATGTAATGCATATATTATCAATGCTCTATTTGGTTGAATTTTAGTAAAACTCACCGGAGTTGAGATTAGGGATTTATTGAACAATACCGACTCCACATTCAATCCCTACGATGTTTGTAGTGCGTTAGACTAATATATTAGCCTACGTGACTTTGGGATGGATTGAAGGGCATGTTTGATATGAGTGATTATAAGACTCAATCGAGTTCTTATGTGGTTTATGTGATTGTGTGAAGCAAATGCACAATTGAGAGCATGTTGTAGAATGATGTATCTACTTGACAGGTTGAATTCGCTCTTGTCAAATTCCTACTTGATTCTTTAATGAGTAAAAACACCTACTTGTTGAATAATGAATTTGAGGACTATTCTATGAGAAGATTTGGATTGGGGCTTTCTTAGTACTCTATACATGGAGTCTACTTGTATAAGTCGCTAGGATGACCATGTTGTTATCTAAGACTCACCGGTATGGTTTGACCTTACGGGTTATTACCGCTCTAGTGTTGCTTAAGTCTTTGACTACCATCGACTTTTGTGTTATTGAATGAGTTACTACTCTAGGAAGAGTTTAGTAAATGGCTTCATGATCCGAGACTAACGGAGTAGTCTTGGATAGTACTTAATCGATCGATGGTTAAGTTGTGACTCTGTTGAATTTCATAGGTGAATATGGAATACTGTGTATATTTTATACTATGACTAAATGCATGAATTCCTACCTTGTCAAAATTGATTCTTCTATGTGTTTCTATGATATGACTTATGAGCATATTGAATGTATTTGCCTTCGTGCCGATCCGTTCTATGTTAATGAATTGTGGTGAACTTGGATTCTACTATTAAGTGGAATTATGAATCAAAATTGAACTAAGCTTGATTTCACAATAATCAACTTGGGCTTCCCTTATATAACTTACTTGGGACTTGAACTAAGATTCCTAAATGGAATGAGAACCTTGCTATGCCTCAAACGAGAACATAGAAAAGAGTCTTGGGACACATATAGTGTTCAAACTCTATTTGGTTGAATTGTAGTAAAGACTCAACGGACTCGAAGTTAAGGAACAATTGAACCTTACGAGGATCGTGGTGAGATCCTATGACAATTATATTCCAGCTTGACTAGATTACTAGCTTTTGGGACTTGAATTGAATAGAGTGAACAACTTGACACTTATGATTTAGAGACTCAAATGAGCTCCTATTATGGTTTTGTGATTATGGTAACAATGTGCATAATCGTATGAGTTTAGTAGGTCATTATATCTACTTGAGAATTAGCAAGTAAACATCTACTTGTGCATTGCATATAAGTCCAGCTGGCATTACTTGAGTTTTCTTGATGATGGTGGGACGATGCATTGCCTTCACGAATTATGGGATTCGTGATTGTAATGTATCGCCGCATCGGATTCGGGTTTCACACACACCTCCACCGCTAGCTACTTGGGGAAGTAGCCCCTTTGTCGTAACCAATTGAGCACATTGGCTAGTGCTATTTTCTGAGTAGAGAACTCGGACCGAGAAGAGAGCTCTGTACTTTGATACCGAACACGGGTATCATTGGCACGATATGATTAACGGCTTGTGATTGCAGGAGCAATACGACGACGAAGTGATTTGGTATCTTCTCTATCCCTTATGTGGCCTCCTATGGGCACTTATGTGATAACAAAGTGTTAGTTGAACATGAGATCTTATCGACCATGTTTGTATTGGTCGATGTTATATGAGAGATTTGATATGTATATATAGATATATGCATACTTGTATATGGGATATATATGAAAGACTTGATGTGTATATATATAGATATGCACACTTATGCATGATGATTTTATGGGAGATTTGATATGTATATTTAGAGATATACATACTGATATAGGTGTATATATATAAACATGCACCCTTACACGTGGTAACAAGTGTGAATAGCTTGATTCGTATATATAATGATATGTATACTTGCATATGATGTTTTGGGGAACTACCTTCTAATTCATTTGATTTGTGTGTGAACATGGAATTAAACCCTGGTTCATTTGGACGGTTTAGTAAGTAAGAAGGAGTGGATATCTTGTGGAGTATCGAAACGATACGACGCCTCTTCACGGGTTTTTCTGTCATATATAAAATGACACCTTGGTTATGTTTATGTTACATAATTATATGTTGCATATATATTGTAGTAGCGCATCGGGTCATTATGACTCATCTCGTACTTGTTTTTAGTTGCGAATCGATAGTCGCATTGAGGTCGAGTAGATCGTGATCGTAGCAGTGGCGCAACTGGTCGATAGATCGAGGTTAGATCGTGTGGTTCGTGGTTTGTAGCGCCGACTTTCCGAGTAGCGCCTTGTGGAGTCTTGTTCCTTTTTAGCATTGTCATTGATTTCATGTACTTTGCTATTCTTGTGAGATCGACATTTTGTAAAGTTATTTAGACTTTACAGTCGGGTAGAATACTTGGGTATTTCTAATGGTTATTTCTTGGGCCGACATGTAGTGTCGTGCCTTGTTTGTGGTTTTAGTATATATTTCGCTTGTTCTACCAGTAGTTTTGGGGAATTTCCTTATTCTATTTTTTTATAGTTGTTGGTTGACCCCAGATGCTTTAGCCGTTGGGTAATTGTTATATCGAGTTGGTTCTTTGTTGAAACGCCACCGAGTGCCGATGGTTTGATTAGCTGCCTCAGCAATGTCAAGGCACGCGAGTTTTGTTTTTCCTCCTTTGAGAGATAATGTCTCTCTTGGTTTCATTGTCGTTGGTTTCGAGCTTCATAGCTTGGGACTTCTTTCTTATATTGCTTCCGCTGATTCGATTTTTGAAATACCGTATTTTAGTGCGGTGTTATGTTCATGTTTAGAGCGAGTTTGCTCGATTGTTTGACTAGCACTACTGTTTATCAAGTGCTTGTCCTCTTATTAAGATAGTTCCAGCGGCACGACCTTGGGATTTCGTGTTGGAATCCGGGTCAGGTCGTTACAAAGTTGGCATTTGTGGAGCATTTTTATGTGTGTGAAAGCATGTGCATTAGTAGCAACTTCATGCTCTACATCTAGCAGTTCCATGATTTTTTTGGCAATGGTGCCACAGTTAGGTTTACGCCATTCTTTCCTCTAGCATGTCATGCTTACTAAGGCTGTAAGGCATAACCGTTTCATATTGTTGTGTGCCATTTGGATCTCGAAACAGGAAATTTCTTGAAGGTTGGTACTCCAATGTATCGATACATGAATGGCGTAGCTTCGCTTTTATGTATTCTATCGAGAATCCGCCTTCCCAAAGAAATTGAGAAAATTGGAGGAACTACAGCACATACCTCAATTTGCAGGAGCATGGGCTCAAATTATAGGTGTTGATGATAAGTATATTTGCGAATACACAGAAGATTCTCCTGACTTTTGGGCAATTAAGTTTAAAAATTATTCATTTTTAGTAATGCCCTTATCTATGATGACCACGTTTATTATTTCAAGATGGGTTTTAGCCAGTATATATAGCCATTAGTCATTGTAGGGATTGATTTTGTTTCAACAAGTAGTGATGTGAATCTCTTATATCAGTATGTGCTCTCACTCATGTCTTGAACCAAGTTGTTGGTAAAATTTATTTTTCCACTTTTTAAAGTTGAGCACTGTGAAAGGAGGATCTTTCATTTTGGCTGTTGTTTGTTACATTAGTTTAAGTATTGTATTATTTACTAATTTTGAAATTTGTATTATTTTCTAAGTAGCTTACCAGTGAGCATTTGCGCCTCATGGATTGTTTCACGAAGAGTTAATTAGGCCATATGGATTTTTTACAACAATTGGATTTGTGATTGGAGCACCTATAGCTTGGCCTTTATCATTGGTATGTTTGTATTATTTAAGTCCATTAATAGTTATAATGTTCGTCATTTGTTTACTTATAATTTAAATTTGTATATTTTGTAGGTAACACCATTGGATTTTGACTCAAGCTAGTTGCATTTCAAAATACTGAACATCGAGAACTTATATTAGTTAGGATGAATGACAGATGATGTTTTATAAATATGGTATATTAATTATTTTTGTTCCTGTTATACAATGACTATACAATGACTATACAGGGTTAGTTTTAATTCAATATGTTTAGATTATCGAATGACTTGATATGGACAATGTAATTAAAGTATTGGTGACTAATATTATGATAGTTTTTTGATGATTGCGTATGTTTGTTTGTTGTTATACTTTTTACTATTTTTTCATATTTTGTTTATATATAGAATTACATTAGCATTAAAATAAATTGATGAGCAGGAATGTTATTTCCCTTTAAGGGCTCTTTTTGTTGTTTGGATATTAATAAATAAGGCATTTTGAAGTGTCATAATAGCTAGTGTCAAAACAGTTATTATATATTAGCTAACGAGACACTTTTATGCGTCGTTTTAATAGTCTTATTGAGGCATTTGATGGTAGTTAATACAGTTTGAATTTTTTTAAGCGACACTTGTAAGAGTCACAATAGTTAACTTTTCACATTTTGAATTACTTTACGGGGCACTTGTAAATGACACTATTGAAAATATGTTGAGGCTTTTACATGAGCCTCAATATGTTGTAGTTTATTAAAGCACTTGAAAAAGCCTCAATAGTCTATTGGGGCTTCAAAATAAGCGACACTTGGATCAAGTGCCTCCAGGTTAAAAAAGCATCAATAGGGTACCTATCGAGGCACTTTTAAGAGCCTCGAAAGACATAATTTGTTGGACCCATGTTGTGATCCTTTGAGGGTTGGACCCATGGTTTTATTATTGAGGGCTGGACCCATATTCTGGTTATACATGATTATTGTTGGTACATTATTATTATGATGCCACGATTGTATTTATACTGGTGCATTATTCCATGCCATGCTATGTCCTACAGTTGCATTTAGTAGCTTACTAGGTCATTATGACTCATTTCGTATGATTGTTTTCCTTAGTTTGTATAGTGATCTCGTTAGTACGCGTTGCGGTTGCGGACTAGTGATTTCTAGCAGGTGGTTTTCCCGGCGATAACTTGGATTTATTATTGTATTTATTCATCTTGTGAGATGCGGATGCAAAGTTATGTAAACTTTACTTGGGTAGTTATGTTAGTATTTTATTATCGTTTTATTTTGGGAGCCGACTTGTTTGGTCGAGCTGTTGTATTTATTTAGAAATTATTTTGTCGTCTTCCCGAGCAAGGTTTTAGGTCGCGTATTCTAGTATTGTGTTATGCTTATTTCTATCCATGTCAACTTTAGTCGTGAGATTTTGGTTTAGATGTCTAGTATCTAATCTCTTATTCTTTTAGTTGATTTGTCCCTCCGGCATGTTATAGCCGTTGAATGGTGCCATCGTGGGTTCTTGTTGGTTCGCCGACCTTTGGTTGCCGATGGTTTGTTGCCGTGCGCAATGTTGCGCCACTTTGGGTTCCCGATGCGTTCTCGCGCCCGCGCGCTTTGGATAGGGGTGTGCGTCCTGTCGGATGCGGTGACATCCACGCTTCCTCGCCCAGCCTCCCTTGTTTAGGGAGGACGAAATCAAAAGTGCGGAGGAGTTGTCGCGAATAGCGCTGGAATGCGCCTCTGTTGCCTTTAGTGGATTTTTGATCAAATATGGAGCTGAAGTTTTCTATGTCAAGTTATCCCTTTTTAGGGAATACCAGATATAGGAATACATCACCTTTCCATTCCCATTCTCCCTTGTTTAGGGAGAACGTGAAGGTGCAAAGAAAGATGTTGCAACGCCTCCATTATGGATTTTATGAAAATAGCCTTATGGCTCTATTTCGATCACTATAATCTTTGGGTTTTCTATGTCAAGTTATCCCTTGCTTAGGGATACCTGACATAGGAATACATCACCTTTCCATTCCCATTCTCCCTTTTAGGGAGAACGTGAAAATGCAAAGAAAGATGTTTGGTGCCCCACGGATCCAAAATGTTTTTAGAGTCGCCATCTTTATTTTAAGGTAAAATAAATCAAAACCAAAAAGAAAACGAGAGATA
>CM028379.1:50331059-50385673 GCA_013146195.2 Codonopsis lanceolata
CATTGAGAATCCCAACAAGTCTTTGGATCAAGCCGTCATTCCCTTGGGAGAATGAACATCATTTGTGAGTACTTGTAAAGCGATGCCTTGGATCGATGAGAGATGGTTCGTTCTTCTAGGTCCAATCCCAAATTTGGAACATGTTGCAATCGAGGGAAAATCAACCTACCTCCACTAGTGATCCACCTACTCTTGAGCATTATACGAAGGTTGTGATAACCGATCTAAATCATTTTTACAGCACATTCGACAGTATAATGCAGCAAATGCTTTTACAAGTCTTGGATGTACAATAGATCGCAGTGTCCTAATAGGGAGGGGTCCTTATAGCTTCACTATCCATGGTGAATTGCGACATTGTAATGGTGCATTATTACCCGCAGGTAGAATGCAGATCCGTGTATGCTCACTTTATATATACGACCCGATTATGCGCTTAAGCAATCGTGAGCGTCAGAATCCTACATTAGATCGAGAACTCTTGGCCTCATCCAAGAATGTTTGTTACAAAACAATCCATTTGTATCTAAATTTCGTCAAGCGCACGAAATATTACAACAACAAAACCAAGATGAATCTAATCAAGATTTACCGGCGTGTTTGCAGTATAATCCGAGAACTGATCGACGACGTTATAATGCACCGATAGTAGATGAGATTGCAGTAATATTGCCTGGTGATGGTACTGAAAAGAGGGAATCAAGAGATATTGTTGTATATCTGAAGGAGGCAGAGGTTGATGCGGATTAGTGAATGTCACCCGGCATACGCACCATTGCATTATGTTTATTGTTTCCATTTGGGGAGCTAGGGTGGGAACCGTCAATGATGCATTGGGATGTGGGTAAAGATGCCCCAAGTACTAACAAGAAACCGACTCACAATGATGGATTACTATAGTTATCGTTTATTCCAACGAACTTGAGTATTCAACCATTTTGAGAGCCCAAGTTGTTTCGAGGAATATTTGGTGGATGTTTGGGCGCTACGGAGCAAAACCGTCTTTACTACATTAGAAAAAACCAAGTTGAGTTTATTCGTGTTGAGCGTATAAAGACCTCCAAGAAATCCATGATCAAGAGGAGATCAAATTGGCAAGAGATATATTCTTCCATCTTCTTTTACTGGTGGACCGAGGCACATGTATGAAAATTTTCAAGATTCTATGGCTATCACTCGCACATACAAACACCCAGATATTTTCTTAACCATGACAGCCAACCCAACGTGGCCTGAAATTAATGATGCTCTACTACCTAATCAAACTGCTGCTGATCAACCAGATTTGGTTGCTCGAGTTTTTGAATTAAAGAGAAAACAATTGATGAAAACGGTAAAAGAAAAGAGGGTGTTCGGACGAATAGAAGCATATGTTTTCACGATAGAGTTTCAAAAGGGATTGCCTCATATGCATGCTCTATTTTTCTCGCGAGAACCGGATAAGATGAAAACACCGAACAAGTTGATAGGGTGGTCTCGGCGAGTTACGATCCGATCGAAGCCTGCACTTTTCGACACGTTAAGAGATGCATGATACATGGACCATGCGGCCAGAAACCACGTGCGCATACAATGTATGGACAATAATTTTTGCAAGAAACGATACCCAAAACTATGGGCTGAAACTACTTCTATTGATGTTGACGTTTATCCAGTCTATCGTCGACGCAACAATGACTTGGTATTGGTCGTGAAGGGGAAACAATTGGATAATAGAGATGTCGTACCATATAATCCATATCTAACAGAGATGTTTAACTGTCATATTAATATGGAGGTTTGTGCTGGATTGAGATGTGTCAAGTACATTAATAAGTACATCTACAAAGGACATGATAGAACTACAATGGTTTTGGGGAGGGGTGATGAGATCAAACAATATCTTGATGCAAGGTATATTGGACCGCTGGAAGCTGCATGACGGTTATTTGGCAACACTTTACATGAAGAATGTCCTAATGTTGTTCGATTGGATCTCCATCTTCTTAGAGAACATAATGTTTTGTATGATTCAAGACAGTCACGAGATCAGATTGGTCAACAAGCTGAGGAGAAAGTAACGAAATTAATGGCTTTTTTAAATTGTTGTGCCTCTGATAGAATGGCCCGAGATTTAACATATCAACAAATGCTACAGAATTACACTTGGAATAATTGTTTTTGGAAACGAAGGCATCCCAACTATCCAAGCAATGCTATTGGTAGAATATACTTTGCTAGCCCCTCAAGTGGAGAGAGATTTTACCTCCGACTATTACTAATTACCGTGAAAGGCCCGACATCGTGGGAAAATTCACGCACATACAATGGTATTCAATATGATACGTTTAAAGATGCATGTGTTGCACGGGGTCTTTTAGAAGATGACGAAGAATGGGCGCAATGTTTAGAAGAAGCTTCGGTTATGAAGATTGGATACCAATTGAGAAGATTATTTTCCCTTATTCTAACACAATGTTCTCTGATACAGCCTGACAAGTTGTGGAATAGATTTGCAATAAATATATGTGATGATCTTCCACACTAATTGCGTACGAATTTCAGAATTACAAATTCGACTGATGGTCAAGTAACAGATTATGGTTTGCATCTCTTGAACGAAATATTGCAAGAATCTGGAAAAAGTTTACAAGATTTTTCACCGATGCCCCTCCCAAATGAAAATTGGACACAAATAGCAGGAAACAATAGACTATTGTGGGAACATAGACAACTCCGGTACGATGCTCGCACAATTGGTGCAGAAGAAAATATTATCTGTTTGAATGACGGTCAACGACTATGTTTCGAAGCTGTAATCTTTTCAGTAGTTTTGAGTCATGGAAGGACTTTTTTTTTTGAATGAGGGTGCTGGTATAGGCAAAACATTTTTATACAACACTACTGCAGGATACTGTCGAAGCCTTGGTCATATTGTCATTTGTGTTGCATCATCTGGAATTGCATCATTGTTGTTGGTAGGCGGTAGAACTGCGCATTCTATGTTTTGTCTGCCATTGAATGTGTTGGAAGACACTATATGTTCCTTCACTAAACAATCAATTCTTGCAGAATTGTTTAGGGAGGCGAAATTGATTATATGGGATGAGGTCCCTATGCAACATCGCCATTGCGTTGAGGCCGTGGATCGCACCCTTCAAGATGTTCGTGATAACATCAACCCTTTTGGTGGAATTACTGTTGTACTTGGTGGGGATTTTCGTCAAACTTTGCCCGTTGTACCAAAAGGATATCGTGAACAAATTATGGGATCAACTCTTCAAAAATCAACGCTTTGGAATCAGATACACATTTTGACTCTATCACAAAACATGCGATTGAATCCAAATGATTCCGAAAATGTTGAATTCGCTACATATTTGAACAAGGTAATATCAATTGTACACATCTACGTTTAAACTTTAAATTAATAAATATTTTATGATTAACATTAATTTAATTTCAATCAACAGGTAGGAACCAATCCATATGAAACCATTGAACTACCTTCTACAATTCGAAAGTGTAAAGACCTCGATGAATTAATAAGAGAAGTGTATCCACAGCTGCATAAGACTGAGACTTCTTCTGCGAAATTCTTAACAAAACGTACTATTTTATTTGCACGCAATGATGATGTTAATAATATAAATGTTGAAGCATTGAAGATATTCCCCGGAAATGTCATTAGTTATCTATCGGCAAACAAAAACGTGGAAGATGATACGAGTGATCCGATCATGGCAAATCGATTCCCAATCGAATATTTGAACTCTTTGAATCCTCCTGGTCTTCTCCCTTTAGACCTGCAATTGAAAATCAGTTGTCTAGTTATTTTGCTCAGGAATCTTGCCCCAAAGGATGGTCTCTGCAATGGAACAAGACTGAGAGTAGTAAGGTGTGCGCAGCGGATTATTGAAGCTGAAATATTAACTGGAGATAAAGCTGGAAATTTGGTATTTATACCAAGAATTTCTTTTACTCCTTCTGCTTCTGAGCTTACCATTCCTATTACAAGACGACAATTTCCTATTAGGTTGACGTTTGCAATGACTATAAATAAATCACAAGGTCAATCGGTTAAATTTTTCGGCATTGATCTTCGTACCCCAGTGTTTATTCATGGTCAATTATACGTTGCACTTTCCCGATGTACTACATTCGGCAGGATAACAATTTTCTTACCATCACAAGAAGAAATTTCGACAACAAATATAGTTTATCCTGAAGTTCTTATATAGTGTTTCTACCACAGGTATAAATCTCTATAATTTCCAACTTTAAAATTAAAATTTTGTCATTTCATACACTATTACATCAAAATATTTTTTTACGATTATATAGTTTATATCTAACACATACATGGTTTCAAATAGGGCAATGCAACTCCATTTGACACTCCACCTGCATCTCCAACTATCCCTCCACTTAATTGTTATGATTCTGATTCTGTAGAGGAATTTGTAAGCACCCAACTGATGTTTAGATAAGTGTTAATAATTACATATAATATAAATTTTACAATTACATAATTTTTATCTTACATATTGCTCCAAAATAGGTTCCAGCAACCCCACGTGCAACTCCACCTACAACTCTGACACCCCCTCCTCCTCCATCTCTAATATTGTTGTACGGTGATATGTGGGATGATTCGAGCTTTGTAAATGAGGCGGTATATTTTTCTTAATATTTTAATTAATTAATCATTTTTATGCATAAAATATAGTTAAATTAATCTGTCTGAATCTTCTTTGTCTCACATGTAAATGGAAATACTGGATAGAGTTACCGCGTCTCGCGTTTCAAAACCAGAAATTGTTGTGAAATAAGAGCCTCAAGAAGAAGATTAAGTAGTGATATAATTATGGATGCACAAGGTTTTCCTTCAATTCAAAATTCTTAGTTTTTATTTGTTGTTAGTATTTCCTTTTCAAGGTCAGGTTCCTCCGTCCTCCCTCCTATAAGGGCAAGGCTGGTTGTCCCCCTCAAGTTTGTAATATTATTTCTATTAATAAAATATAGCAGGGTACCGCCCTTGTTTCCCTAAAAAAAAATACCAAATTAACTTTAGATTTTTATTCCACTGTGGATGATCACATTGTTTGAATAGATTATCAAGATATGTTAATTTTAAATGGTTACCAAGATATGTTAATTTTAAATCGTTTATTATATTGATTTATTTGAATACTAACATCGTCCTATACTGACATCGTCCCATACTGATATCTTCCCATATTGGCGCCGTGCCATAGACACGAGCACAGAATCTAGTCTATATTACAATAGTGTTCATTCACACACATGTGCAGTTGACTAAAGTTATTTAGAGATTGAGATTAAATTATTTTAAAAAATTTAATGGTTGGGATTCACTCTCACATTCACATGTGTGAGAGTAGTTATCCACTTTTAAATCTCTATTTTCTCTTACCCTCCTGTTACAAAGTCACCCTTTACAATTAATATTATGAACAGTTATACCCTGAGATTAATCTTCTAAACCATTACCCCTGACAAAACATCAACCTTACATTAATATGATCTCACAATAGAGCTCAATTAATTGACTGAGACTATCTGCGCATGTGGGTTGATTTCGCCGCAAAATCAAACGTTCATAGGTCAGTTACATATAACTCCTTACCAATAACCCCCCTCAACTATAGGTCGAGTTTGAATAGCGCCTCTCAACTACCACTTGAAGTAATGTACCCCTTAACTATAACTTTTTTTAAAAAAAATCGCACCTTCTATTTAGACGTTGGCGTTTCAATTGACGAAATCACATATACTGACACCGTGCCATAGGCATAGGCACGAAGATCTAGTAGGAATATATTATAAGGCAAATTTTAAGTGGGTACAATTTTAGAAACATGTTTTTATCTAGGTCCATCAATTTTTGGACATTTCATATAACTACAAATTGGGTGCCAAATAACAAAAATGGCATTAATGAAGATAAATCTCATCCGACCTAAAAAAACCAAAAAATGCTGATGCCAAGCATTGGCATCAGGACTGTTTTCACAGTTTCTTCAAGCCAAAAAAATTCAAAAATGTTGATGTTAGGCTTGACATCAGGATTGTTTTCACAGTTTATTCAAAGCCCAAAAAAATCAAAAAATGCTGATGTCAAGGCTTGGCATCAGGACTGTTTTCACAATTTATTTAAGCCCAAAAAAATTCAAAAATGTTGATACCAAGGCTTGGCATCAGGATTGTTTTCACAGTTTATTCAAACTCAAAAAAACCAAAAAATGCTGATGCAAAGGCTTGGCATCAGGACTGTTTTCCCAATTTCACTCATGTTCCTCTTCAACGAGTTCCTCCGTCGAATCCTCCCCCAAATCATCAGACTCTTTCTCAAATACGAACTCTAACGTGACTTTCAAACCCCAAATCCCTAGCGCACAATCCACCCTAATCTTCATCTTCGACCATAAAATTGAAGCAATTGTGTATGAATCCATCTCTAACCACGACGCATTGATTCTTTCCTTGCTCGCGCGCACCACAGCTAGCAAATCTCTCTTTTTCGCTCAGTCAAACCCAAAGTGAAAGCAAAGGAGCTGTAAAGAACCATGCCTATCACAAGTCATGCTTTAAGTGCTCTCATGGTGGATGCTCTTTATCCCCGTCAAACTACGCAGCCCTTGAGGGCATTTTGTACTGCAAACATCATTTTTCCCAGCTTTTCAAGGAGAAAGGCCGCCACAAGCCTACAACCATCTTATTAAGTCGACATCTATGAAGTGGACAGCAGCCTCTGTTCCAGACGCTTAAACAACTCCATGTCTCTAACGAACGTCTACTTATATTGGTGTGATTTGTTTGTGTGATTAATTTTTTATTTTCTTGATCTTGATGCAGGGGAATGGCTAAATGTCGTTGTTATGTTATAATTGTACCATCCAGTTGAGAATCATCTTATTGTTGTTTTATTGTTTTCTGAAATACGAATATTTATCGAAAGACTTTTACAAACCTCTTTGCATTTTGCATATCAAGAGTTCATTTCTTCCAATAGTTAAAATCAGTTTGAATGACTTCGTCAATGTGGGATTAAAATGCTGGTGCCAAGCCTTGGCATCAGCATTTTTGAATTTTTTTTTGCTAGAAAAAACTGTTTTAACAGTCCTGATGCCAAGTCTTGACATCAGTATTTTTGAATTTTTTGGTCTTGCAAAAAATTGTGTTAACAGTCCTGATGCCAAGGTTTGGCATCAACATTTTTGAATTTTTTTTTGACTTGAAAAAATTGTGTTAACAGTCTTGATGCCAAGCCTTGGCATCAGCATTTTTTAATATTTTTTTTGTCTTGCAAAAAACTGTGTTAACAGTCCTGATGTCAAGTCTTGGCATCAGCATTTTTGAATATTTTTGGTCTTGCAAAATGTTGTGTTAACAGTCCTGATGCAAAGCCTTGTCATCAGCATTTTTGAATTCTTTTTTGGTCAGACATCAGGTTGACAATCCATGCATCAGGTTGTGCAACGTGAATTTTCACGGCATTAGGATCGTTCCTCCCTTCTCCGTCCACAATAAACTTGATCTGCAAATGTTAAAAAGACAGAAAGTACAATTTGAAAACGTGGGTTTTGTCCCTCCCGCCTCTCTTGCTTCTGGCCAGTACACCGACGGTGACTTGGAGTACTTCAACAAGACTGTACGGCCGGCCTTGTGGGTTATGAGCGTTCTAGATGAGGGTTTCGTGAGTGAGACCGAAGATGAGGAAATTGCAGGGCCCGAAGCAGCGGCGGAGGACGGAGGCGATGGATTTGAGTTCGGCGGAGGACAACTGGGAGGAGGAGAATGTGGAGTTAGGGGTGGGGGCAGCGTAATGGAGGAGGGCTTCGAAGACGGGTTTGGGTAATGGGTGGGTCAGGGCAGAAGTGGAAGATGTAGTGGAGACGGATGAGCTTAGTGCTGGTCTTTATGTTTCAGTTTTCACAGAGAGTAATGGATCTGTGTAGGTGTGGGAAGGACAGGGAAATTCATGAGGGAATTGGAAACTCAGTGTGGGACGAGGATAAGGGCAGTGGCGTAATTTCGTCCCAAAATTGTACATAAAAGATATGTCCAAAAAATAGTTTGATTAATTTGAAAACATGTTTTAAAAGATGTACCGACCCGTAATTTTTTCTATATTATTATATATATGGTCTTTGAGTGGTCCACCCATTAATTAACAAGATCTCTTTGTAATCAACGAGCTTATATTTTGATCATTCATTAGATTTTTGTCTTAACAAATTATTTTACTTTAATTTTTTTGTCAACTTAACAAAGATTAATAAACATTTACTTAATTATTTATTGAAGATTTTAAAGATTGTTATGGATATATGTACACTATTTCACATCAATGATTAAATTTTTATTATCTGCATCGGTTTATAAAATGATGCATCAAAAGTGTTTTTTTCTGGTTTAGTAAAAATATTGAGATGTAAAGTAGTTGAAATTTGAAAACTTTTCAAAGTGTACCAGACCCGCAATTTCACTATAAAACAAAGCAAAAATAACAAAAAGCAAACCAGGAAAAAAATAAAATGAATAATTGCGGGTCGGTCCCATTTTCTGAAATTGTAACCGCTATAGTGCTCCCTTTTTGTTTTCAATCACATGAGTCCAATTTCATTAGATTCTTCCTTAAATGTCCCTCATCCTCCTATCGTCTTTCGTTCAAAATTCTAATGTCATTTTATTAAATTCAACCTTTAGAGTGCATCGTCATTTCACCTTCTTAGATTCATTGGGTAATTGTATAGAATAATGGAGATGTCGAATGCTAAAGATGCTTCAAAAATTCCAATTGATTGAGCCTTCCCTCTGTATTCTTTTGGGCTATTGCCCTTGATAGCAGTGAAAATGAAGATCATGAACTTTTATCAAATTTCCCTAAAACTAATTTTTAGACAACATGCAACATTAAAAGTCAGAGAAGCAGGCTTAAAAAAGGAATTGGGTTAAAACCTTGTGAGCATCGTTGCCTATAATTTGGGCGTCGTTACCTATGATTTGGACATTGTTGTCTATGATTTGGACGTTGTTGCCTATGATTTGGGTGTCGTTGCCTCTGATTTTCCTTCAAAAAGGAATTGTTGGGTGTTTTGATGGAGAGAAATGAAGAGCAGCTTTGCTATTAAATTAAAATGGACGAAAAGGACAAATTGATTATTGTGTATTATTCAAAGTGAGGAGATGAGAGAGAGAATTGAAGAATTGAATGAAATGATAGAGAGTTATATGGGAAATGATGGGATTGGGGGATTCAAAGTGAGGTGATGGTGGAAAGTGGGAAGGGGTAGGGGAGTATTAATGATGAGATGAGAGAGAAATGTACAAAGATAGAGAAAGACATTAATGAGAAGAGAGAAACAATACATTTCTAATATTTAAAGTACATTTTGCATTACGTAGAGACAAACGATGCCCAAATTTTGAGTGACGCCTAATTTTTTTTCCTAGCGACGCTCAAAAATTTGAGCGATGCCCAATTTTTGGGCAGTGATTTTTGCATTGCGACGCCCAAAAATTTGAGCGACGCTAATATTTTTCCTTGCAATGCCCAAAATTTTGAGCGACACACAAATTTGAGCTGTGGCTTCTTCCGTGCATCTTTTTTTCATTAAGGATATCTTCATCATTTTCCCCCCAAAAGTGTACTGTACCGGAATTATAGTGGACTTTTTGGGTTATATTTTCTCTACAAGGTACCAATCCAATTATCACCCAAAAGAAAATCCACTAATGACAGGCGTAAATAGTGGTAAAGGTACCGATACTCTATTAAACTCACCCAATTGATAGACCTAAGTAGTGGTAAAGGTAACCACTGTGAATACTCTAAATAGTCTTTAAAAGGTGGTCTAGAGACTCTAAACATGAGACTCAAAAGTTAATTTTTAGAAAATTAAATTAAGTATGGTAAAATATTTAATCTACATATTTTACCATTTTAGAAAAAGCAGTTAAACTCGTATAAACACATATCCGAGGGAAAGATGGAGAAGTCGAGAACTAGGAATATATATGGTCTTTGAGTGGTCGACCCATTAATTGATAGAGTAGATCTCTTGTAAAACCGTCTTATGGATCTTAATTAATAAGGCAGAGCTTCACTCTCTCATACCTTAACCCACCAACACACGGTAGGTCGGATAAAGATGATCTGTCCTACAAAAATATCCATAAGACCGTTCTACACAAGTTTTTGCCTAATTGACAAGATCTCTTTATAATCAACGAGCTTATATTTTGATTAGAGGTGACAAATTTTGCCCGCGCCCATTTGCCCGCACAGACCGCCCAATAAATAATGGGTATGGACACATCCAAAATTTTAAGTGGGCATAAATGGACATGCCCACTTGGGCACATTAATTATGATGAGCTAAATGGGCGCGCACTTGGGCACCCATACTAAAACTCATTCTCTTGCTCTTCTAATTTTGCTTTATCAATTACATACAAAATTATAAAATACTTAAGATTAATAATGACGTTTAACATAATTAATATATATATATTGTACACACACCCTTCTAGCCCTCACCCCCCTCCAAGCGCCCCCCCTCCTAAAATTCATTCTCTTGCTCTTCTAATTGTGTTTTATCAATTACACATAATTATAAAATATTTAAGATTAATAATGATGTTTAACATAATTAATATATCTATACTGTACATCCACCCTTCCAACCCCCACCCCCTCCAAGGGCCCCACCCAAAAAAAAAAAACCCATTCTCTTGCTCTTCTAATTTTGGTTTTTCAATTACATACATAATCTATATTACAATAGAGTTCATTCTCATACATGTGCAATTGATTAAAGCTATTTAGAGGTTGAGATTAAATTATTTAAAAAAATTACTGTTGGGATTCACTCTCACATTCACATGTGTGAGAATAGTTATCCACTTTTAACTTTCTATTTTCTCTCACCCTATTATAAAGTCACCTCCTACAATTAATATTATGAGCAGTCACACCCTGACATTAATCTTCTAAACCATAATCTCTTACAAAACATCAACCTTACATTAATATAATCTCACAATAGAGGTCAATTGATTGACTGAGACTATCTGACCATAAGGGTTGATTCCGCGCAAAATCAAACGTTCATAGGTCAGTTACATATAATCCTTACAAATAACCCCCTCAACTATGAGTAGAGTTCGAATAGCGCCCCTCAACTACCACTTGAAGTAATATACCCATCAAATGTAATATTTTTTAAAATCGTACCTTCTATTTAGACGTTGGCATTTCAATTGACGAAATCAGATATACTGGCACCGTGCCATAGGCACGAGCACGAAGATCTAGTTATGAAATACTTACGATTAATAATGATGTTTAACATAATTAATATATTTATATTGTACATCCACCCTTCCAACCCCCACCCCCTCCAAACACCCCCCCCCCAAAAAAAACTCATTCTCTTGCTATTCTAATTTTGTTTTATCAATTACATACATAATTATAAAATACTTAAGATTAATAATGATATTTAACATAATTAATATATCTATAATGTACACCCATCTTTCCAACCCCCATCCTCTCCAAGCGCCCCCCCCCCCCAAAACTCATTCTCTTGCTCTTCTAATTTTGTTTTATCAATTACATATATAATTATAAAATACTTAAGATTAATAATGACATTTAACATAATTAATATATCTATACTGTACACTCATCCTTCCAACCCCACCCCTTCAAGTGCCCCCAAAAAAAAAAAAACTGATTCTCTTGCTCTTCTAATTTTGTTTTATCAAATACATAATTATAAAATACCTAAGATTAATAATGACATTTAACATAATTAATATATCTATATTGTACACTCATCCTTCGACCCCCACCCCCTCAAGCCCCCCAAAAAAAAAAAAACTCATTATCTTGCTCTTCTAATTTTGTTTTATCAATTATATACATAATTATAAAATACTTAAAATTAATAATGACGTAACATCATTTTGAATCCATTCAATTTGAATTGGTATTTTTTCCATTCCAATTATTGTGAAAATTCATCTACAATCATTAGTCTTGGGCAGTTTATTTGTGAAAATGTATGTATAGCCAAAAAAGGACCGCCTCTAAAATCCGGTCAAGTTCTATCCAACCCCCACCCCCAAATTGCAAAGTAAAGCATGAAATGTCATTTTATGACTCTGTACAGTTAAATGAAACCCAACATCACTCTTAGATTGCTCCATTTCTATGACTCAGTAAATATCTGTCTATGTTACACTATAAATGGATTCATAGTGGCTTTGTGAGCAGTGCAATATGCGACATTCTATGACTTGTGTGTTTGTTTATTGGGCTTCAGTGAAATAAAAAATTGAACCATAAAATAGAAGATTGAATTGAGGGTTACAACAACAAAAATACATAATTGACACAAGAGATGAGCAAACATACATATTTATGTTTCCTTTTTTTTTTTGGTGAAATTAATGTTTTTTTTTCTTTTTGCGTATTTTTTTGTTAAAGAATGAAGTTTTTTAATTATTGTATTTATTTTTGAATTTTGTGTTAATGAGTAGATGGGCGCCCATGCCCATTTATTGTCCGTCCATATATGCCCATGATATTAAATTGACACTTACTTGTCTGCTCATTTAATCCCATTGCTCGTATGAGCGTCGACCGTGCCTGCCCATACTCGTCTGTTTGCCACCTCTTACGGTGACTGATGAGTAGTGGTGGCAAATTCTGCTTGTGGCGACCCGACCCGGGCCCGAGGTGGAACCGAGGGTCGGACCGCCCAAATAGGGGAGAAACAAGTGGACAATAAACATGCAAGGACTCATTTTAATAAAACGACGTGACGCAACATTAGAGACGTAACACGCCTCGGCCCTAAAGGGCCGGTATTTTTAAAACCTTTCAAACCTGATAAAACAGTTAAGCAATTAAACCAAGTCATCGGCGACACTACATGCCGGAACCCAAGCTAACACTTTATGGACAAGAATTAAATAAGAGCTAATAGGATGCTCAACGGAAGACTTATACGTAGTGAACTATTATACATGATAACCAAAACTCGGCTTACACAATGCCGGCATAAAGGGATTACAAGTACTACAAGAGTTAAACTACAAGTAGCTAAAAGAAGTAACAAGATCAAGTTCTATACAAATACCCAAGCGTAGTCTAATTGACTTGCTTTAACCCATCGTCCTTGCAAAATAACAAAAGAAAGGAAGAGGACATCTAAACCACCTCTTCAACTGCAACGGCGTACAAAAGGGGAACAAGGCACGAACACCGCAAGCCTCAACAGGAAGGACTTGTCTTGCTAGGATCTAAAGCAGTAAAGGGGAATGGGTAAGTCATAAAGACTTGTAAGCTATCAATCATGCATGTCATGGAAATATGCAACATCCAAGGCAAGATATAGTCACATAAGCATAGAGATCATATATCCAAGATGCACATTGTTTCACATAGGTGCTTGTAATTAAATCACATAGGATAAGGATATATGGAGAGACGGGCCGCTTCGTAGTTCCTGCATACAAGCGTTATCTGGAATGTGATGGTGTCGTATGTGTGTAAGTACAATCGACCTTCCGAGGAGATGCCCGGGATAGACACCAATGATGTTCGTTTTGAATACAGTAAGGGAGCTACTTCCCCACTGTGGCCACAGTGGAGGCGTGTGTGAATCAAGGACAGGATGCCAGCTGGACTCATGCAAATGTCAAGTAGTGTCTACTTAACAAATTCTCAGGTAGGGAACAAGGTCGACAAGAGCGATCTCCTTCAAGACAAGTAAATATTCTCATCAATAATCAGGCAGGATTGAGTTCGACAAGAGCGAACTCAACATGTCAAATAGGCATTCTATTAAATGACATCAAGAATCAAGCAAGGTAATCAATCCAAATTCAAGAGTCTAGAATTATCATTCATAGAGAAACACGTTTAGAACGTCGTAGGGATTGATTATTGAGCCGGTATTGTTCAATGGCTCACTAAATTTGACTCCATTGAGTCGTCTCTAACAATTCATCCAATAGAGTTAAAATGCTAAATGCATCCAAAACCCTTTTCTAAGTTCTCGTATCGAGTAGACTAGGCCATTAATCCACTTAACAACCATAGTCAAGTATTATCATTAATACAATATTTCATGGGAACTTTAGAAGCATTATTTCCAAAAGTTATCAAAAGCCAATGGTCCAAGAACATTAGTTACTCCTAGGAAGACATATAACACATTTGATTCTAAGAATAGGACCCATTCAATAGGATGAACAATTCATAGCTTGTGAAACCCTAGAAATCATCATCTCCAAGAGTTATCAAAAATCATTAGTCCAAGAACAATAGTTGTTCCTAAGGAGGCATAGAACATATTTAATTCTAGGCATAGGACCAAAACAACAAGATGAACATGTCATTCAAAAACCTTACAAACTCAACTCATCATCAAGCATGGCATGGACATGGTAGGAGCATGGGAGTCATGAGAAGAGGGGGACATGGCAAGTCTAACATACATCCTAAGGGGAATCAATAGCTTACCTTTCACCAAGGAAGAAGATGGGAAGAGCACAAACCAATTGGTTGAGAATGATCAACTCTTCAAGCTCTACACTTTTGCAGAAGGAGGCTTGAGCAAAGGATGAAGGGATGATGGAGGACCAAGAGAAAACCTTCAAGGAGCCATGGGAGAACTTGGGAGAAGAAGAATTTTCGTTCTTGAAGAGTGAAGGTGAAGAATGAAGGTCAACAAGTCAGATTGTGGCTTATATTTGCTGAAAATCTGAGTGGGACAAGTGTCACTCTAATGTGGTACATAAATATCTGATTTGGTTTGCTTAAAGCTCACTAATGGTTGGTTAATCCACTCTTAAAACATGTTAACTAATGTTAGGACATAAGCAAGGGGTGTTAGGAAGGTTTTAGAAGAGGTTTGGAATGGTGTTTAAGTGCCAAAGTTCGTACACAGCAGAACAGGGGAAAATCCCGTAGGAAGCTCCCAGTAGTTGAGGCGGGCGCCTCACTACTAACCAGGCGGGCGCCTGGGATGCAGAGTCTGGAGCTGAATTTGAATTGCTCCCAGAAGTTGAGGCGGGCTGGTGCACAATTTTCGATGCGGCCGCCTCACCAAGCCCTTGAACTTGGTCTAAACATGCTCTAAATGATCCCAAACTCATGGGCAACCATTCTAAGGTCTAACCCAACTCAAAACAAGTCGGAAACACACCCGAACAACATCCGGGACAAGGTAAAACAAGGCTCGAATCAAGAGATGAATGGTTAACGAATCAAACGCCAATCAACCACCAATCAAACTAGGATAACTTGGGCATGGAAAAGGATTGTTTAAACATGGTTATGACTTGAATACAAGTCCAAGAACTCAACGAACATTTCGCACATCGAAATACAAGCAATACGGGCAACGAGGGAAATCGCTAAGGGCGAAACAAAGCAAGAAGGTTTATAAACTTCCAATCAAGCTTACTATGATTCTAAACATGTTAAGAGCTTCATGAGTGATTTAAGAAAGTTTCTAAATCATATATATAGACTAAGTAAACATGCTCACAATCAACAAGAAAACATGAAGACAAGCACAAAATACACATGCAAGAATCCGGGGTGTTACACTGCTACTGAAGAGAGTTCGAAGATGAACCTCGTAAAAGCAGAGGAAAAGGTAGGTGGATACCAGGATGTTAGGATTAGGGGATAGGTTGGCTTGGGTCTGATTATGAAGAAAGGTTGGTTGGGGAGGGAGTGGTCTGGTTTCATTCGGATGGTGTAGTTGGGTTGGTTGGGATACAAGGGAGTGAAGATGGGGTAGAAGGGTTTGGAGAGTAGTTGAAGGGTGAAGGAGGGGCTGGAGAGGGGGATCTGGTAGGCTCCTCCTGAGGGATTGACTCCTCAAAAGTTGTTGGCTCCTCTTGAGGGATAGACTCCTCCGGAGAGGTTGAATCCACCTGAGTAGATGACTCAATAGGATTGGGTTGTGAAGGGGTAGATGGTTGGGTGCCAGCAGATTTCCTTCGTTGCCTCAGCTGCTGAACAGGATATCCAGTAGCTTCATCGGCAGAGGTAGGTTCTGCTGGTGGCTTGGTCGGTAGGCCTTTACGCAATAACCTGCGTTTAGGCTTGGGTGAAGGTGAGGGTTGGTCAGATGAAGGTTTTCGTTTGGGGGTTTGGGATGGCTGGGGAGTGGAGGTTGTTAGTTCAGCAGCGACAGAGGAGCTGCCAGCAGACTTGTCACGTCTACCGGCCTTCAGTTCCTGTCGAATCCATTTGGCCTGAAGCTCATCTATGTCCGCTTGCTACCTTGTCTTCTTGACTACATCAGCTTTTGTCTTGGCGAGTATGTTTGCTAGGATTTCAGCTTCATTTGGTGAGAAACCAGTCGCCTTCTTTGTTTGGGCAACTTTTCTTCACTTTAACATCTGCTAGCTCTTTGGCAGTTTGTAGAATGTCTGTGGCAACGGCAGAGGTTGGCTCCTTGGAGGCTTTCTGGCCTGCACGAGCAGCTCTCCTGGCTACATCATACGCATCCATGTCAAATCGAGTAACCATCATAGGAGTGGGCTTGGCTACTTTGTAAGCAGTTATTTTTGGCAGCCCACGTTGTTGTCGTCTCTTGTTCTCGTACTCAATGTACTTGTTGAAGAAAGTAGCCGTCATCTGCTTGTCCTTGGCCACTTTTGTGAGCTCATCTTTGGTAACTGGTAGAGTTGATTTTTGGCGAATCCCTTAGCAGGGAATTGATGAGCCTGACAAAGGGCCTTTTACAGTATGGACTAGTCTTCACTTTGTCAACGTGGTTGCTCAGTTCGTTGAAGATGATGACGCTGTAGTTGAGGTGAGTCCTTTGGTAGATGGCACTTTTTAGGTTGAGTTGTTGAGCAGTAAAGTTGTCGTGGGCTCCATTCTTGAACATAAGAGACTTGTCCAGTAGATGACTGGAGCATTAGACATCTAGGGGAAAGATGTTCCTCAGCATTCTTCCTTGAGGTTCCCTGGGAGTGTTAGTTCCCCTCATTGCTTCCCAGGCTATGTCAGCCTCAGCAATGGAAATCTCTGTGTCTCCGCCATAGCGAACCCCAATGATCTTTGATATAACCCTGGCAGAGAGAGAGAAGGGACGTCCATGAATCCATCCACGGATTATAAAGGGGGTCTGTGAATTTATCTCCATACGCTGGTAGAACTCTTCAGCGAGGATGTTGTTGTAGTATTCGTCGTGTAGACAGAAGAGGGGTAGAATCCCCGACTCGTTCATGTTGTCACACATTTTCGCTCCGGCAACGAAGGTCCGAATGGTCTCTAAGGCAATGCACATTCCTGACAAGTAGACTTTCGGGTCCAGCTCCATAATAATGTCGTGAGGGGCTGGATGGAGAAGAAATCCAGGAAGGTTGACGGAGGGGTCAGGATGAATGACGTTTTCGGGTCAATCACCTTCTTCTTCCCGGTATTCATCTTTGCAGATGGTTTCACCTACGAAAATCATTTTCAGAAATTACAGCTTTTCTCGACAGAACAAACAATCAAAGATTTTATTTTTAAGAATTAAAATAAATTTTTAGACAGAAAAATTTGAAACCCTTGGATGTTTGGATAGAAAAAAAAACAGAGAAACATTGACATATGATTCTCAGAAAACATAAGCTGCCATAGTATAGAGAGAATTGTTAGTTTCAAGGTTTTGAAATGAACAACAGTGGCGAAAACCGTCAAGACACACAAAGCGTCTTTTTGGATTCCTCAATAATATGACTCAAAAAAGAATTTTAAGCATATATCAAAAGATAGGAAATAGATGAGTAATGAAGCGCTAACCATTGCCGCTGTAAGGAAGAAGAAGCAAGTAATAGAGGAAGGGAGAGGAATCAGTTGCAGAAAAGAAAATCTGAGAGAGAAAGGGTTCGTAAAGGTTTGAAAAGGGCGGTTCAAAGTCTATTTAAAGGAAAAGAAAAGTCATTTTAGCGAAAAAGTGCCTTAGATGATTGACAGGTGTCTATCAAAAGGTTTCTAGCTTAAGATATTTTCAAAGAAATAACAGAAAGTGACTTTTAACCACTTCGCCTTTTAGAAAACCCTTTACACTTAAATAGGCAAGATAAATGAAGTACTAACCTGGTATTAATGTAACAGCCCGACCCGGACTCCAATGCGAAATCCCAAGGTCGTGCCGTCAAGACAAGCTAAAAGACGGACAAGCACCCGCTAAGCGTAACGGTGCGAGTCAAGAGTTGAACTAACTAGCTCAAGACAGGAATGTAAAGCCATAACGGCAAAACAGGATAACAAAACTAAAATCTGCGGAAGCAAATCATAAGTGGAACCCAAGCCTTAAATCCTAGACCAAGGAACACAAGGCTGAGAGAAGACTATCTCTCGACAAATCTACGACGCGCGTTACGCAACATTGCGCACGGACAACAAACCATCGGCAACCTAAGGCCGGCGAAGCAACAAAAACCCAACCTGATAAACAACTACTCAACGGCTATAACATGCCGGAGAAACAATCAACTTAAAGAATAAGAGATTTAAATACTAACAACTAAACCAAGGACTCACGACTAAAATTGTCGGAGATAACATCAACAAAACTAGAATATGTGAGCTAAATCCTTGCTCTGGAAGACAACCGAATAAACTTCTAAATAAATACAACAGCTCGACCAAACAAGTCGGCTCCCAAAATAATACGAAATAAAATACTAACATACTACCCAAGTAAAGTCTACATAACTTTACATCTGTATCTCACGAGATAATAAATACAATAATACTAATAACCCCAAGCTATTGCGGGAAGACCACGTTGCTATCGAACATGCACTAGGCAAGCGCACTAACGAGCTCACTGCACAAACTAAGGAAAACAAACACACGAAATGAGTCATAATGACCCAATAAGTTACTAAATGCAATTGTATGGCATAGCATGACGTGGCATGGCATATTGCACAAGCATGTACAATATTATGGCATCTTAATCGTACACCAACAATAAACTTGTATTAAGTCATCAAGTAACATAAACTTCATAAACCACATAGCACATTATCTTTCATATAAGTGCTCATAGTAAGCCACATAAGGGATAGAGAAGATATACCCAAATAGTGCCGTTGTGTTGCTCCTGCAATACACAATGTTATACTGTATCGTGCAACATCGATGCTCTGTGATTGCATCAACTTTCATCGAGAACCACTCGATTTAGCTAGCAGCCGATTGCGCACGTATTGTTACGGCAAAGGGGGCTACTTCCCCATTGCGGCCAACAATGGAGGGTGTGTGGGGTCCAGTGCGGCGATCCATAGCGAATACTTAATCTTACGATTCGTATAGGCGATATCGTCCTACTGCACAGAAAAAACCAAATCCAAATAATGCCGGTGGACTTTTATGCAATGCACAAGTAGATATTTACTCGCATGCTCAAACAAGAACCAAGACCGATCATAGCGGACATATCAAATCAAGTAGGACATAAAGCTCTACACACCAATTTAACAATGCACATATTTGTACATACTTAACAAATCCAACTAACTTATCAGTATAGTCCAAGAACCACATATTGAGGTATTCATAACCCTCAAGTCACAACCCAATCAAACGTAGCATATAAGCTCAAGAAATCACAATATGAGGTCTACTATAGCCCTCTACTCGGGATTAAACCAAAGACTATTATTTAGTCTAAGAACAACCATTAATCAAGACTTAGTATTTAGTCTAGTCATAAAAGCATAAATGAGACTCAACCATAGTCCTAACCGTAAATGCGTAATCGACATCCTCAAAGCCAATCTCAAGGGTACCAAAAAGTAAGCCGTAGTCATATCCTCGCAAGTGCTTTCATGTGCACGCGACCAAATTCCCTAAAAGAGAACTCATTCAAATAATCATTCCTTAAAGTAATACGAGATTATAGGTTGGTCTCTAATGCTCCGTGCCCTAACGAGCACGCTCTAAATAAATCCCCAATAGGCCTCTATATCGTGGGTGTCGCAAACGGTACACAACTCAAGATGCTCGGGTACTGACAATCAAAACCAACCCAACCCGAATATCGTAGGATTTTAACCTAAGGCTCGCCAACATGATATTAAACCTAAAACGACTCCATTGAGTCTTAATATCACACATCATTAAATACCTATCTCATAAATCCCCAAATTAACACATCATTCACACTTATAACAATTTTCCCAAAAATCATTCGGACTAGATTCCTAAGATTTAAAATCCATAGGACTCAACATAATCATATACCCATGTTATAAATCACATAATTTCAATTAAATGGATATCTAGTGAAATCACACATCCAAAGTCCCAAAATTAGGCATACTTTCATAATAAACCCAAATAAAATGTAAACATGATTTCTAGCATGCTCACAATCCTAGAAACACAAGATGAGGAGTAACAATATACTTCAACAATCATGGAAGTCATCCTACATATGCTTTTAACAAGTTCACATGCTCAAATCACAAGTTAAAAATCACACAAAGCAAGTATGTGTACTCATTGACCTCAAATAGCATAGAGTTTGTTTTCCTTAGGATCAATGAGTACAAAATTAAAAGAAGAAGAAGTAACTTACTTGTATACTACACCCAAGAAAGCAAATGGAAAGATTGATCGGTTGAAAATGATCTACTCTTCAAGCTCTACACTTCTTGTGGAGGTGGCTTGAGCAAATGGGTGAAGGATCAAGGAGGATGAAGAAGGTAGCTTCAAGAACTCAAGAGAACTCCATGGGAGAGGCTAACCACGTTTTTGGAGAGTGTAGGAGAAGAATGAGGGTCAAACTCATCAGATGTGGCTTATATTGGTTGAAAATCTGAGTGGGACAAGTGTCACAACCATGTGGTCCCTTAAAAATCTGATTTGGGCTTAATAATCCAACTAATGCACTCACTTAATCACACTTAAAACTTGTTAGAGATGTTAGGGTATAAGTAAGGAGGATTAGGGAGGTTTAAGTGGGGTTTAGAAGACGTTTTGGGTAGGGGTTTGGGTGTAAAAGTCGTACAACATCAAAACAGGGGAAAATTTCCGTATGTGCAACTGATGTTGAGGCGGCGCTCACATCTCTCCAGCGGCGCTGGACTCTGGGCTATCTCCGCATCAAGGTCATTTTGCAATGCTCTCGGCTCTTGAGGCGGGCTAGTGATCAAAATTCGATGCGAGCGCCTCGTTTAGCCCTTGAACTTGGTCTAAACATGTCCTAAATGGTCCCAAACTTATGGGCAACCATTCTAAGGTCTAACCCAACTCAAAACAAGTCGGAAACACACCCGAACAACTCCCGAAACAACTCAGAGCGAAACCGGGAAGAGGTGCAACAACGTGCAACCGGAACGACGAATGAACTCGGAATCGAACGAGCAATGAAAGGAGACTTTTAAGGAAAGTCTAAGGGCTAATGAAGAAGCTTAAATACTTCTAGAAATTTGAACAACAACTAGGGAAATAAGAGTCCCAAAGGAGAGACGATTACACGACTCAATCCCCGAACCACGCGATAGAGACGAACGCTATCTCCAAAGCTTCCAAATCATCGATAGACTTAAGGAACACCTCCAACTTGAAGTCTAATACATCTAAACATGTTAATAAACCATCTTATAAAGGTCTAAGGCCAAACCGAGGTCACGAACACGAAACGCAAGCAAACCCTCAATCGCGTCGCATTCCGACTATCATCGAGTCACGACTTGTGACTTTAGCAAGTCAACAACTATATGGCATCTCTTAATAGTGTTTTGGTCTTAACGTGGTCTCTCATACATATCTAGACCCTCTCGCAGACCAAACATACAGTCGACAAAGAAAGAAGTGCAAGTATAGCACGCAAATCGAGCTAACGAATGAGCGGGGTGTCACACTCTCTCCACCTTAAAAAGTGTGGCGACCCGACCCGGGCCCGAGGTGGAACCGCGGGTCGGACCGCCCAAATAGGAGGGAAACAAGTAAACACATAAACATGCAAGGACTCATTTTAAGAAATCGACGTTACGCAACATTGGAAACGTAACACGCCTCGGCACCAAAAGGCCGGAATTTTTAAAACTTTTCAAACCTGATATAACAGTTAAGCAATTAATCCAAGTCATCGGCCACACTACATGCCGGAACCCAAGCTAACAGTTTATGGACAAGAATTAAATAAGAGCTAATAGGATGCTCAGCGGAAGACTTATACGTAGTGAACTATTAACAAGATAACCAAGCTCGGCTTACACAATGCCGGCATCAAAAGGAATACAAATACTACAAGTGTTAAACTACAAGTAGCTAATAAAAGTGACAAGTTCATGTTCTATACATATTCCCAAGCATAGTCTAATTGACTTGCTTTAACCCATCGTCCTTGCAAAATATAAAAGGAAGGAAGAGGACATCTAAACCACCTCTTCAACTGCAACGTCAGACCAAAAGAGGAATAAATGAGACACGAACACTGCAAGCTTCAGCGAGAAGGACCTGCTTTGCTAGGATCTAAAGCAGTAAAGGGGAATGGATAAATCATAAAGACTTGTAAGCTATCAATCATGCATGTCATGGCAATATGCAACATACAAGGCAAGATATCGTCACATAAGCATAGAGATCATATATCCAAGATGCACATTGTTTCACATAGGTGCTCGTAATTAAATCACATAGGATAAGGATATATGGAGAGCCGGGCCGCTACGAAGTTCCTGCATACAAGCGTTATCTGGAGTGTGATGGTATCGAATGTGTGTAAGTACATCGATCTTCCGAGGAGATGCCCGGGATAGACACACCAATGATGCTCTAATGATTACAGCAAGGGGGCTACTTCCCCACTGTGGCCACAGTGGAGGCGTGTGTGAACAAAGACGGGTATGCCAACTGGACTCATGCAAATGCCAAGTAGTGTTTACTTAACAAATTCTCAAGTAGTGAACGAGGTCGACAAGAGCGATCTCGTTCATGACAAGTAATTATTCTCATCAATAACCAAGTAAGATTGAGTTCGACAAGAGCGAACTCAACATGTCAAATAGGCATTCTATTATATGACATCTAAAATCAAGCATGGTAATCAATCCAAATTCAAGAGTCTAGAATTATTATTCTTAGTGAAACGTATCTAGAACGTCGTAGGGATTGATCATTGAGCCGGTATTGTTCAATGACTCGCTAAATTTGACTCCGTTGAGTCGTCTCTAAAAATTCATCCAATAGAGTTTAAATGCTAAATGCATCCTAAACCCTTTTCTAAGTTCTCGTATATGATAGACTAGGCCATTAATCCACTTAACAACCCTAGTCAAGAATTATCATTAATACAAATTCATGGGAACCTTAGAATCATTATTTCTAAAAGTTATTAAAATTCAATGGTCCAAGAACATTAGTTATTCCTAGGGAGACATAGAACACATTTAATTCTAAGCATAGGACCCAATCAATAGGATGAGCAATTCATAGCTTATGAAACCCTAGAAATCACAATATCTAAGAGTTGTCAAAATCCATCAGTCCAAGAACAATAGTTGTTCCTAAGGGGGCATAGAACACATTTAATTCTAGGCATAGGACTAAATCAACAAGATGAACATGTCATTCAAAAATCTCATAAGATCAAATCATCATCAAACATGGCTTGGACATGGTAGAAGCATGGGAATCATAAGAAGAGGGGGACATGGCAATTCTAGCATACATCCTAAGGGGAATCAATAGCTTACCTTTCACTAAAGAAAAAGATGGGATGAGCACAAACTAATCGGGTGGAATCGAGCTCCTCGTCGATAGCTCCACTTTGGTGGTCTCGGTTTGGCAATCGGAGGTCGGGAGCTCAAGATATTGGAGAAACACACACCAATCTCACCTCACCATTCACACACAAAAGCTTGGGAAGAGAGAGAGAGAGGATTTTCAGATATGGTGGGTTTAATGGCTGATCACAAAATGGGAGGTTTATATGTGGCATGCAAATGTGGGTGGAATTCCACATGTCACAAGGAGAATGCATGGAAATCCACTTGTCAAGTGGAGGATGATTGTGCTTAGGCTTAATCCAACTTACTTAGGGTCTAATAGGATGGTTTAAGTGAGGTTTAGAAATAGTTTGGATAGGGGTTTGAGTGCCAAAAGTCGTACACAGCAGAACAGGGGAAAATCCCGTAGGAAGCTCCCAGTAGTTGAGGCGGGCGCCTCCTGAAGCGCGGCGCCCGGAATACAGACTGGGATTGATTTTGAAATGCTCTCAGAACTTGAGGCGGGCTAGTGCTCAAAAATCGATGCGGCCGCCTCGGCAAGCCCTTGAACTTGGTCTAAACATGACCTAAATGATCCCAAACTCATGGGCAACCATTCTAAGGTCTAACCCAACTCAAAACAAGTCGGAAACACACCCGAACAACATCCGGAACAAGGTAAAACAAGGCTCGAATCAAGCAACGAATGGTTAACGAATCAAACATCTATCAACCACCAATCAAACTAGAATAATTTGGACATGGACAAGGCTTTCTTAAACATGGTTATGACTTGAATACAAAGCCAAGAACTCAACGAACATTTCGCACGTCGAAATACAAGCAATACGGGCAACGAAGGAAATCGCTAAGGCCAAAACAAAGCAATCGAACCGGCGATTCAACAAGTAAGCATACATGATTCTAAACATGTTAAGAGCTTCATGAATGATTTAAGAATGTTTCTAAATCATATATATATAGACTAAGTAAACATGCTCACAATCAACAAGAAAACATGAAGGCAAGCACACAATACACATGCAAGAATCCGGGGTGTTACAAAAAGAATTCGTCCCGAATTCTAAATCATGATACAAACCAACATTAGGTCCGAATTCAACCACAAAACATCGAGACAACAATTACGGCGTCTCTTAATCCCGAGTTAACACTCGATCTCAAAACCACCAACCTTGACTCGAATCTCCGAGTCCACCACCACAATATACACGAGGGTCGAACTATAATAATCCAAATTCAAAAGTCTACGAAATCTCAATAGACTCAACGACATTAACACTTACGATTGAAAATACTACGACCCATACTTGAGTCGCGAATACGATACGAACAATACTACGCCAAACATGTAAGCCAAAATTCCAAATTTCAACATAAGAACACATTCAGCTACCGAAACTATTTGTTTCAGGGCACATCATGAAATTCAATCACAAAAGATTCCAAGTTAAAATAAATAGTAATTGCCTATGGAGCAATTTGCAAATTAGAGATAATCAAGTCAGCATTTCAAGCCATGTAAATCTCTCTCGCGATTTCCCCACCGCGGGTGAGAACATATAAGAGCACATTAATGAAATGTTTTGAAAATTCATTCCATTTCAGTCCATTCCATTTGGTAACGGTAGTCAATTTCTAATTTCTAACTTAATTCTTACCAATCCTAGTCCAACGACGAATTCCTTTTTGCTCACCAATTCAGGGTACCTACTGAATTAGCTTCAAAAGTTTCCGTCGTAAGGATGCGAAAGTTCATCCTTCAAGAATAAAAAGTTTTAAGCATCCTTCAAGCAGTAATAAATCCCTATACTAATGAAATGAATGAACAGGAGATAATAATTATAAAATGAGAATTTAGTATACTACAATAATAAATGTATCAAGTAGATGTTTCACAACTAATGCGTACCTTGGCAAACAACAATCGCAGCTATCATAAAACTCGTGTACCCAAGACACTAACCAAGACAACAATCGTAATCAAACGAATCTAGTAATCAAGACTACACTAATGCCCGTAACGTCCTACAACGAATACTCCGCAAAACTATCCTTTCTTAAGCTCTAGACCAAGTCTACAACCAATGTATACACTAAGCATCCTAACACAACGTTAACGTCTCAATACTTGCGAATAAATCAACTAATAAATCGCAACTTTAACCTTCTCACAAGTCGAGTGTATATCCTACTCGCATAATAACCCTTAGCAACAATATAGTATTATATTATTCATTACGTTATACTAAACAAGTATAGCATAGTCTTATTACCTATATAGACTAAACAAGTAATCCACAAAACAAACCATATCATATATCGATCGATTACCTACCGTATTGGGGTATTATTCCATCGAAAACAAACCATAACATATTACACAATACACCATAACCAATATTACACAATACACCATGTAATGTATGTATGAATGCACATGAGCTACCGATTTAATCGCATACTCATAATAACGATAATAGTAACGACGATATAATATATACATATATACAAGAATATACCTTCCTATTTCTGATAGGTTGCAAGACTCCACAATGGCCAACCGCCACGCGCGCCTCAAACTCTAGGTGACCGTCACCATCTCTCTTGGAGCCACTAGATTGTTGACTAGTACTCCCGACTAACTCTCCTCCTCGGGCAATCTTACTGAACATGATCGCCGCCACAAACAAAGCATTTTCTTTGTTGTACCCAAAGACCTATCCTCGGTGTGTCCTGTCCTCTTACAAAAGTTACATGTCAACTCGTCACCTCGTCTTCTCTGAGTAGAAGTAGTAACACCACTCCGGCCACCCGAACGCACCTTTCCTTGACTAACTGTTTGAGGTGCCGACTGTCCTCTCTTAACGTCATTGCTTCTATTAGTCTTCGATATTTTCTTTTGAGCGTACTCCTCGATGTCCAACTCCATCGCATGTGCACGATCCACAGCTCCTTGGTAATCCGTAAGCTGTAATGGAATAAGCTGCCTACGATATTTCGTCCTCAGGCCTTTCACAAACCTCTCGGTCTTCCTAGCCTCGTCAGGTACCACAATAGCAGCCGGCTCTTCAAACTTTGTTGAATACTGAGCCACGGTCATATCTCCTTGTTCTAACACTAGGAATTCCATCTCTCTTCTTTCTCGAATTACTGCCGGACTAAACCGTACCATAAACTCCTTGACAAAGTTTTCCCACACTCGAGGCACTCCATGCTGTCTCCAATGATCTCGTATTTCAAGCCACCAATGCTCGGCCGCACCATCCAATCTAAACACCGCTAAGGTAACCATTTCTTCTGATGTACAACCCAAAACTACAAAGATCTTCTCCATGCTTTCTAGCCAATGTTTCGCCTTAATAGTATCTGGCTCTCCATCAAAACTTTTCGGTTTAAACTTCAAGAATTTCGCAAGGACAGTAGAATCGTCTTCCAGTCCAAACATCTGTTAAGGAGTCACACGCAGATCGTTAACATTCCCTCCCCTCTCGTCGCCACGAGTTGTATCCGAACCGGGTCTACTAGAACTAACTCCACGCCAAGTTCCTGACATAATACGCCTACAAAGAACACTCAGCGTTAATAACTCAACAATAAACCCAACCCAAACTAGGCCAAGGAACCTATCCTGGCGAAGTAGCTAACCTATAGCTCTGATACCAAGTGTAACAGCCCGACCCGGACTCCAATGCGAAATCCCAAGGTCGTGCCGTCAAGACAAGCTAAAATACGGACAAGCACCCGCTAAGCGTAACGGTGTGAGTCGAGAGTTGAACTAACTAGCTCAAGACAGGAATGTAAAGCCATAACGGCAAAACAGGATAACAAAACTAAAATCTGCGGAAGCAAATCATAAGTGGAACCCAAGCCTTAAATCCTAGACCAAGGAACACAAGGCTGAGAGACGACTATCTCTGGACAAATCTACGACGCGCGTGACGCAACATTGCGCACGGACAACAAACCATCGGCAACCTAAGGCCGGGGAAGCAACAAAAACCCAACCTGATAAACAACTACTCAACGGCTATAACATGCCGGAGAAACATTCAACTTAAAGAATAAGAGATTTAAATACTAACAACTAAACCAAGGACTCACGACTAAAATTGTCGGAGATAACATCAACAAAACTAGAATATGTGAGCTAAATCCTTGCTCTGGAAGACAACCGAATAAACTTCTAAATAAATACAACAGCTCAATCAAACAAGTCGGCTCCCAAAATAATACAAAATAAAATACTAACATACTATCCAAGTAAAGTCTACATAACTTTACATCCGTATCTCACGAGATAATAAATACAATAATACTAATAACCCCAAGCTATTGCCCGGAAGACCACCTGTTATCGAACATGCACCCGTAGCTGCAACGCGCACTAACGAGCTCACTGCACAAACTAAGGAAAACAAACACACGGAATGAGTCATAATGACCCAATAAGTTACTAAATGCAATTGTATGGCATAGCATGACGTGGCATGGCATATTGCACAAGCATGTACAATATTATGGCATCTTAATCGTACACCAACAATAAACTTGTATTAAGTCATCAAGTAACATAAACTTCATAAACCACATAGCACATTATCTTTCATATAAGTGCTCATAGTAAGCCACATAAGGGATAGAGAAGATATACCCAAATAGTGCCGTTGTGTTGCTCCTGCAATACACAATGTTATACTGTATCGTGCAACATCGATGCTCTGTGATTGCATCGACTTTCATCGAGAACCACTCGATTTAGCTAGCAGCCGATTACGCACGTATTGTTACGGCAAAGGGGGCTACTTCCCCATTGCGGCCAACAATGGAGGGGTGTGTGGGGTCCCAGGTACGGCGATCCATAGCGAATACGAATCTTACGATTCGTATAGGCGATGTATCGTCCTACCCTGACAGAAAAACCAAATCCAAATAATGCCAGCTGGACTTTTATGCAATGCACAAGTAGATATTTACTCGCATGCTCAAACAAGAACCAAGACCGATCATAGCGGACATATCAAATCAAGTAGGACATAAAGATCTACACACCAATTTAACAATGCACATATTTGTACATACTTAACAAATCCAACTAACTTATCAGTATAGTCCAAGAACCACATATTGAGGTATTCTTAACCCTCAAGTCACAACCCAATCAAACGTAGCATATAAGCTCAAGAAATCACAATATGAGGTCTACTATAGCCCTCTACTCGGGATTAAACCAAAGACTATTATTTAGTCTAAGAACAACCATTAATCAAGACTTAGTATTTAGTCTAGTCATAAAAGCATAACAGACTCAACCATAGTCCTAACCGTCGTACGTAATCAACATCCTCAAAGCCAATCTCAAGGGTACCAAAAGTAAGCCGTAGTCATATCCTCGCAAGTGCTTTCATGTGCACGCGACCAAATTCCCTAAAAGAGAACTCATTCAAATAATCATTCCTTAAAGTAATACGAGATCATAGGTTGGTCTCTAATGCTCCGTGCCCTAATGAGCACGCTCTAAATAAATCCCCAATAGGCCTCTATATCATGGGTGTCGCAAACGGTACACAACTCAAGATGCTCGGGTACTCACAATCAAAACCAACCCAACCCGAACATCGTAGGATTTTAACCTAAGGCTCGCCAACATGATATTAAACCTAAAACGACTCCATTGAGTCTTAATATCACACATCATTAAATACCTATCTCATAAATCCCCAAATTAACACATCATTCACACTTATAACAATTTTCCCAAAAATCATTCGGACTAGATTCCTAAGATTTAAAATCCATAGGACTCAACATAATCATATACCCATGTTATAAATCACATAATTTCAATTAAATGGATATCTAGTGAAATCACACATCCAAAGTCCCAAAATTAGGCATACTTTCATAATAAACCCAAATAAAATGTAAACATGATTTCTAGCATGCTCACAATCCTAGAAACACAAGATGAGGAGTAACAATATACTTCAACAATCATTGAAGTCATCCTACATATGCTTTTAACAAGTTCACATGCTCAAATCACAAGTTAAAAATCACACAAAGTAAGTATGTGTACTCATTGACCTCAAATAGCATAGAGTTTGTTTTCCTTAGGATCAATGAGTACAAAATCAAAAGAAGAAGAAGTAACTTACTTGTATACTACACCCAAGAAAGCAAATGGAAAGATTGATCGGTTGAAAATGATCTACTCTTCAAGCTCTACACTTCTTGTGGAGGTGGCTTGAGCAAATGGGTGAAGGATCAAGGAGGATGAAGAAGGTAGCTTCAAGAACTCAAGAGAACTCCATGTGAGAGGCTAACCACGTTTTTGGAGAGTGTAGGAGAAGAATGAGGGTCAAACTCATCAGATGTGGCTTATATTGGTTGAAAATCTGAGTGGGACAAGTGTCACAACCATGTGGTCCCTTAAAAATCTGATTTGGGCTTAATAATCCAACTAATGCACTCACTTAATCACACTTAAAACTTGTTGGAGATGTTAGGGTATAAGTAAGGAGGGTTAGGGAGGTTTAAGTGGGGTTTAGAAGAGGTTTTGGGTAGGGGTTTGGGTGTAAAAGTCGTACAACATCAAAACAGGGGAAAATTTCCGTATGTGCAACCTGATGTTGAGGCGGGCGCCTCACATCTCTCCAGGCGGGCGCCTGGACTACTCGGGCTATCTCCGCATCAAGGTCATTTTGCAATGCTCTCGCTCTTGAGGCGGGCTAGTGATCAAAATTCGATGCGAGCGCCTCGTTTAGCCCTTGAACTTGGTCTAAACATGTCCTAAATGGTCCTAAACTTATGGGCAACCATTCTAAGGTCTAACCCAACTCAAAAAAAGTCGGAAACACACCCGAACAACTCCCGAAACAACTCGGAGCGAAACCGGGAAGAGGTGCAACAACGTGCAACCGGAACGACGAATGAACTCGCAATCGAACGAGCAATGAAAGGAGACTTTTAAGGCAAGTCTAAGGGATAATGAAGAAGCTTAAATACTTTTAGAAAGTTGAACAACAACTAGGGAAATAAGAGTCCCAAAGGAGAGACGATTACACGACTCAATCCCCGAACCACGCGATAGAGACGAACGCTATCTCCAAAGCTTCCAAATCATCGATAGACTTAAGGAACACCTCCAACTTGAAGTCTAATACATCTAAACATGTTAATAAACCATATTATAAAGGACCATCTTATAAAGGTCTAAGGCCAAACCGAGGTCACGAACACGAAACGCAAGCAAACCCTCAATCGCGTCGCATTCCGACTATCGTCGAGTCACGACTTGTGACTTTAGCAAGTCAACAACTATATGGCATCTCTTAATAGTGTTTTGGTCTTAACGTGGTCTCTCATACATATCTAGACCCTCTCACAGACCAAACATACAGTCGACAAAGAAAGAAGTGCAAGTATAGCACGCAAACCGAGCTAACGAAGGAGCGGGGTGTCACAATTAACGAAGAGATTAAGTCTGCCGGTTAGTAGCAATTTAAGTCTGCCGGTATGAAAGAAAACTAAAGAAACTTAAAAATAAACTTTAAGCTGTAGGATCAATTATATCAAGATTTCTCCTTAAATAAGCAAACCTGGTAGCATCCAGTGGCTTAGTGAGAATATCAGCTAATTAATGTTCAGTTGGAACGTATTCCAGACTGATGTTACCTTTTTCGACATGATCTTTGAAGAAGTGATAATGGATATCAATGTGCTTTGTCTTTGAGTGCATCACTGGATTCTTTGAGACTGAAATTGCAGAAGTGTTGTCGCACATAATTAGACAATTTGCAGTCTTGATGTTGTAGTCCACTAGTTGCCGCTTCATCCATAGTAGTTGAGAAACAATTCTTGGCAAAGAATGTATTCTGCCTCTGTGGTTGAGTTTGCAACTGATCCTTGCTTCTTACATGACCATGAGACAAGTCTATTTTCAAGAAATTGATAGGTCCCACTGGTGCTTCTTCTGCTAACTTTGCAGGCTGCATAGTCTGCATCTAAGTATCCAACTAGATCGAAGTTGTTCCTTTTTGAATACCAGATACCCAGATTTGTAGTGGTTGAAACATATCTTATGATACGTTTGGCAGCAAGCAAGTGTGATTCCTTTGGATCTGCCTGAAATCTAGCACAAACACAAACAGCAAACATTATATCAGGTCTACTGGCAGTAAGGTACAAAAGTGAACCTATGATTCCTTGATACTTGGTCATGTTCTCTTGTTTTCCCTTTTCATCTTTGTCAAGATGGCAGTCAGTAGACATTGGAGTCTCGAATCATTTAGCTGAATCAAGACCAAATTTCTTGATAAGTTCCTTTGCATATTTGGTTTGGCTGATGAAGATCCACCAAGTCCGGTTGAATCTGAAGTCCTAGAAAGTAGGTGAGCTCTCCCATCATGCTCATCTCGAACTTGTTTTGCATCAGCTTCTCGAGTCTTTTGCACATGCTTTGGTTTGTAGATCCAAAAATAATGTCGTCGACATAGATTTGTACCAGAAGAGAATGACCTTTGTGCTTGAGGATAAATAGAGTTGTGTTTATTCTCCCTCTTACGAACCCTTGTTCAGTTAAGAACTTGGATAGAGTTTCATACCAAGCTCTGGGAGCTTGTTTAAGGCCACAGAGTGCTTTCTTGAGTCGGTACACTTGATCTTGTTTGTCATGGATGACAAAACCTGGAGGTTGTTCAACATATACCGTTTCTTGAAGATAACCATTGAGAAAGACACTCTTCACATTCATCTGATATACTTTGAAGTCCATGAACGAAGCATAGGCTAGAAAGAGTCTGATTGCTTCTAATCTGGCAACAGGAGCAAATGTTTCATCAAAGTCAATTCCTTCTTCCTGTAGGTATCCTTGAGCAACCAGTCTAGCTTTGTTTCTGGTGACATTTCTATCTTCATCTCTCTTGTTTTTGAATACCCAGTTGGTGCCTATGACTGGATGGCCAGTAGGTCTTTGAACTAAGCTCCACACTTTGCATCTTTCAAACTGGTTCAGCTCTTCTTGCATAACTTCAATCTAGTAATGGTCTTTGATAGCTTCATCAATCTTCTTTGGCTCGATTTCAGACACAAATGCAAAGGCAAACATGGTCTCATTTCGAACGTTATTTCTCGTACGAACTCCTAAGTTGAGATCACCGATGATTTGAGAGATGGGGTGATCTCTTGTTTCAATAACAACTAGAGGAAGATCACTTCTAGTGAGTTCTTCCCTTAACAATTCTGGAGAAGGTAGAGAAGGTGATTCACTAAAATAGGTTCAGAAGAGATAGAATCATCGTGACCTTCATTTTCTGGTGAACAAGAAGGGTGAGTGATCTGCAAAGGTGTTTGGGGTAGAACAAAAGAGATGGGTTCAGGGTCAACAGAAGGGTTGGAAGAGGTACCAGCAGAGTTGAAGTCTGTCGGTGCTTGATTTGCAGAACTTGAAGGGTCTGCAGATGAAGGATTATGAGGTGAAGAAGAAGTAGTATCTTTATTTGTATATGTCTCAACATTATCAGAATCATCAGCAACATTTGGAGCCACTTGTGGCTCTAATAAATCATATTCATCAAAAGTAACATGCACATATTCTAAGATTTTTAAAGATGTTTTGTTAAATATGTGAAATGCTTTTGAATGTTTGGAATAGCTAAGAAAAATTCCTTTGTCTGATTTTGAATCAAATTTGCCTCTATATTCTCTTCCATTTTATAGAATAAAACATTTACAACCGAAGATTTTAAAAAATCATTTATTTGGGGCTCTTCCTCTCCATATTTCATATGGAGTTTTATTGTGAAATTTATTTACTAGGGATCGATTTTGGGTAAAACATGCAGAGTTGACAGCTTCTGCCCAAAAGTATTTCAGAAGTCTTGCTTCTGCCAGCATAGTTCTTGCTGCTTCAATGAGTGTTCTGTTCTTTCGTTCAGCTACACCGTTTTGTTGAGGAGTTCCGGCAACAGAGAAGTTATGGTCGATCACGTGGTCATCGCAGTATCTTTCAACACCATTGTTCTTGAATTCGGTGTAGTTATTTGATCTGATGTCACTTATGTCTTCAAGCTTTTGGGTTTGAAGTCTTCTAAAAATAGCGGTGACCAGATCATATGTCTCATCTTTTGAAGTCATTGTTTCGATCCAGGTGAACCTAGAGTAGTCATCAACTACTACAAGTGTATACTTGTCTCGCCGAGATACTAACTGTAGTGATTGGTCCAAAAAGATCCATGTGCAGAAGTTGAAGAGGTCTGGAAATTGACATGACAGACTTGCTCTTGAAGGAAGACTTGGAGAGTTTTCTTAACTGGCAAGCTTTGCAACTTCTGTCGTGGTCGGCAGACACCGTAGGTAGACCTTTGACAAGCCCATCTTTGGAGAGCTTGGAGAGGTACTTGAAGTTGAGGTGACTGAGACGCTTGTACCAAAGCCAATTGTTGTCACGAATGTTGTTTGCGACTAGGCAAAGGCTAGAGGATCTCCCTAGAAGGTTTAAGTCCACGACATAGACGTTTCCTTGTCTATTGCCGGTTAGTAATGTTGAGCAGGATTCACGATCTTTGATGAGACATTGGTTAGAGGAGAATTGGCAAATGAATCCTTTGTCGCAGAATTGGGATATGCTCAAAAGATTATACTTTAAGTCATTCACTAGAGAAACTTTGTTGATGGAGAGACTTCCTCTAGTGATTGAGCCATACCCAATCGTCTTTCCTCTTGCATTGTCGCCGAAAATCACCGTAGGACCTTTAGCTTCAACTATATCTGAGAGTAGACTTCTGTTTTCTGTCATGTGCCTTGAACAGCCACTATCGAGGTACCAGATGTCCTTATCTTCTAAATCTATAGCCATGAAGCAGACCTGAAAAAGTCAAAGGAACAAGGTCCCCTTTATTTTCTTTAAGGTCCTGAGGATTAGCAACCTTTTGGGAATAATACATGCCTAACCTTGAGAGAACTAGGTCTCTCAGATTTTGGTGTGAACCTTAGCAGACATTCTGGGGCCAGATGGCCTAAACAGTTGCAAGAATGAGATAGATGAAAGTTCCATGGAGGACTGTGATTAGCTTTAGCTGTAGTGTGCTTGTGACTTTCCTTATTCCCAATAGTAATCTTGGGTTCAGCTAGCTTGTTGACAGTAGACTTAATTGGTTTCTGTTGAACCTTCCTTGATTTGTTACTAGCGCAACTTAGCCTTGGCTGGTCTGTTGGTAACTGTTTTAGGAGGATTCGATAGAATTCCTTTAAGTTTATTGTCAATTAACTTGGGTGCCTTAGCCATTTCATAGACAAACTTGACAGGTACCAGCAGAGATTTCATAGGTCTACCGCCATCAGACTTTGCTTTAGCAGAGCTGTTGTCGGTAGACTTTGATTTCTCCACCGTTCCTTTCTCAAGCTTCTCATTAGAGACAATCTCTTTGGTTTTTCCTTTGTAAGCTTTGGGGTAAACATAAGGTACACTTGTATAGCCAAGTCCATGTTTACCTTTTTTCCCAAAGATCTATTTGGTGAAGGAAGCATTATCAGCAGTCTCGAAGGATTCACCTTTCTCTATGACATAAGAGTATGCAATGCTGGGCTCATCATTATAGCCTAAGCCTGATTTATCTCCACTTGGCTTTTGGCTAGAGAGGATTCCCTCGAAGGTTTCCTTGGAGTTGTTCCATGAGTCAATTGTTTTTTGCAAGACAATTTTCTCAAGGTCCAGTCCTTTGATGTGCTCAGTTAGGCAATCAACTTTATCACAGAGAAATTTGTTTTCTCCTTTTAGCTTTATATTCTCTTGTTAACAACTATTGAGAGATTGAATCTCAGTTTCCAGCAAAGATTTCTCAGCAGCAAGCTTTTCAAAATTCTTAGCGAGTTTTACATAGGCTACTCTGAAAGAGTTGAACTCCTCAAGCATTTCTTGATTATCCTTGAGCAAATCTTCCTTACTGAAGTTTTCACAGTTGATCTCATCTTTTATGAAGGGACTAGGTGAGATTTCGACTTCATGTTCAGAGTCATAGGTGGGACTTGATTCATGAGCTATTAAGCATATATTAGCTTGCTCACAATCGTCCTCATCCTCTTCTGAATATGTCTCAACCCATGTAGCAACCTGTTTTTCTTCAATGTCTTCAGCCAGCATACCCTTTTGTTTTTGAAATTTCTTATAAGGAGGCTTTCAGTATGCTTCTAATTTTGGCTTTGGACATTTAGATGCAAAATGACCAGGTTTTCTACAGTTATAACACACTAGCTCATTGTTAGATGGGCTATCAGCTGATTTTCTGAAAGGCTGCTGGTGCGTGTCCTTCCTTCCATATTTTGCAAACTTTTTAAAACGTTTAACAAACATTGCAAAATTTTCATCTGAAAGAAAATCGTTTTCACTGGAGGAAGTAGAAGGTTTGTTTTGAATTGCTTGTCCTGCTCTAGAGCTTGATTAACTTCAAGCTCGTAAACCTTTAAACTTGCATAGAGACTACGAAGAGTCATTTCATTCAAGTTCTTAGATTCCTTCATGGCGGTAGTCTTAACATGTCATAGACTACCTAGAGAGCCTAGAAATCTCATATTCATTTCTTTCTTGTCATAAGTTTTACCAAAAGAGAAACATTTATTTATTACCTCGCTGAAGCGATCATATGCTTGTCTCAAGGTCTCCTTGGGATCCTTCTTGAAAGAATCGAATTGTTAGATGTAGGTGTACTTCCTGTTGTCTCTTGTATCTTGGTCTCCTTCCAAGTATTCAACAAGAGCTTCCCACATTTCTTTTGCTGTGGTACACCGGATCACTTGTTGGTAAGTACTGGTGTCTAGTGAGCTTGTTATGATGTTGATGACTTTACTGTCCAGCTCTACTAGCTTTCTTTCGTCCTCGGTCCATTCTGATTCTTCTTTTGGTATTTCAGTAGGATTACCAGCAATGCTTACTAGAAGATTTGCCTTCATTGGTACATGTCGTCCTGCAAGTACGCACTTCCATAACCTGTTGTCAATAGAATTCATAAAACACATTATCTTATCATTCTATACATCGAAATGGCCTTCGTCCAATATTGGGACGTGGTTCGCATTTGACGTAGGTAGCATGTAGTGTGTTTGTGCCATTGGATCATGTCTCTCAAGAGTTTAATCTTGAAAAACTAGTTTCCAAAGAGTCAAGCTCTAATACCAATTGTTAGTCCCAAATGGCACAATAATAAGCTAGAAGGGGAAGGGGTTAAATAGCTTATTAAACACTTAAAACTTTTCGTATTGATTCCTAAAATAAGCACTTGCAATCTATTGAAAAGATTGAAATAACGAAGTCTTGCAAGGAAGACAAACTAAGTCTGCTGGTGAAATACTACCGATAGACATAGCTGGTTACTCAAGTTTGCAGCTAAAGGAATAAGTTAATAGATATGGAAACATAATAATGCAGTAAGTAAAGAATACATATATTTTGAGATGGTTCGCACTATAAAGAGTACTACGTCCACCACCAAGGCAGTCAACCTTGGATTTAAATGTTTACTATATTTTTCACTAGTTCTATTACAAAAATATCCAATGGATCGTGTATAAATTATTTGACTTGTGTTTGAGCAAAGGATTAATGGTTAATGTAGATAATGATTTTTTGTTGTTGTTGAGGACTTGGTTGATCAGTTGATGATCTCTTAAATGCACTGAGTTTATAAAGCTTGATGTTGTTGTAAATATTCAGAGCATTGTTTTTCTTCAGACTTTAACGACAGTATTTATAGCTTGAGCATTCTTGAGAACGTTGGTGAAGACGAAGTGAGTAACAGCTCTATTAGGTTGAATGCATTAAATGCCTGGAGCTGTCTGTGGACTTCTTCTTCAACTGATACTGAGCAAGGAATGGTGAAGAGTTGTTGCAGCAACTAGAGTGTGAGCAATCAGAGCTGCAGACCTGCAATAGTTGGTACAGTCTGTTCACATGCTCTGCCACTTTTTAGGAGGCGAAAGTCTTCATGCTTTTTCGGAAAAGCTGGAGGGACGCGCCTGAGAAGTCAAGCGTTGATCTGGAGATGATTTAATTCAAATTCAAACTGATTTGGGCTGAATTAAATAATCCACCAAAGCTTGATCAAATGAAGGGCCGGACACGTCATGCTTTCCTGATGCAGACAAGGTCTGCCGCTAGAGGCTGCTTGAAGTCTTCTGGTGGAGCCTTTAGCCGAAGTCTTTTTCTGAACCTGTGAAGTCTAAAAACCATTCTAAGGCAAAGTTCTATACAAAGTTGCCACGCTAACTGCTACGTAACCCAATTAGTCACTAAGCATAGAACCTAATGTAATGTATGAACAAATGCAAATCAAGATACAATGAGAAACAATAGAGATGCATAGTTGCTACTTGTTCTTCGGGTTTGGTTTTTAGAACCAAAAAAATAGTCAGCAATGGTGGGAGTAACCATTATTTTTTAAGAATAAAAAATTGACCCATTTTTTTTTAAAAAATTTCGATATCATATTACTTTTTATATACGGTCAATTATGTATTTTTTGGTTATGAAAAACAATATAAATTAGATTTTCATTTAAAAACAATCGATTTGACGTAAAAATTAAGGAACTAAGAGAGTATTTTATTTCAATTAACATACGAGAAAAGTGAAAATATGTTCTTGTTTTGATATTATTAGTAGTTCTGCCAACACTAACGCATTATGTAAAGTTTTAATTTCTTTTTAGAAATTTGATTGCATTGGAAATGATGACAAATGTTAAAATGTTGGCTTTTTCCAATTATTGTGGTTGTAATTATATATATATATATATATATATATATATATATATATATATATATATATATATATATATATATATATATACATATATATGTTAGTTGTAACTTTTGATAATTTTTTGTAAAAGAAAATTATTTTTTTGTAATTTTTGTATTTATTTGATAAGTGCATGTTAATGAGTAAATGAGCGCCCATGCCCATTTAGTGCCCGCATTAACTGGGCACTTACTTGCCCGCCCATTTGAACCCGCCGCCCATTTGCCACCTCTAATTTTGATAATTCATTAGATTTTTGTGTTAACAAATTATTGTACTTAAATTTTTTTTGTCAACTTGATTAAGGAAGTATTACAAAGATTAATAAACACTAGTTTTTGCACATGTGCGTTAAACGAACAAAATATATCTTTTTCAAATAAATTATACGAAAAAAAAAGAGAATGACAAAATTAAAAGAATAAATTGAGAAGAACTACTTAATTAGAAATATATTAAACCATTATAGATTTTGAAAAATTTCCTTATACACAACATTTGTTGCTTTATTTGTTAATTTTTCATCTTCATTGTATTTTAGTATCTAGGAACTGAGGTGACATCCCGAGATAGAATGTTTTAAGGCTGAGATTTATATAAATTGCACTTTCTTTTTCGGAAATGCAAGATCAGACGGAATTGAACCATATTCATGATTCGTTAAGGCAACAAATGGCGAGAGACTTGTGCCTATGGATGATGAAAATCGATAGAGATAATAATTTTTGATATTCCATTTTGTGTGTTTATTATTCAAATATGTCAAATGGAGTGAATATTGTGTGTTACAATGGAACGTGCACAAATCTTTTAATCCACAACACTACTCGTCACAAGCTTGCTTATGTTGTCCATATCAGTAAAGTTTGTAAATTTGGTAATTTTTGGTCAGTTCGACTTCCTTCATCAACGTCTCAAACTCATTTTTTCCCAATCAAATAGTGGTGAAAATTTAACTTTGGATATGAAAAACCACATTAATACATTTCGATTTATGATTTAGTTTAATTTTTTTATTTTTGGGGAATACTTGTTTTGTACCATATATTCGTCATTAATTTTCAAATACAACATTATAAATACATGCTTTGTAACACAATTAAAGAAGGAAGAAAAAAATAACATTAATAAAATACAATTTACAGTTTGAGTCAAAATTAAAAGAAAAATCATAATTTATAATATGAGTTTTATACTTAACTTGGTTTCAACAATTGGTGAGACTTTCAAATAGCGGTTGGATGGACGGAACCATTATCTTGCAATTAAATTTTGAGAATCTAATATGATCAAGATTTTTAACACTATTGGTACGTTGGTCTGAATGTATATATTAGACCTGTTTAATGAAACCTTATTAATTTTCAGTAAATGTAATTATGAAAATGTCTAAAGATAAGTTGTGTTGGTTGTATTCAAACTCGCTGCACTTTGAAAGTTATTTATACATGAGGTTGGAAGTCAAAAGAGAAAAAATTCAAATGGTTTTAAGAAGTTAGACAATTAGAGAATTGAGAAGTCAATTAATGGAATCTTGTATAAGTTTGTGACTAATCAACTTTACATCAATATATAATTGTTTTATTTTTTTATAAATAATAAATGGTACATTAAATATAGTGTAGATATTCGAGATTTGACTGAGTTAATATTGATCTATTTTTAGTAAGGTGATTTTGACAGAAAACTTCATTTTTTAGATGTGATATGTACTTTTGGCTTTATATATATATATATATATATATATATATATATATATATTTACTTAATTATTTATTGAAAATTTTAAAGATTGTTATGGATAGTGTTCACTATTTCACATCAATGATTTAACTTTTATTACCTGCATCGTTTTATAAAATGATGTATCAAAAGATTTTTTTTTCAGATTTTAAAACAATATCGAGTCAAGCGGTTGAAATTTGAAAACTTTTCAAAGTGTATCGGACCTACAATTTTTTTTATAAAACAAAGCAAAAAATAACAAAAAGCAAACCATGAAAAAACTATGGGTTATTTTCGGGCAGTACCATGCGGTGATATTATAACCGAAAAAGTCTCCTATCTTTTTTTTTAAACCGTTAAAGTACATTTTTAGGAGGGAAAAAGATAAATATACCCTTATGAAAAAAGGCACGATGATAAAGCTTTTCCCAAATTTATGCATCGCCATACACAACTTGGGTATCCCAATACAAAAATTAGGCATCAATAATCAATTTTGTACATCGATCATTAATTTTAGGCATCGATCAATAAAAAAGTGACCTTGAAAGACTTTCTCTCTCTCATATTCTCTCTCTCTCTCTCACCCTCTCTCACACGCTCAAAATCATTAATTCGGAACAAAAAAAGGGAAAGAATTTATTTTGGGAATAATTACAAGCCGGTACATCTTTTAAAACATGTTTTCAAATAAATCCACCTATTTTTTAGACATATCTTTTAAATACAATTTTAGAGAAAAAGTACATCAATGCCCTTTCCACCCCACCTTCCCAACAGTAGCCCTTTCGACACCTCCATGCTCACTATCTTAGTCCTCCTCACTGCTCTCTTCTTCTTGAGCTTCTTCTCCTTCTACATCCATGGAAATCTGATCTGATATATGTTGTGCCCTTGGGAAAAAAGAACCCAAGTACATGATCACGACACAAGTGGCGATACTCTTCAAGCCAATCAGAAACAACTAGCGAGTCTCAGCGCTGCGTGGTGCCATAGGTACTCGCCATGCGGAGTTTGGTCACATCTCTCGCATAAGTATGGTTTATGCGACAAGAATGTGTTGCCAAGAAGGCCGCTGCCCACTCTCATGGCTTGAAGATAAGCGCCTTGGTGGTATTCGACATACCATCCACCATATCATGATCAACATCGACTATCGATGGACATTGAGACCACTAATTCTTCCGTGCGCCTTAAATTGCCACAATCACCCATCGGTGCTACGCATGCATCTAACCCAAGCACATGCAAGAAGTAAACCAAGTGTTTTATGCGCATGATACAACAAGGCCAAAGATTTCGTCGTCATATGGTCTACTTCTCTTGTATCCGATTTGCAAGCAACGTTAATCAAGGAAGGGGTAAACCGAAAATAAGTAATGGAGTATTTGAAATGTTTGAAACATAAGACATTATTAATAATTCTCCATAGAAAAAGGAAAGAAAATTAATTCTTCAAAGAATGCACAAACCTCAAGGGTTCGAGAGGTTACTTCTTCATCTCCTTCATCGCATTTCTTCTTGATTTTCTCTATTTAACAACATTAGATTGTCCTTTTGTTACCGAGGCACATAAGGTTGACATTTGGTAAGAGTTCAAGTTCGAAAGTTGGGTTTGACATTTCTCCGTTAGTTTCCGTTAAGCACTAGTAGAGAGCACCTAACGGCCTGAGAACTTTAACGGAGCATAACTTTCGCGTCCGGATGAATTCGGGACCCAAGATATCAAATCGAAGCTCTCGACGAGCTCTACAAGATTCACGGGTTTACCCTGTGAACTATTCATTTTAGCCCAAAAACGCTGTTTAAGTACCGTTATGGGCCTTTGAAGTTTTCGAGCTTTTGTCGCTTTTTTGTTTAAGACTTTTCCTTTTAGGGTTTGGATTGTTAGGGCATATAAATACCCTATTGAACATTATTTGGGTAGTTTTTAATAAAATTTGATTTTTTTTTGCTTTTTGCTTGAAGAACCCTAAGCCGTCATAGGCTTGTTCTAAGGAATTTCTCGTTGAAAGAGTTTCTATTTGATTGTTTTTCAAAATACTGTCAAATCCATCCCGATGCCGGGCTTGGCATCGAGTTTTTGGATTAATTTGGTACCGCATAATCTTGTCAAATGCATCACGATGCCGTGGCTTGGCATCGAGTTTCGATTGATTTTTGTCTTCCAAAATCAAGTCAAATGCATCCTGATGCCAACGCTTGGCATCAGAGTTTCTGGATTGATTTTCTGTCAAATGCATCCTCGATGCGGCACTTGGCATCAGAGTTTCTAGATTGATTTGGTCCTCCAAAATACTATCAAATGTATCCTGATGCCAGCACTTGGCATCAGAGTTTTTGGATTGATTTTTGTCTTCCAAAATCAAGTCAAATGCATCCTGATGCCAGGGCTTGGCATCAGAGGTTCTTGATTAATTTGGTTCTCCAAATACTATCAAATGCATCGATGCCACTTGGCATCGAGTTTCTGATTGATTTTGGTCATGCATAATCTTTGTCAAATGCATCGATGCGAGCTTGGCATCGAGTTTTGATTGATTTTACGTCAAATGCATCCCGATGCCAATGATTGGCATCGAGTTTCTGATTGATTTGGTCTGCATAATCTTTGTCAAATGCATCCTCGATGCCAAGACTTGGCATCGAGTTTACGGATTAATTTGGTCCTCCAAAATACTATCAAATGCATCCCGATGCCGTAACTTGGCATCGAGTTTCCAGATTGATTTTGGTCCTCCAAAATGTCGAATGCATCCCGATGCCGACAGCATCGAGTTTGGATTGATTTTCTGCGCATCCCCGATGCCGTGGCTTGGCATCGAGTTTTGGATTGATTTTGTCAAATGCATCACGATGCCAATGCTTGGCATCGAGTTTCGATTGATTTTGGTCCCGCATAATGGTCAAATGCATCCCGATGCGGCTTGCTTGCATCGAGTTTGATTGATTTTGGTCCTCCAATAATGCATCCCGATGCGATCGAGTTTTACAGATTGATTTTGGTCCTCCAAATGCATCAAATGCATCCTCATGCCGCTTTGGCATCGAGTTTCGGATTGATTTTTGTCAATGCATCCCGATGCCGGGCTTGGCATCGAGTTTACGAGATTGATTTTGGTCTGCATATCAAATGCATCCCCGATGCCGACTTGGCATCGAGTTTCGATTGATTTTGGTCCCGCATTAATCTTTGTCAAATGCATCCCGATGCCGCGCACTTTTGGCATCGAGTTTCGGATTGATTTTACGTCAAACCATCACGATGCCGTGGCTTGGCATCGAGTTTGATTGATTGCCAATGCATCCCGATGCCGGCTTGGCATCGAAGTTTCTGATTGATTTTGGTCTGCGTTAATGCCAAATGCATCCCGATGCCGCTTGGCATCGAGTTTCGATTGATTTGGTCTGCATTAATCTTTGTCAAATGCATCCTCGATGCCGGCACTTGGCATCGAGTTTGCCGATTGATTTTGGTTGCCCCATTAATCGTCAAATGCATCCCGATGCCAACTTGGCATCGAGTTTCGGATTGATTTTACGTCCAAATGCATCGATGCCGGGGCTTGGCATCGAGTTTCTGAATTGATTTTGGTCCCGCCGCATGCATCGATGCCGCATTCTGGCATCGAAGTTTCGATTGATTTGGTCTGAATGCCAATCCCCGATGCCGCATTGGCATCGAGTTTCGATTGATTTTCGGATGCCGTGGCTTGGCATCAGAGTTTCTGGATTGATTTTGGTCCTGCATTAATGCTGTCAAATGCATCCTGATGCCGATTGCATCGAGTTTCGATTGGGTCCCGCATTAATCCCGCATCGATGCCGCCACTTGGCATCGAGTTTCGATTGATTTTGCGTCAATCATCCCGATGCCCGGCTTGGCATCGAGTTTCTGATTGATTTTCGTCAATGCATCGATGCCGTGGCTTGGCATCGAGTTTTGAATTGATTTTGGTCCGCATTATAATGCATGGCATCGAAGTTTCGGATTGATTTTGGTCCCGCCAATGCATCCCGATGCCAAGACTTGGCATCGAGTTTCTCGGATTGATTTGGTCCTCGCATTAATGTCAAATGCATCCCGATGCCAAAGACTTGGCATCGAGTTTAGCTGCTTGATTTGGTCCTGCATAATGCCGGATCAGTTTTGTCTTCATTAATGACATTTTTGTCATTTGGCAAGCAATTTGTAGTTAAATGAAATGTCCAAAAAATTGATGGTTCTATATGAAAACATGTTTTCAAAATTGTACCCACTTGAAATTCTCCCATGATTATTAATATTAGTTTCATGTATAGTTTACTTTAAAGTCCATGTGTATGTGGCCCATAATTAAAGTATGATGAAAAAGTAAGGGTAAATTGGTAAAAGTGTTGTCATAAAAAGGAAGGTTTCAAACAAGACAATTATTTTGGGACAGACGAAAAAGGAAAGTAGGACAATAATTTTGGGACGGATGGAGTATCATTTTTTCCTTAACCTTAAATGTGTCATTTGTGGCCATAAATATGTCACTCTTGCTATTAAAAGTGTCACTTTTGCTATTAAAAATGTTACTTTGTAATATAAATAAAAAAATGTTACTTTTGGTTTTAAAAGTATTACGTTTAGCATTAAAAGTATCACTTTTTAGCATTAATTGTGTCACAGTTGACCCTAGAAGTGTCACTATACAATATTGATGAAAATTGTCATTGTTTTGCCTTAAAAGTGTCACTATTTAGTATTAAAGTGTCACTGTTAGCCCTAAAAGTATCATTTTGCATCTTTAATGATAATTATCATATATTTTTTGAAAATGTCACTTTTGACCTTAAAAAAAATTCACGTATGTCCTTAAATGTGTCACTTTTGACCACAAAGTATCATTTTGAATTAAAAATGAAGTTAAGCAAGGTTTTAAATTGATTTAGGACTAAAATGCAAAGTCTTAGTACTTAGGGACTTCGACAGCTAAGTTTTGAAAGAAAGAGGGCACCTGAGCAATTAATGAAACATTTCTTCAATGTGCTGACACATTCCTAGCGCACCATGTGGCGCACTTCCCTCAATTAACTACTTTTGTGATTGATCCGGCTTGACCCACAGGTTTCAACCCCTTTTACCCGCTTTCCAGTTAGTTTTTCTCTCTCATTTTGCATGTTTTCTTACTTGGTAACTCGTGGTCTTCTTCGATAGCTTACCCACTCTAGCAACCTCTTTTTATTATTTTTGGGTTATATCTTACGGATTTGAATCCATAAGACCGTCCTACGTGAGACCTACTTTTTATCTAAAATAGTACTCCATACGTTCCTAAATTATTGTTTTGTTTGATCCGGCACATAGATCAAGAAAAAATAATTCACTTGATTATTAATATTGGTTTGATGTGTAGTTTTCTTTAAAACTCGTATGTTGTGGCTCATAATTAAAGTATGATGAAAAAGTAAGGATAAAGTGGTAAAAGTGTGTCATAAAAAAGAAAGTTTGAAACAACAAAATTATTTTGGGACATACGAAAAGGAAAAACATTACAATAATTTTGGGACGGAGAGAGTACTACACTACTTTTAGTTCCAAAAATTTTATAGACTACACTATTTAAGTATTTCACATCCAAGCATCCAGTGAAGTTCACAGTTTTAGTATACTAATACTGTGGAAACAAAATTTTGGCAACTTATGAAAGACAGTCTTACATATATTTTATGTAAGACTGATCCATTTGACCCGATCAATTTTGTGTTGATGGGTTGAATTGTGAGAGAGTATGACTCTGTCTTACGAATTAAGATCCGTAAAACGGTCTTACATGAGACCTACTCTAAAATTTTGGCTAGTATTTGTATGATCGTAATTGTTTTTGTTGTGAACGGTGTGGCTCGATTACCCTGACCAGCTCCTCTGAGGAATAGGATTTGATGGGACCTCAAAGGGGGTGGGGCTGTGAGGGGCGTAGCCCCCCGCGGTGCTGACTGTTGGTGTTTTGGTGTAATGCGGGCACATTGAGGACATACAATGCCACCGCATCACAAAGTGGTCGCATCCAAAGGGGCAGTGCGAGCGCATCACAAAGGAAGAAAACGAAGGAAGTCTCTGCCGACAATGTGGCCGCATTCAGGAGTTGAATGCGACCGCATCGAAGGCAATGGTTGCATTTAGACATTTCAGTTTAGGGTTTGATTTGATATTGTATCCCTATATAATTGTAACCCCTATAACGTGTTTAAGATGACATAATAAAATTTCGACAGTTCGTTGGCCCCAATCTCTCTCTCTCTCTATTTTTCTTTGATTGATCTTGGATTACTTTGTTAATTGTTTGCAAAGTCTTCTACAGTACAAAACAGTTTTTTTTTTTTTTTTGTAATAACGAAAATTAGTAAAAAGTGGTTGGTTCCAATAATAAAGTTAATAATGAGAAAATTTAATAGGGAATAATATATGTAACAATGTAAGTGTAAGTCGAGTTGGCAACGAAAGCTAGAGGGGGAGGGTGAATAGCCTTTTAAAAATTTTGAGAGTTGTTTTGAAAACCTTTAAAAGTTGCAGCGGAAAAGATATGTTTTCAGCAGCTGATTTAAAATCAGCAGATAGCATCTGCTGAACTTAAAACAGTTTGGTTTGGTTTTCTTTTGATCACTTAAGTATAGAGATTGAATTGGAGTACAATATATATAAGATCAACTATGTAAATAATTCAGGGATGTAACTGTTAAATACTTAAGTAGATAGAAGCTACTTAAGTGTATGAACAGTAAAAACAGCAGATAGAAGAACATAGTATTTGTAGTGATGCATAATGTTAAAACTGTTATGTCCACTACCAAGTTGGTCAAACTTGGATTTTGAAGTGCACTAATTATATTGAAATTTTAAGTGATCACTAATGAATCTGTGCACAACAAAAACCAGTGTTTGAGGAGTATGATTGAGCAACAATCATACTCGTACAACAATCAAGTATTCTTTTAGGATTAGGAAGAAGTTGAGAAGAATACAATGATTGTCTAAACAAGAACTATAAAGGAATGAAAGGTGAAAGAACATCTAGTAATTGTTTGAGGACTGGAACACATCAAGGGAAGAATTGCTATGAAGGAATATGATGTGTGTCCAGCCCTGGATTGAAGCAAATCAAAAAAAGAATATCATTTCAGTGGAGAGTGATTTCTTCGATCCTACTATCCTCTATTTTCTAATGTCTTCTATCATAAGAACTGGAACATTTCAAGGAAGGAGTAGCTTGAAGGGATAAGTGAAATGTTTGTACCTAATTCTCTATCTTTCCTCACATTTTGAATCCTTGCACCAAACTGCTTTATATAGAGATGCTTGAAAGTAACCGTTTGAAAGAGCATGGATAATTTTTGAAGAGCGATGATGAAGTCTATCTTTCAAAGCTTGGAGATCTTGAAGAGGATTTCTGAAAACGAAAGATATCACCTATCATAAGATCATAAATTCAAGGATAGAGTGGTTATAAATTTTCTTCCGTAAAATAAGGAGAGTGGATATCTTCTAGCATGATATATTTAAAGAGAGTGGTTGGCTAGAAGATATGCTATATTGGAATATTTAATACAATGGTAAACTGTTGAGCAATTTAATGCTTTTATAAAAGTCTCTTTTTGAATAGTTTAACGTATGAATTTAGATGACCATAAATTAAATGCGTTAGAGTGGCCAACAGTGTTTTTCAAAGATCATTTGTTTAAAAATAGTGTTTGAAGGAATATATATAAAGAATCTTTTAGGTATTTTAATCAAAAAAGTGTAAGTAGATAGAATATCTTTTAGCAAGGTGTCTAACACTGATTATCCACAGATGTCATCTGTTGATTACTTTAGCTTCAGTAGATGGATTTATCTTTTAATGAACGACTAATTTTTAGCTAAGAGCAAAGTCCACACGTTTTCGAAAATATTGTTTTTAGGAAATCTTGAAAGCATAGATTTCACGCATTGATTCAACGGAGTATAGTTTTCACCAGATGGGGATTTAGGTAGAAAAGCATAGCGGCTGAAAACTGAGTTTTGTTAACAGTAGGTGTAAGAAACTATATAGAAAACTACAGCTGTTAAGTAAGGGGATCAGCAGCTAGCTAGTTGTTGATGACTAAGTTACAGCAGATAGAATAAGGCATAGTGTGTTGAATCTTGCCTTAAAATAAAATTTGTTTAAAATCATTCCATTTGTTGTCAGCCAAGAACTTTTAAGTTATTTCATTTTGGTCAGCTTATGATTTAAATTTTTTGTCAGTTACCTGTTTCAACTGACCATAATGTTTTAGTGTCAGCTTGTTTATCTCATTTACTTGAACATTTCCTTGTACTGACACTTTCTCATTTTGTGTTTTTGGTAGATATTCTGTAAGATATTTTTCCGACAGGATCCCTGTGATCTTGTGAAGATACGTATACATTGCCAAATACATTTCAAATTCAAATGTGTTTCTAACGGGTTACTTTTCAAGAACATCTACAAATTCCCTCAGGAAGCATTTGAAAATATATAGAAGTCTGAAGCATTCTAATCTCAAAGCAATTCTCTATGTGCCTTAGTCTTCTTGAAAAACTTTAGCTAGATACTATTCTTTGAATATTTCTTTCTAGTTATTGTTTAGACAAACACTGAGTGATTCATTTCATACTCTTTAGAAATCAATTAGTCTGTCTCACGAGTTAGATTGTTATTCAATCATTCTCCATAAACACTGGTCTTTTGTTGTACACTGATCCATTAGAGATCAATTAGATTTTTAATAAAATTAGTGCACTTCAAAAATCGAAGTCTGGCCAACTTGGTAGTGGACGTAGCAGTTTTACTGTGAACCACTTCAATTCTCTTTTCAGTTATTTCTTCTGCTCTTACAAATTGATCTAACACTTAAGAAGTCTTAATCTACTTAAGTGTCAGTCAGTTACTTACATTAATTGTTTAATTATCTGTTTTGATAAATTGTTCTTCAGTTCATTTTTTATATCTAGTGATCTATCTCCAAAAGTTATTTCTTAAAAACAATTGTGTCAGCCAGCTTGAGTTTTTTTTTTAAACATCAGCCAGCTGACCAATATCAGCTGACTGACAAAAATCCAATTTCCGCTGCCAACTTTCAGAAGTTTTACAAGTCAACACTCAAAGTTTTTTAAAAGGTTATTCACCCCCTCTAGCCTTGTCAGTTGCCAACTGGACTTACATAGTGAGAGCTGCCTACCTTAGTTTAAGTTTATTTTATCTTTCATTAGTGGCAAAACATTAGTTTTAGGTGTATTTGCTGAATCATCAGCAGGAAGAACTTTAGACTTGCTAAAGTCTAATCAATTTGATTTTAGTTAACAACTAACTAATGTTCTAATCTCGCAAGACTATAATTAACTCAACCTATTTGAACTTCACTTGGATATATCTATTAAAGTGATCTTGATTTAGTAGGTGAATTTCTGTGAGTCCTAATTAATTCGTACTTGTTGTTTTATGTTCTAAGGTCTAATTAATGAGTTTAAGTAATTATAAACATCTATGTTTCAACAGTAAGTTTATTAATGCATTGTATATAGAAACAAGATATACACCTAGTTAATCTGATAAAATACACATGTTTGGTCAGATAAATATAGAAGTTTAGGAATCAGAAAATCAGGCACATTTAATTATGCCAGGTGTTTAGTAAAATACTCCCTCCGTTCTAGGTAAATAGTCCATTGAACTATTTTGGGATGTTTCACTCTAAGAGTTATGCTTACAATTTCTATAGCATTTCATCTTTACCCTCCACTTGTGTTATAAGTACATTGTTTGTACTTAACTATTTTTTTAATTATAACTAACTTTAATGACATTAATATATCCTTTAATAATTAGACTTTTCAAACGGGGACTCTTTGGGTGGAACGAAACGGGTATATCTTTCTTTTTACATATAAACCTACTTGTAGGAGTAATTGGCATACGAGTGTACCACGTCGAAAAGGCTCTCATTCCCGTACACAGAATAAATATGAACTTCTCATTTTAACCTATTTATCTGATCATACATAGGTCAAACCGTCTTAGACATGTTAGAATATGATGTTGATGGTCACTTTTGATGGGTCTCATTTATGAGACAAATAACATTTTGACCAAAGTGAGAATTGAGAAGTGTTGTGTGCACATAACAACAATTTTTGGATTGATATCATTTGGTGTTCGGAATCCATAGTTGAAAGTAATTGAAAAAGTGGCACTTAATTGAGTTTTGTGTGCAAGAGCATGGGCACGCGCTATTGTTTGAAGGTAGGATACATCTTTGTTGACAACGTGATATATTGTAGTGCTCATGACATTTGACATGGGCACACGAGATATGCAACAGTGCTCAAGTCATACGACGTGGGCACATGCTATCGCTTGTGCAAGACAATATTCGGCTTTGTAGGGTTTAAATACAAAACTCATCAGTGTCTAAATTCAACGTATTTGGTCTTGATTTGGGATTAGTGGGTGGATACAGAGAAAGTAATTAACCTAAATACTCCAAGTTTAACGAACACGTCCTAAATGAAAAGGGGGATATGGCTACTGCTTTTTGTGAGACACACACACGAAATCTCTCTGTGTCTTTGGCATACAAATGATTGTTGCAAAAGAAGGAAAGAGAACAAAAAATGGAAATTGTTTTTACAAGAAAAATTAAGAAAATGATAAATTAGAAAAATTAGAGAAACTAGAGAGAGAGGCTTGGAGCAATTTTCTTTATCATATATATTCCTCTTTATTATTCACCTAATGAGACTTGTTAACGAAATACAAACATAAATTAATAAATTAATAAACTAAACGGGAGAGGGGGCGAATGGGGAAAGTGAGGAGTGAGGAGTGTGGGAAATGGGGAGTGAAAATAAATGTTACATTCCTCCCCCCCCCCTTTTAATCATCCATGCCCGCAAGGATAATGATTGAAGTCGTCTTCGAGCACGCGACCGTCTTCGCTAAAGATGAAGAGAGGAGCACCGGCCAATTGGGTAGCATCGGTAATTATGTTTTTGGCATAATTAGCATGTTCGAGGGAGTCAATGTGACCGTAGCGGCGGCCAGCAGTCTCGTACTCGACGATGACGGTCTTAATCGTAATACATCGGGAGGACGAGAGACAAAACACCCATTAAGGAGGGGGAACCAAAAGATATCCAATCACTTGGGCTCCACTGAATTTCAGGAAGAGTAACTTCAGGTTGGTGTGGTGATGTGCACAAAAAATGCAATTCGGGCAAAAATACCCGGCCATATCAAGTAATAAAGTGTACATAAGTATATCGATCACATAAAGAATGCACGTAATTTTCACTCCAAGTAAGTACTAAATTTGAGCTAACTAATTATATTTGAGTTAAAAGAAAATAAATTAAAAACTAAAAATATTTAAAAAAATCTAAGAAAGCAATTAAATTTACTCTACTGCGGAAGTGGTTTGACAACAACAAATCAAGATTAAAAAGATAGGAGAGCGATATTTTTATTATAGTCGGTGTATAATTTAATCCTCTTTTACTTTTCTTTAACTCAACTATTGGTAGTTGTGTGCACTCTAATATTCACTACGGGCTATCGCATCTTATATCAAAGGGTAAAATTCTGGCCGGTCCCTTTTTCAAAGTTTTTAACTCCAAAAGTCTACCGTTCTTTTTTTCAACCGCAAAAAACTATTTTTCAACATCTTCGACAACACACTTTGGATTCGAAAATCTCTATTATTGAGCAACGAAACGGGCATCGACCTGCCCGGTCAGGTCGCGGGAGTCGAGGGGGTAGCGCCCTCGAAAAGTAAACGAGTTTTCTGAATCGTTAACTACGAAACTTTAATGAAAATGTGTTGGGTTGGATAGTAAGAACGAAGGCGAAAGAAGAGAAATAAGAAGGCTTACGACGGAGGAGAAAGAAGAAAAATACTGAGGACATGGTCTGTTTCATTATGATTTTGAACCGCGGTACAATTAGACTAGACAGTTAAACTATTTTGAATCGTGGTGCAAAAATATCGGATTAAATTGATGAATCACGGTGCAAATAGACTAGTCAATTAAACTATTGAACCGCGATGCAAAAAATAATGCAATAAAATTGATGAATTGCGGTACAATTAGACTATACAATTAAACTATTGAACCGCATTGCAAAAAATAATGCAATAAAATTGATGAATCGTGGTACAAATATTGATGAATCGCGATACAATTAGACTACACAAATTAAACTATTGAACCGTGGTGCAAAAATTAATGCAATAAAATTGATGAACCGCGGTGCAATTAGAGTAAGCAGTTAAACTATTGAACCGCGGTGCAAAATTAATGCAATAAAATCGATGAATCGCGGTGCAATTAAACTATTGAACTGCGGTGCAAAAAATAATGCAATAAAATTGATGAACCGCAGTGCAAAAATAATGACCTCCGTAGCGCGCCTATGGTTCATTAAGGGTATCGTAGTCATTTTGCCACATAAAGTGACTTTTTCTGATTAAAAAAAAAAGAAGGGTACTTGACCGGCCCACAATTTTTTCTATATCAAATCTAGATACAATTCCTTGCTATGTGATCTCGCATCTTATAACATAGGAGAAAATAACTTCTTGTCAAAACCAGCACCCAATGACTATCTATGCACGATCTCCTCTCGGTCTTACGTAACGTAAACAATTATCGTGATTTCGGAATTAATAGGACGGGCTCTCGCATCGTATCATATAATTTTAGGGATCATCTAATGGTTGGTTAAGCCATTAAAAGCATTAAGAACACACAATAATAACCAAACACATGGATAATAATTTGCCAAAATATATTATCTCTATTTTTCTACAAATCATGTTGGTAGCCGATTGACTATCGATGTGTGTCACAAAACACCAACTATTAATTTGATTGGTCCGAAATATAGAGGTAGCTCTCGCGGATCCTAAACATTTCTAAAATCATTTAATTAATGACCAATCAATTAAAATCATTAAGTCCACAAAATAATAACTGAACATGAATGCGTACTAAATAAAGAGAGAGATTAAATTAAATCACTACATTTGACATTAAAAAAAATAATTTCATTCAATAAATAAGTTAAGCACAAGTCAATTCAACAATTTACAAGATATTCAACTCAAGAAATTGCAATAAATATCTCAAAATATAGGTTGAAAGAATTAAACCGAATGAAGAGCGAATCCAAGGTTGAAATCTCTTGCAAAAGTTTCCTTGGCCCTTGATTTGAAGCTCCAAACCTTTAATGTTGATCAATCAATGGAGTCATGGAGGAAAATGAGGGTGAAAGGGGCTACTGCCAAGAGATGTTAATATGGCCGAGAACCGCATGTCTGAATCTATTAAACATGGTTTTTTTTTTCCAGGGTTATGTTTGTAATTTCAGCAGATCGTTTAAACCGCAACCGACAGGGTTAGACCGAAACCGACAGGGTTGGATCGATTAACATCTCTATTGGTCACACTAGAATTTAAGTTTCCATTCCAACATTCTATCTATTTTTTCATACTAACAATTATGTTAGTCTTACCTTCGGTGGTAAAAATGCTTTGAATACAAAGAAATTTTTTAATATAGTTTTTCTTTTTGGTCATCTCTATTTTTTTTTTCTGATCATTACACAATAAAAATCTCTAACCCAAAACCAACTATGCAAGTCAAACTCATAATGAATCAAGTTATTCAAAATTGGATTATGCTTGGTCTAATAAAAGTTTAATTTATGATATTTATGATTTTTGACTTATTTTCTTTCAGTTTTAACTAGTAAAACTTGAAGTCTTGAAGTTTGTTGTATTTTGAACTTTATCAATTATGTTTGATGTTGTTGACTCGTTGTATGACTCATTTGAGTCATTTTGTTTTGAATTGTGTGTTGTTGATTGTTGGCTCGTTGCCCGTTAATTACTTGATTTCAAATTATATATATATAAGTTTTTTAATTTTATTTAGGTGTACCCCGTTAGTGACCCGTTTAAAACCGAAACTAGAGGGTAGGTCGGGTTTGCAATTTTAGCGAACCATTTAAACCGCAACAGATTAGAAAGCAGAAATCAATAAGGTTGGGCCAGATTAACATCTCTACTTGCCCCATGTAGGGCTTACGAAATGGGGGCTTCAAAATCAAATGGAGGCTGGCTGGAGGAATTTAAATGAGAAGGCAATGGAGTGGTCACCAAGGCAAAGGCATAATAGGCAGACTATAGGAGGAATAAGGGCTGATATGGGAAAGAAAAAGGGCTGGTAAAGGCTGGATGAAGGCTTGGAAAAGGGTTAACCGTGGGTTAAATCGGTGAGAAGAGTGG
>CM028379.1:50385773-50458383 GCA_013146195.2 Codonopsis lanceolata
TTTTCCAAGCATGGCAGAGGATTTCCCCGAGGACTATGCTCCTTCCTGCTTTCCCCTGCCCCTCGGTAGCTGCTTGCTTCCGATGCCTCTGATAGGCCGAGGCCCTTTTTTGCAGCCCTTGATGCGCATCTAGAGTTTTCCACCTTCCGATATCATTGTGGCGGAAGGATAGTGGAGGAAGTTCTTCCCGATGCAGACATCCCCGAGGTGTATCATGTCTCGGAGCAGGCTCGCACGGTAAGCATTTTCTAGCCCTCATTTTTTTATTTTTTTCTTTTGTATCATTTCATCATTCATTTTTTTTGGAGACTGATATATTTTTTTTTGTCGTCATTCCTCACACTTTTTTCGTGTTAACGTGTCGACGATAAGAAACTTCTTCAGCATCAAAAGCTTTATAAGCGGCTTGTAGATGAGTTCTCCGCCGGGGAATGATGCAAAGGCGTTGCACTCAGGGTGCCGGAAGATGATGACGATGATGCGATCGGCCGGATCGTAGTCGCGGTTTCTGACGTGGGACGAGGATACAGGATCGGCGGACATGGCCCTCGAGTTATGGGTGGCAATCTTGAACGGAGCCAATCTTCTCGCACTCATTAGCTCTAGCTACTTGCACTTATTAGCTTTTCTTTTCTTTCTTGTACCGGATTCTGTGCACATATTTTTTATGCAATGCAATGTGATTTTATATGATGCAAAAATTTAAAATGCAGACTCAATATTTCATGCATAAAAGAAAGCTAGATCATTATCGAGGGGTAATGGCACACTGCAACTTATGAATGGGGATTTAAAAAGATACACCTTCGGATTTAAAAGTGGGCTTTTCTGGTATTCTACGGGGAGGAAGAGGCAGCCGCCTCTTCCTGTGCTTGATATTTCGAATTGCAGGCAAGGCTATTTGCGTAGCCCCTGCAATTTCTTACATTTCCTGTGCTCAAACATGGAACTAAGCCGAGCCAAAAACCCGATACCAAAGATTGGGAGCAAGATTATGGAGATCCTGGCGCCACCCATAGGAGAAGTGGGCACCGCGCCAGGAAAGGGTATAGGCGGCGCCCAAGCCTTTTTTCTCGTAGTCCCCTCGCTCATGCACTATTCAAGATCGTGCCAAAAATCGCTCTGCTTTTGGTTTTTCAAGATAAATAGAGGCCGAGGCGCCATTTCCTCATCACCGGCTTGCCTTCTTTCCTTCGTCACCTTTTGAGTCTTCTTTTGTTCAATCTCCCTTCCTTTTTGTCAGAAATTTTTTTGTCTTTGTCCAGAGATGGCCGCACCAGCTCTTACGGATTTAGAGATAGAAATTTACGAGAATGCTCTAGACTATTGGGTCTTCTTTTTCCAGTCAGACGAGTGGGATTGGTTTGAGTATATTTACGGGTATCGGTGTTTGGTGTCATGGCTGACCCTTTATATTAACTGGGATATGATGCGGGGAGCCTTCAGGTTCTGGTCACCTAAGAATCATCTTTTTAATTTTGGCATGAATGAAATGTGTCCCACCTTCGAGGAATTTTGTGCCATGGTCGGGATGATAGCCACTAGACCTATTGTTGTGCCTTCTCCACGGAGGCGTCCTTATATGGCAATAAGGGAGCGTTTCTCAAGCACAACCCGCGGCTACCCCGGTTTTACAACGTAGTAAACTTTAATTTGACCGTCCTTCCCAGTGCTTATACAGAGTACAGGGAAGATGACCCAATTTATCTGCGGAGCCGGCTAGCTTCTCTTTTTCTCTGCCTCATGGGGTGGTATCTGCTGGTGGGTCGATCCGGGTATATTGATGTGCGGGTCGTGGACCTGGTATTGCAGGCTCGGGATCGCTGGGTAAATATCATCCCAATGATTCTGGCTGAGACTTTGTCTGGCATGGACGCCTTTGCGACTAGTGATGAGCTGTTCCTTCAGGTAGCCCTCTTCTGATTCATATGTGGCTAGAGGAGCATTTTAACTGGGTGATGAGCCCAGTGCCGATGGGAGCAATATATGATCCGGGGCTTTATGGCTCTCGTGGTCATCATCACCAGAAAAAATTTTGAGTCCGATTGATTGAATATTTCTTACGCATCGGCCCATGGAAATTATATGGGTCGTCACCACCGGGCGGATCCGAGCTTTTTTATGCATACCGGGTCTATGCCTGTGTTATTCTACCCATTGAGCTATTCTCATTTTATCTCGGCGGACGTGGTTCTCAAGCGCCAATTTGGCGGGAGCAGTCATCCCCGATGCAAGCCGCCCCTCCGTCAAGAGCCGAGATGGATAAGGACTTAGGCACCCTTATCCGCAACATATGGCAGCTTGATTTTGACTTGCAGGAGGCGGCTTATGCCTTTTTTGATTATATGCTCCTATCCCATGAATATATGTTATGGGTTTTAGTGGCTGCTGAGGGGCATTCCCGCATGATTAGGCATGCACTGAGGCGGATGCTGGGCTGGCGAATAAACAGCGGCATGGATGCTCGCCTGATGGAAATAGGCGAGGATCTGGAAAGTTTCGGCGGTAGTCCCTCGTGCTCAGGAGGATTTTAGGCGGGTTCATGGCCTTGGTGCCCGAATGGCTCCTCGATCCGAATGAGGCAGTCCTAGCAATACGCCTCGCTCCGAGTAATGCAAGTCGTGAGCAATCCCGACAAGCGATGAGGCCGTTCCCCCTCAAGCTGGCAGACAAAGCACTGCCCATAGGGATGACGTCTTGCCGCCCAAGTCGTCCTACCGCTCAGACAATGGGGACGCTGATGATGAAGAAGATGAGGACACTTCCGGGGGTTCTCACGCTGGTGAGATATGAGCTTCTTCTGTGCCTCGCAAAAGAAGTATATGGTCCCGGCTGGGCGGACGCCGCATGCATTAATGGACCGCTTCGGGACTAAGCTGTAATAACAGGATGGTTGGGGAAAACAGGGGAATATAGGTAGCAAGTAGTAATAGACAAAATGTACAGGCAAAAATGCATAATCTTAAATATCTTAGGCAATCATTCCTAAGTTGCACCATAGGACCTGTATTATATTATATTTTGATATTTTTCGTGAGCTTTGTCATGGTTTTTCTCTTTTTTAGTCAGTCAAGGCTCTGCATATGCTGAAGACTTTGGCAAGCTGGAAGTCAGATGCTTAGAAATTGCATTTCCTCTCCTTTTTCTCCTATTGTTCTCTTTTTTTTATGCTCTAATTTTTGCCTAGGCCGCCCTTTCGGGTTTTCAACCTAGCGAGCCATTTTTTCTCCTTTTTGTGCGTTTTTTTATTTATATATGCTCTATTTTTTTTGCCCAGGCCGCCCTTACGGGTTTTCAACCTAGCGACCTGGAAAGAGAAGCAATTGCCAGATACACTCGGCTCACGCATAGTACCTTTTAAGTTTGTCGAGGTTGAATGGCTGAACCAGATCCTCCCCATCTTGGTTTATGAGGAGTACTACCTCCTGACCGAATTTCTTTGACAATGTATGGTTCCATCCAGGGAGACTTCCATTTCCCTCTAATATTAACAAAACTAGAGGGTTTTCGCGAAGCACCAGGTCTCCGACTTGGATGTCACGGCCTCTGACTTTTTTGTTGAACACTCGAGCTATTCACCTTTGATAAGCTCGAGTGTGTTCCAGGGCTAGCAGTTGACGTTCGTCGATCAGGGCCAATTCTTCATATCGCCTATTGATCCAATCAATTTTTGATATGTTTGATTCCATCATTACTCTTAATGATGGGACTTCAACTTTGATGAGCAGCACTGCCTCCATGCCGTAGGATAAAGAATAGGGAGTAGCCCCAGTGGGTGTGCGAACTGAAGTGCGATAGCCCCAAAGGGCTAGTGGTAATTTTTCTGGCCAGTCTCTTCCCGTGTCAGCCATTTTTCTGATAATATTTTCCAGTGTTTTGTTGGTTGCTTCAACAGTACCATTGGCTTATGGTCGGTAGGGGGAGGATTTATGCCTTTGAATCTTGAATTCGTCGAGTAGACGATTCACGTCCCCTTCAAAGTGTGTGCCGTTGTCAGAGATAATCTCGAAAGGTACTCCGTATCGGTATATAATGTTGGTCCGGATGAATTCGGACACCTTTCGAGCATTTAAAATTTTATAGGACGAGGCTTCCACCCACTTTGTGAAGTAATCGACGGCTACTAAGACATATTCGTGGCCATTGGATCATTTCGATGGATTTGGCCTATGACGTCGATTCCTCAAGTTGAGAAGGGCCAGGGGGCTGTGGAGTTATATAAGATATGCGGGGGCACATGTTGCAGATTTGCGAAACGTTGGCATTTGTCGCAATGGCGTACCCACCGGATACAGTCAGTTTCTAGCGTGCTCCAATAGTATCCCTGCCTGATGACCTTTTTGGATAGCATATGCCCGTTCATGTGTGGCCCGCAGGTACCACCATGAAGCTGGTTCATGATTTGCTCGACTTTTGCTTGGTTGACGCATAATAGGTTTAGGCCCTGATAATGCCTTTTGTACAGGCTGCCACCATTGAATACGAATTGCGATGCCTATCTTCGCAGGGAGACTTTCCCCATTTTGTCTAGGCTGAGAGGATAAACTCCTTTCTGAAACAGATTTACGATGTTTGAATACCAAGGCTCGTGATTTGCTTCAAGAGCAACATTGATTTTGAAGCAGTCAGCCGGAGTGACCTTCTTCCCCGCTATAAATGGCTGGACGTTGGTTTCCGCGAGAATTTGGACCAATGATGCCATAGTGACCAAGGCATCGGCAAATTGATTTCTATCTCGCGGCAAGTAATGAAACGAGATATTATCAAATTTGGGGGCTAGTGCTGTCAATTTGGCGTGATAGAGCTACAGCTGAGGATCCTGGGTCTTCCATTTCCCTTCGACTTGATTTATGATTAAGGCGGAGTCACTGTAGACTTCCAAGTCTTTGGCTCCTTTTTGGTGGTCTTCTTCTAGACCAGCGATACAGGCTTCGTATTCAGCTGTATTGTTCGAGCATTCGAACTCCAACCTTATGGCCAATGGAGTGTGGGAATCTATCGGGTCAATTAACAAGATCCCTATGCCAAAGCCTCTTTTATTTGCGGCTTCGTCAAAGAACATTTGCCAACTAGTGTCATGATCAGCAATTTCTAGGACACCTTCGTCTGGGAAACTAGCCTCAGCTGCATCTTCTGCTTCTAGGGGCATATCAGCTAAATGGTCTGCAATTGTGCTGCCTTTGATGGATTTTAGCGTGACATAGGTGATGTCAAACTCGTTGAGGAGAAACGACCATTTAGCTAGTCGGCTGGAAAGTGATGGCTTGCCGAACATGTACTTTATAGGATCCATCCTGGAGATGAGTTTGATGGATCGTCCTTGCAGATAGGTTTTGAGCCTTTGCGTTGCCCAGACTAGGCCGCCTCTTTCTCCAATCTTTGTCAATAATTTAGCTCGCCTCCTTGCAGCTTCCTACTTATGAAGTAGATGGCATTTTCAATGTAGGAATTTTCTTTTTCTTGGGCGAGCATAGCCCCTACTGACGTGTTTGTGACGGTTAAATATAGAAGAAGAGGTTTATGTGTATGGGGAGGAGCTAGCACTGGTGGATTGGTAAGGTAGGCTTTTATTTTTTCAAAGGCTAGCTGGCATTTCTCGTCCCAGACTTGGTCAATATTTTTCTTTAGGAGTTTGAATAGGGGCTCACATATGGATGTCAGCTGTTTGATCGATGAAGTGGCTGATATATTGCAATCGGCCCAGGAAGCCCTTGACTTCAGTTGGAGTTTTTGGCTGGGGCATATTTATGACGGCTTTAATTTTGGCTGGCTCGATCTCGATGCCTTTCTCAGTCACCATGAATCTCAGGACCTTGCCTTTGGTAACCCCAAATGTGCATTTGGTGGGGTTAAGCTTCATTTGATGCTTCCTTAACCTTTCGAAGAATTTTCGAAGGTCTTTGATATGAGCACCGTTGGCATTGCTGGAGTGCACGATCATGTCATCAACGTATACTTCGACCTCTTTATGAATCATGTCGTGGAAGAGGGCAGTGGCAGCTCTTTGATATGTAGCCCCGGCATTCTTTAGCCCAAATGGCATGACATTATAGCAGTAGGTTCCCCAGGGGGTGGTGAATGATGTTTTTTCCTGGTCTTCTGCTGCCATTTTGATTTGGTTATAGCCCAGCATGCCGTCGACGAAGGATCTTATTTTGTGAGAAGCAACGGCATCTACCACGATATCAATATTAGGTAGAGGAAAATCATCTTTGGGCGATGCCTTGTTGAGGTCGCGGAAGTCTACGCATATCCGAACCTTCCCGTTGGGCTTGGGAACAATCACTATATTTGACAACCAGATCGGGTATTCTACTACCCGAATAAATTTGACATGTAGCTGATTCATGATTTCTTCCTTCATTTGTAGTGACCATTCTGGTTTGATTCGGCGGAGCTTTTGTTTGACTGGCCGAGCATCCGGATAAGTGGGGATCCGGTGTTCAACGATGGCTGGGTCCAACCCAGGCATATCTTCGTAGGACCATGCAAAGATGTCCACGAATTCTTTGAGGAGGTCAATAAGTGCTATCCTTTCAGGGCCTTGTAGGTAGCTGCCGATTTTGACTTCTTTGGTTTCATTGTTCAGCCCCAGATTGATGGTAGATAAGTCTTCATTTGCCGCCGATTGATATTTTTCCTGGTGTGTTCGACTGACTTTACGAGCTCAAGCAAGTAATTTTTATCTTTTGGGTCCATTTCATCAAATGACTCATTATTAAGATTAATTAATGCGTCTTTTAATGAAGGTGCAACTAAGGAATAAGTAAAGACATTTAGATTATCATTAATAGCAAAATGTACAGGGTTATTTACATTATTGAGGACCTGGGGTTTGAGATCCTCAATTTTAGGGAGCGGATTAGTAGATGACCAATCCGTAAAGCTATAGGAAGGATGGGGAATAGTATATCCGAAGCGGTCCACCAGATCTGCGGTTATCAAGAGCAGGCCGGTCGTATATACCAATTCTGCAGAGGCTTATTAGCAATAGTGCCTGCATCTATCATACCCAGGAAGCTGTCTTCCAGACACTCATCAGAAACTCCCTTTATTGATGGGGATATTTACAGTACCTTTATTCTGGCTAAATAGGTTTACTTGCCCTTTAAACTTCCTTTGCTTGGTTGGTCTCAAAAATTTTTGTACGTGCCACCGTAATTACCTCGTTGTTGATAAGATCCTGAATGGCATTCCTGAGTGCATGACACTTGTCGGTGAGGTGACCACTACAACGGTGGTATTCACAGTACTGGGCATGATTCCACGTGCTAGGCAATGGATTGAGAGGTTGATAATTAGTGACGGGTTTGAGTATCTCATGGGCCCATAGTGTTTGGAATATTTCGGATATTGGGGCAGGAAGATCATCATAGTGACTTGGAATTAATTCTTTCCTTCCCTTTGGTCTGGGTAGACTACCAGGCTAAGGTTTGGTCAAATAGCTGGGTTGGGCTTTTTCTCTTGGGTAATATTGCACTAGGATTTGATTGACTGGGCTCCTGTTGAAGGGAGGTTCTTTTTCTTGTGCACAAATTGTTCTTGTTGGAGTCCCCTGGGTCATTTGCTGAGAATAAGTATTTGAAGGATCGAGGGAAGGTAATTTTTCTGATTATGGTAGCAGTCATTTAGGTGAAGGAGTTTAAGGTTGATTTCTGGAGAAGATGGATTGAAGTTATAAGCGTTCGGCACAATACCACTTTGGGAAATGGGGTTGATATCTGGTTGAAAGCTAGTACTTGGTTGTTTTCTGGAGGCTTGAAAAAGGATATTTTCTAGTGGTATTAGGATGGTTTATTTCAGGAAGGCAAGAAATATCAAGAGCGAACTTTGGGCTCTTAACCTTTTGAGAGATAGTAGCAAGAGTTTCTGCAAAACTTGCTAAAAGATCGCCAACCACCTGGTTTGTTATTCTCTCTGCAAGGGCATCTAGTTCATTCTTTAGCCAGATTTCGAATCCATGAGGAGGTGCATAATCAGGTGTTCTTTTTCTGGTTCCCAATTGTTCCGATCATTGCTGGTCCCAGTCATAGCCTGTTTATTTTTAGCGACCATTTCGCTTAAATTTGTATCTTCTGTACTGATTTTGCCTTTTTCTGATCTAACCATGATACTTTCTGATCTGATTTTTGTGCCTGTATCCCGTACCAACCGACCAGTACTATCTCTGCCTTTCTAAATTTGGGCCAGGTTTCTGAGGAAAATGGGGTTTGAAGGTATCAGAAAGGGTTGGCTGAAGACTTTCTGGGCTCGGAGTACAGTGTGTCTTTATTAGTATTTTTTATTTATTATTATTTATTTTCTTACAATTGACCAGACAAGCACATGCTTTGTTTTGACATTCTCAGGACTATTCCTGGAATAGTAGATTATTTCTCCAGAGTATAGAACCTTTGTATTCCACCTGCCTTTCGACTCACCAAGATCGGACTAATCTCAGTCATCCCATATATATTTATTCATATCCTCTCTTTTTTCATTCTTTTTTTTTGTTTTGCATTTTTTTTGTTTCTTTGTTTTGTTTTGTTTTGTTTTTGTTTTTTTGCACAGGGACTGACCAATGATTCAGAGATGCAAAAACCGATCGGTCCATGAAGTGTCCTAAGAATCTATATGCAATTTAGTGTTGGCTGATGCAAGGGGTAGGCTGGCCATGGTGTAGGATAGCAGTTCGGAATATATCTATATGCGTGCACGTGTGTGCGATATCTAGAAAGCAGTAAAAGTTCTTTTTTTCCAGATATAAAGCAATAAATAAAGCAGATATGACATGTCTTGCTGTTTTTTGTGGATTTTCTCGGTTTTTTAGTTTGAGCGCGAGCAAGCAACCAATCACATCAAGAAATAGAAAGAAAAATGAGGAATCTATCTATTCCTATTAATTACATATTTGTCCTAGTCCCAAAAATAAAATGATAGGATGAAATAAAATATACATATTATGTGCGATAAAAATAAAGCACGCAGAGATAATAAAAAAAATAATAAAGTAGAAAAAAAAAAGCAATAATAAAATAAAGCTCCAGCCCTTTTGTTATGTTGCCTAGAAATATATTTTATATGTAATGGTGACTGGAACGAAATTGCTATAAGATGGAGGATCATATCCACAAATATATACACAGATATATAAGAACGCAATATTTAAAATGCTAAATAAATAATACAAGCATATTTTAGCCAAAAACTAAATAAAAAATTGTAAACTGAGTCTAGCCCTCTGTTTTCATTTAAAATAAAAACGATCTCCCCAGCAGAGTTGCCACTGTGGGTGCCCCGGGATCTCCCGGATCCCGCGCTCCCTTTTTTAGGGGAACGCGAGTTGCGGAAGGACACTACACTTTCCATTCCACCCTTCCTTGTTTAGGGGAAGATGAAATTGAAAATGCGGAAAGGGTGTTGTCAAAAAACGCGTTGAATATGCCTCGGTCACCAAGTGAGTTTTGGTCCATTATGAGAGCTTTGGATTTCTCCGTATCCACCCTCTCTTGTTTAGGGAAAATAAGATACAGAAAATGCATCATCCTTTTCATTCACATCGTCCCTTGTTTAGGGAAAAACAGAAAAGTGCAAAAAAAGGATGTTGCGAGAGCGCGTGGGAACACGCCCTGCCTCATTATGGACTTTTGGAAAATTGACTTAGGTCATTATGAGTGCATGAGATTTCTTCGTATCTCACCTTCCCTTGTTTAGGGGAAGACAAGGCACAGAAAATGCATCACCCTTTTCATTCTCATCGTCCCTTGTTTAGAGAAAAATGGGAAAGTAAAAAAAAGGATGTTGCGAGCCTCACCATGACCTTAGGTTTATTTTGGATCGCTATGAGTGCTTTGGGCTCCCGTATCTCATCCTCCCTTGTTTAGGGAAAAACAAGATGCAGGAAATGCATCACCCTTTCATTCTCATCCTCCCTTGTTTAGGGGAAAACGGAAAAGTGTAAGAAAGGATGTTGCGGGCCTCACTGTGATCCAAAATGTTTTAACAGAGTCACCATCTTTATTTTAAGGAAAAACAAAGAAAAACCAAAAATGAACCAGAGTTTGTAAAAAAGGGTTCGGAGGCTAAGTTACGAGTTGGGAAGGTGTTGGGCACCCAACTCGCCCTTTCGGTCTCAAAACAGTTTTTGGCTAAAGTATACTTTTATTATATTTTTCGATCAAATAAATAAAACATTAAAAACAAATATATCCGGGTCTACATTATTTACAGACTTGCAGCCATCTCCTTCCAGTAATTACAAATACATTTAAAAATATTTGGTCATAATAATGACTCTTTTTAATGTTATTTTTAAATAGATCCGGACAGCATAACAACTTATATTTTTTCACATTGGGCCGGATGATAATAGCATTTTTATAAATAAAACCCTTAAAGGCTCACCTTTAAGAGCGTTAGGTGCGCTCGCTATGTCTTTCCGGGAGAGGGAGTCTTTTTGCTGCTGCTGTGGTTCGGGCAGAATAACTGCTTCTAAAAGTTGCTTCTGGGCACCGTCAAATGGGTGGAGCAACTGCTTACTATTTTTGCTGTTATTTGCTTGCTGCTGACAGAAATCGGGCAGAGCAACTGCTTGCTTCTGGCGGATTTGGCCTTTGGATTCGGGCAGAGTAACTGCTCTTTTTGGGATTTTTGGACCGGGGAAATAGGGTGGAAACCTAGCTGGGGGGCTAAGGCTCACTTTGACCGGATGGTTTTGTGTTTGGAGGAGATTTGGCAGAGCTTCAAGGCTTTATAGGAGGGGAACTCACTATCTCACGATCGCTCTCTATCACGGCGTAAAATAAACGCACAGCGTAATAGTGGCTTTCTGTGTGTGTCCCAAAAACTAAAGCGAACACCTCTATTTATAGGTAAGAGGAGGGACATCGCTGGCATTTGCGATTTTCTTCTTGTGCTTTGTCCGCTTGTACCGCACGCTTGAAGGGTTGTGCAATGCGTTAAAACGGGGAGCACTGTTTGGGGGCTTGGCGCCGAACCCATGCATGGTGGACGCCGCCGCGCCCACAAGGCTTTGTGGCAGCGCCAGGCCTTCAAACTTTGCTTCCTTTTTGACACTCTAGCCCCTGCATTTAACTATTTTTACGCATCCTACTTTGTCTTTTGCATTTTTAAACCCTGTAACTTGACATTTGTTAAGTTTCAACAGGTCTTGATATCGCATGTCAATGTTACATACCAAGGGTACGAAATTGGGGTATCTACAGTTGCGATAACCAGTACTCCCAACCGAGCCGTTTAATGTTAAGGTGGCGAATGGGGAACCATTACAATGTCAAGGCAGATTCGAAAATGTTCCAATTGTGTTGCAAGGTATTCCTTTTGTCCTTACTTTATATGCCCTTCCATTAAGTGGGTTGGATTTGGTGTTAGGGGTCCACTGACTGGAGCAATTAGGAACAGTGGCATGCAACTGGAAAAAGTTAACCATGGAATTTCAATGGGAGAATCAAAAGCGAACACTACAAGGGATTGACACACCATTAATTCAGCCTGGTACTATGAAAGCCATCACCAAGGAAGCTCAACAAGGAGGATCGATATTTACTGTTTCTTGTAGAACCGCATCAGATTCCACCTTGGTGAATGTCGAACCCGAGATGAACCAATTATTACAAAACTTTGCTGATGTCTTCCAAGAGCCAACACAACTTCCACCTGTCAAAGAAGTCGATCATCACATCAATCTGAAAGAAGTGAGCCTATCAACCGGCCAATACGGTAGGCCTATTATCTCAATAATGTGACCCGCTTTTCACACTACTTATTTCACCAAGATTGATTTACGGGCTGCTTATCATCAAGTTCGAGTCCACCACACCGACATTCATAAAACTACTTTTCGTACACATAATGGTCACTACGAGTACTTAGTTATGCCATTTGGTCTTTGTAATGCACCATCCACCTTTCAAGCCATTATGCATTCCATATTTCGTCCACATATTCGTAAATTCATCTTGGTATTCTTTGATGATATCCTAGTTTATAGTCCCAATTGGATCATGCGTCTTGAACATGTTAAAATAGCTTTGGAAATATTAAGGCATCATCAATTTTTTGTCAAAGGCAGCAAATGTGCTTTTGGTTTACAAGAATTGGAATACTTAGGTCAATTTGTCACATCTCAAGGAGTTAAGGTGGATCAAGGTAAGATGTTGGATTGGCCTAAGCCTACTAATGTTTCTGAGTTACGTGGTTTTTTAGGACTCACATGTTATTACCGCAAATTTGTCTGTAATTACGGCAACATAGCACGGCCTCTAACCAACTTGTTAAAGAAAGGCCAATTTGCGTGGACAGACGAAGCAGAAGCTGCATTTCAAAAGCTTAAGCAAGCAATGACTACTACCCCCATACTCGCCATGCCTAATTTCAATATGCTTCAGGCCATGGTATAGGAGTTGTTTTGAGTCAACATGGGCAACCTCTTGCATTCATGAGCCGAGCCTTGGGTGTTTCTAAATTATCATGGTCCATTTATGCAAAAGAGATGTTAGCCATAATTCATGCCGTAAGAATGTGGCGACCATATTTGTTGGGAAGAAAATTTTTCATTGAAATCGATCAACGGAGCCTCAAGTATTTGTTGGAGCAGCGCATAGCCACGCCCGAGCAACAGAATTGGGTGGCTAAACTTCTGGGGTATGATTATGAGATCAAATATAGACCTGGCGTGAGAACAATGCCGCGGATGCACTATCACGGGTGGCAGGTAGCCCGGTTCTTCATCATCTGTTTGTGTCTCATAACCCATTATGGGAAACAATTAAGAGGAGGCTCTGGACAATTCTTACATGCAAAAAAATTAGCAAGCTTGCCACCAATAATCCCGACAATCCGTACAAATGGCACAGTGGGTTGGTTTGTTTCAAGAATCGGGTGGTCGTACCTCCTCAATCGCATATCATCTTACAAATTTTACAAGAATTCCATGATTCTCCACTTGGTGGGCACTCTAGGGTACTCAGGACATACAAGAGAATATCACAACAATTCTACTGGCCTTCCATGTACCGAAAAGTGCAGGATTATGTATCTTCTTGTGATGTGTGTCAGCGAACCAAACACCAAACATTATCACCAGCAGGACTTCTACAACCATTGTCCATTCCATGTCGTGTATGGGACGATGTCACTCTCGATTTCATCGATGGCCTCCCACCTTCGAATGGAAAAAATTCCATTATGGTTGTTGTTGACAGGTTAAGTAAATCAACACATTTTATGGCTCTTTCTCATCCGTATACAACAAAAGTGGTAGCTGAGCGATTTATTGACGGGGTGGTTAAGCTTCATGGCATGCCGCGGTCTATGATTAGTGATCGCGATCCTATATTCATCAGCAATTTCTGGAAAGAGTTCTTCAAACTGTCCGACGCCCAATTGAAAATGAGTTCGGCATACCACCCGCAAACTGATGGCCAAACTGGGTCGTCAATCGATGCCTTGAACAATATCTTCGCTGCTTTGCTCATCAGCAACCTCGCAAATGGCATTATTTTCTTCCATGGGCTGAGTTTTGGTACAACACCACGTACCATATCTCCACCGGCATGACCCCATTTCAGGCCCTCTATGGCAAACCACCTCCACCGATATCCCCCTACCAAGCAGGCCACAGTTCCGTCAATGAAGTCGACCAAGCTTTAGTTTCTCGCGATACTTTGTTGTGACAAATCAAGGAAAATATGTGTGCCGCTAACAATCGAATGAAGCAGCAAGCTGATTTAAAATGCAGGGATCTTCAATTGCAGGTTGGAGGTTAAGGGTTTTTGAAATTACATCCTTATCGGCAGCAGTCAGTCTTTAAAAGGGCCTATCAAAAACTTGCCAGCAGATTTTATGGACCATATCCGATTACCGAAAGGATTGGCAGTGTGGCGTACAAACTTACATTGCCACAGAGATCTCGTATCCATCCAGTGTTTCTGTCTCCCTCTTAAAAAAGAAAGTAGGGGATGCAGTCACTCCTAGTTCCGACATACCACCAATGACAGACGACAGTGAGCTGTTATTAGAATCGGAAGCAATCTTGGACAATCGTTTGGTTTCAAAAGGATCCAGTTTTGTCGAGGAAAGCTTGATTAAATGGAAACGACTTTCACCAGAAGATGCAACATGGGAGAACACACGGACTTTACACATAAGTTTCTACATGTGAACCTTGAGGACAAGGTTCCAGTCAATGGATGGGGTATTGATAAACCACGAAGGTCGAAATTGGCAATTAAGAAGAATCCAAAGTATTTGGATTAAGGAATTAAGCCAACAGTGGGTGTACGTGGAGAAAGTCCAAGTTGTTGGACGTGATAAGTGTAGTAGTTAGTTTGAGATTTTGTAGCCACTAAGTCAATCATGATCTATTCTTAGGGACTCACCTAAAGAGTCAGTTATTCCTTCTTGTTTTAAGTTCCTTCGGTTTGTAAAGTAAGGCAGTTTTTTGGAGTTCAATTAAATGGTGGTTCGTTCTCACCCAAAGAGAACTCACAATATCAGTTCTTATAGCTTGACTGGGACCTATCAAATTAAGAACCGTAAAACGTTTACTGTCTTATAAGAGACCTACTACAGCTCAAATGGTCAGGATCTTAATATTGTTAATTATAAGGATTAAAAATTTAAAATAAGAGCATGCATAATAAGCAAAAGACCAAGGTAAGAAATAATAATATGGAATGAGTGAACATCAAATTTCATTTCACTGGTCTGTTCTGTTGTGTATCAAACCAGAAATAGATCTTGATTTGGTCTTTTCAAACCAGCTTAGACTGCATCTTTCAACATCTACAACATGGAGTTCAGGAATCTATAAACACAAAATCGACCATGACGTTCCTTGGCCCTTGCTATCACCCATAAAATTTCTTGAGCAGAAAGATCAAAAAGTTCGAAAATAACTTGTATGCAAGGTAAAACAAATTAAGGAAATGGATTGAAAAGGCCCTTCTAACTACTATGTAGATGCATCCAATTTGCTTGACTCCCACTGGATGCTGAAGGAACTCTCTCTCTCTCTCTCTCTGTAAACTGCTTCAATAGGATCAACCTATGTACAAGTTACACAGTTGCTTCTGGCAGGCTGGTAAAACCATATGAGTATAGACAAGGTAATCTATATTGTATTTATCGGATAGCAACCTAAAATGCGAATAAACCGGGCAAACTCCTGCAACAAGTACGTAAATAGTGTTATTGTCACACAAAAAACATAATCAATCACTGCACATATTAAAAAGAGCACTCTAGAATCAAATATACAAACTTACATAGAGCAAAGCTTTCAGTTTTCGGTTGTACACAAGAACATTTGATAATTAAATCACCAAAAGGATATAGTATAGAATGTCTCTGTGAAGTTGCCAGGAGTAAAGAGAGGCCACAAGCTCAATAAATGGTTGAAAAAAAAGAAAACTGGGGAATGATCTTCTCCTTTGCGTCCCCTCTACCAACGTAGTTGGTTGAAGTGGAGGGGCCTGGGTGAGGTCAATGAGTTTGTCATGGGTAAGAGTGTACTCAAACTGGATGACATATAATGGCTGGAAAAAGAGCATCACATTACAAATAAAGAGTGCTTCATTTTTTTATAAGTAATGTACCAAAAGGCATCAAATGAGGTGATGCGTCCTTGTACATTAGGAGTATACACGGGACTGTTCTACGGAAATGCTACTGACAAAGTCTACAAAAGAATGATAACGACGAGAATCAGTGACATCAGTCTCTGAACACCAGGAAAATAGAAGACGAAGTAAAGTATCTTTCAGTTGGGCCGTAGTCTTCTCCTCATTATCGAATATCCTTCTATTTCTTTCCCCTCAAATGACCGAGCTCACACACAATGACACAATGCTTAATTGCTTTTCAACCAACCCGTTTTCTTTGGTATCTCTTATATATTAGATGCGACATAATATATTGATAATGTTAGATACGATGTTATATATTCACGTATTTAGGACCCTGTATCTGACTTTTGGATACAATATTTATGTTGTACAGTTCACAGTTTAAGGGATTGACATGCACAGCTGGTAAACTTGTGCAAAGCTGCGCTTTCTCCCTATAGTTAAAGACAAACTCGCCCCTTCATGGACCAGACCTCTCTACCTCTACTAGAATGATACTCATTCGCTCTTCTCAACAACCTTCTTCCTGGCCAGGCCAATTCAACAAAAACAACACCATTTGGCCCTTTCGTTCCTTCCCTTTGATGTGGATGTTTACCCTTAGATGTTTTCGACAAAGATGTTGAACACTGGTTTCGTACTGCCTATTGAGATATCCAATAATTCTCATGGCCCTTTGTTTTGGCTTCTATACACCAATTAATATCTATTCCAACTTACACTTGTTTCCAGAACCCCTACCCCCCGGCTCCCCACCCCGGATTGCACAACTAACACAAGGCAGCCTATCTCTTCAAGCAGATGAAAACGGTCTAAAGATTGGATAGTTCAGCACATGGTTTGTGGACCATGCTTTATACTTAGCCAGGTCATAGTTTCGTTTGGCTAGGGAGTTATATAGATTTCAGCGGTTTGGGCCTGGGCATTCTCGGTGTGTATTGGGCTTTCCATATTCTTGCATGGGGTTGGATTAGGAGGCCGTTAGTATTAACCGGAGTCTTAGTATTACAATCATCGGGCCATGATGCAACTTCTTTAGGTCAATTACCTACTGTATGTATTATTAGGTTGACATAGGGGAGCTGAATTTTAGCCCGTAGTCTCTTGTATGGTGTTGAAGATTAAAAGCTTCGACTGTATTTGCAGTTTAGTTTTCCTGAGGAGCAGTAAGATTGTGTAGATCTCGTCTTCAATGCTTGTGTGACACAAGATCATCGTTTATCTTTGTCTCTTCTTGTCCTATGTTGGCCTGTGAGATTAAGAAAGTGCCAATTACCAACTTTGTGGCAAGTTTGCATTGACTAATCTTTAGCGTGTATCATTTTGTTATTTACTTTTTCTAGTAACAGTTTTTCATGTGCCAACTTCCATTGATTACTAATTAAAACGTCATTCGTAGCTTGTCTTCTTCCTTTCCCTAAGTAGAATTTTTTACGTGGTGCATTTCTTGCATTATGTACCAACACAAACATGGAATACAACATATAAAAAGGATGACCCACAGCACGAGGCTCCCACCATTGCGGGGTTCAGGAAGGGTCTAATATATCCAGTCTTACCCCTGCAAGCAGAGGGACTGTTTACGTTGTTCAGGAAGGGTCTAATCTATCCAGTCTCACCCCTGCAAGCAGAGGGACTATTTACGCTGTTCAAACCCGCAACCTCCAGGTCAAATGGAGTAACCTTACTGGTGCACCAACATACCAGACTCCATAGTTCAAAAAGTTGCAGCAATGCTATTAATAACAAGTGACAGAGGTTGACAGTATACACACATCATTTCAAAAGTTTTCCGATCTAACCTACTGATCTACTGCGCCCGCAAACCCACCAGCAAGTTATGCAAAACCCTATAAACACTTGGAAGAGCGTCAAAAATAAAAAACAAAAATCAAAATCAAATTATGCAGTCATATAAAATCATAGCACCAACCACTTCTAAAAATATGTTGCAAATAGTTTTTGGAGTTTACAGAAAACGAGCAAGTTTATGTTAAAATATCAGACAGCAAACATTTAAAACAATGTTCTGCTTATCATATGACACGAATTAAGAGGACCAACCTGCAGATGCCCTAAAGCATACTGCGTTCGAGGATCAGCCATTGACGCTTCAATGTCGATGTAAAATAAATAATCGAAGTACCTGCCAACAGAATCCCAGTCACTCCACATCTAAGGGATTCTTAATATGATTCCCAGATTGTATCAACATTACAGTTTGGTGAAGAAATGATTTACATAATTATCCATTCACTTCACTGTAAAAACAGAAATTTTCAATATAGCATGCAAAAGTGAGAATCAAGTCACAATTGGGGGTCAATAGAATGGCTAGTTAAACAGGAAAACAAGAAACCAGATTCCTAAGTTGGTAGTGAATGAATCACTGTGTTTAGTCTTTTTAAGGATTGGCAAAAATCAACCCTGATAGCATAAAATGACTCCTGTGTTTTTTAATGTCAAACAATAAAGTTGCATCATGCATGCACATACATTCATACAGCTTTAACTCCAACTTTGCAATTATATTCCAGAGAAATAGCACTCACGTTGCAGTCCCCTTGTTAGCATCATCAATGATCCTAACTGGATGCTTCCTTGGTGGTCGGCTCTCAATCTGAACTTGGATGTGAACAAGAAGATAACGTCAAAAGCATCCTTATACGAAAGAGTTGGGTGGAAGGACAGGAAAGAAAAAAAGAAAAGCAAGCTCATGCTTGAAGGTTACCTTTGTCAAACTAATGTCTCTCAGAGCAAACACTGCCAAGGCTTTGAATAACACCCCTGGACCTTCTTCTAAGGTAAAGACAATGCTTGTCTTGAAAGAAAAAATAGCATATTCTTCTTTAGTCTGCTAAAGACAATACAATAGAAAACAAGTTTAAGAAACTTACCTTATAGGGCCTGTCCATTCCTGGAATTATAGGTTCCCTTGCTAGTATAAGAAATCGAGTAACAGTATCCATGTCATCCTGGCCAGCACATTGTAGGATGAACCATTTAAGGAAACAATTATTCACAACCAGCAACATAACATTAAATGATTATCCACATACATCATAAGCCAAAGGTGGAATGTTAAAACTAGTGCTCCTAGAACAAGACATGACATGCTGTAAACATATACATTATCACAGGTAACCCCATTCCTCTAACACATGGAGTTGTACTAGAAGATATCACATTTTAAACATGGAGCAGACCTAAATGAGATTTAACTAGACATGAAGTAGCATATATCTGCTTCTCCACATAGACGCTTGACACAAGATAGCTCCATATACATTGTTAGGTTATTCCTTAAAAGGTCTGACCACAGCTACTTCCACCAACATATAAATCTTGGCCCCTTAATGTAATGAGAAGGAGAGCTCAGGGGGGGGGGAGGGAAACAATTTTATCAGAAAATAGCAAACACAAATGCAATAAAAGGATGGGGAAGTATTGAGAGAAAAGAAGAAACACAGAGAACTGTTCAAGACCCAACACTTGCAAGGGTTCCTCCTAAGGACACAAGAAGCTTACAATAATATCAAAACTTAATAAACGAACTCCAGTCAAATTGGGCTTAAGACTTCTTAATATGTAGGTTCAACTACCAACTCTCAGATATCTATAACATTAAGTTAACTAACTGGCAAAAGCAGTTAAAATAATTGACAATTATGGAATTACTGCCTTTATCATATAAACTACAAATGGCTGAAAGAATTCATATGATTCATGGATTTTGTAGAAACTATGCAGGTTGTTTTCTGTAAGGCCGAAAGAATTCATATGATTCATGGGCTTCGCCTGAAGCTTCTAAACACTCTCATAATAACCCTGTAAACTAAGAGCTGATGTGTCATTTGGCTCTATATACCTGCTTTTTTAAAACAAATAGGAATATTACAGGTGGCGGCAAGCGTGCTAATGGTTACAAACAAAGGACCTATAGTGATGTAATCTTCATCAGTATGATGAGCTCTGGCTTGCTAGTTAATAGGTTAAGCGACGACAGTGAAGGGAGGAATGCTGACTGAGGATGTAGGCAAGGAGAGTGGGTAAAGGTAACCTCTTCCCCTATGATCAGGGGGCATTACCTTACTATAGATTAGGGGTGGCAATGACTGACACGACACGATAGCACGAACCAGCACGACACGATTATAAAACACGATTACAGAGACAAATGACACGATAAGACCAGCACGACACGACACGATACGAAACACGACACGAAAGGCACGAAATTGTTAATATATTCAAAAAAATAATTATTGTTATATTTATGATCAAATTAGATATATATAATAAAAACACGATAATGAGGCACGAACACGACATGATAGTTCGAATTGCCACCCCTACTATAGATAATACATTCTTCATTGGCACACCACAAGTGTGCTGACATGTGTCATTGCTACTAGTGTTTGAAAATTCATTTTTACCTAGACGGCCAAGTAAAGAACGGACTTCAATCTCAATAAAAGAAAAAAGAAAGTCAACATGAATACAAATATATCCCATCCACATGTTTCCGCATTAGACTCTCTCTTTCTCTATGTCTGTGTGCCTGCATAAAAAAAACTCTCCCAGGTACGGATACCTGACTTACCAACAAATATATGGAATTGATATAGCACCATATTCGTTGGCTCATGGACCTTTCCTCTCCCAGATAAGGACCCTAACTTGGATCATCCTGCAGAATAATTGCTTATCCAGAATTGGGTGAAGTTTGCCACGGAAACTGATCCTAATATGGAGTAACCAGTTGTTGCAGGATGTTATAGAGTATGCTGCCAACTGGAAAGCGCTACTTCCCATTGACCAACTCTCCTTGTGCTTTTGCAAACTGATTGGAGGACTTGTCCCCTTATATCTTGTAAAACCAACTGTTGGTGAAGACGTAAGGGATACAAGGATCATAGACCCATTTAGCGTGAATATTTCAAGTTTGTAGGTTGCAGTAAGCCAGGCCTAGACTCCATTTTCATTAACACCCTTATTTTTAAATCTTTTTTTTTTCTAACAATATTATGTATACCAATGCGGCAATGCCACTAGGGCGAATCCGGATGTAAGGTATTCCTAAATTGGATGCCCCATACTAGTCCGTTGCTTTAGAAAAAATTGAGTTCGAAACTCTTCTTTGCCAAACAGATCGCGTCAAAAGATGCATTTAATGGATGCCTAAAGGTACAATCTTTCTCACTTTCCTTGTAAGATGCTTTACGGAAGCGTCCATAAGTAGAAGATCAATCTAGGCCAATTAACAACTGACGAATAGGCTCAGCTCAAGCTATGGTTCACTTTACCCTCTTGGGAGGGGTGAGCAATCTTCCACATAGTACTGATAACCTAAACTCAGTCCTTCCAGGGAGAGATTCCTAGATAATTGGTTGGTTTGCTCCTTTGATGAGAGAAATAAAGTCTTACCAAAAATCAATATCTAATAGAATGTGAGTTGGCATACTCTGCTCCATCCCTTAGCTTAGATGTAGTACCATCCTTTGAGTCTATTTTAGCTATTTAATCCATGTATTGTTTAGGAATAAAAGGGATAAGAACTACAGAATCCAAGCCCGGGTGCCTAAATGTTTCAAAATAGGGCCAATGGGAACCCGTGGGACTACTGCGTCGGCTCCGGCTCCAGACACGTATGCTCGCGTCTCTAAGGTGATAACAATTCAGCAAGGACTTGACCGAAATCAGTAAGTCCTTATACTGAGATTACGAACCTCAACACAAAGGCGATATTTTGACAGACTCTAGTCCAACCTTTATCATTATCTGGAAGCAATGATGCCATCTACTTCTGTGTAGTTGTAAGACAACCACATTGTTGCATTCCTGACTGTCTCTTGTGGCAGATGTCACAGAGTTCACTAATTAGGTTGCTACCAACTACATATCTTGGTTTTGTCCTATTAGACAGAGTTAGAATAGAGAACAATTACAACTTGATTCTTCAACTTGTTAACCAGTACTTACATTGTCATAGCTTTAATTGGCAAGTAGATTTTTCTTTATAATCCGTTTAATTAGTTCGAAATAACTTCAATCTATCTATCTATATATCTATATATAATATATATATAATATAATATATAATAATATATATAATATAATAATATGTAAGTGTGTGTTGTCCTTACAAATTAATGCATGGACAAAATTAACCCTTTACCTAATAGATCACCCATAATTTATTTAAGGACAAAACAAGTAAATTTATTATGATAAAAAATAATGTTTTGACAAAAAATAACCCTAAATTTAATAAATCACTCACCATTAATTATGGTCAAACAAGTAAATTTGTCATGTGCTAATCAATTCCATAAATAAGTAAATAATAATTTGGTCCCTCGACTTGAACTTAAATTTAAGTTAAATCCTACTTTTTTTAAATCTATTCACACTTTGACCTATTTTAGTTATTATATTATAATAAAATTATATTTTTATTTATTATTTAGTTACAAATATTCTTCTTTTCTCTTCCTCTCTAGCTTAGCCACCACTTGCTCCACCACCACTATCAAAACCATCGTCACTAATCACAAAAAACTATTTTCCATAACTCGATTCCAAACCCCTAACCTCTTTTGGTCCCCTCCCATGGCTATCGACTTTCTTTTCTTCTACTGGAGCACTTCTTTGAATGAAAGAGACTATCACCTACCAGCACCCTTTCAAGTAGTCCTATTCAAAGTCAGATTCCGTTAGCTAAGTGATTTGACAACGAAGTAGGAAATAGACAAATAAGAGAGACATTAGAGAACAAAGTGCAACTAAACGGAAGCTAAATGGATTTAATTTCTCCATTTGAGCCGGGCGAGGTGAGTGCATTTCTTGATGGTGGTGATGGTGATGGCAGCGATTTCATGGATGATAGTGGTGGATTAGGGGCGGTGGTCACGACATTTGTAGGGATAGCAATGGTGGTTTATACGGTATTGTTAGATCTCTAAATCTTCAAATTTTCATATGGGTTTGGGTTTAAACCTTCAAACTTTAAGATTCAAAAATTGAATTTAGGTTTGTAAATAATGAAATTTAAATGTGTGGTTGTGGCGGGTTGGGTCTACAAATGATGGGTTTTGCATATGAGTTAATTTCAAGGAAAGAGTAAGAAATAAGAAATAGAAATTAATTTTTTTAAAAATCAAAAACTAATTTTTGGACTAATGGTGAAATTCGAAGTGGTGATAATGGTGGCGAGTCTATGAATGATAAGGTTGAAGAAAGTGAGGGATAAGAAAAGAAATTTAATAAAATCTAAGTTTTATTTTTGGGAGTAGTGCATTTTTTTTAACTTTAAATTAAATAGGAGACAAATTTTAATTATTTTTAGATTATTGAAGTAATATATTAATAGGCCAAAATATAAGTAACACCACAAATCCTATATAGTACACCCCAACCTAATTTTCCATAATGCCATCTCACGTTAACTTTTGCTTCAATTTGCCCCCCGGCTGTTAACAGCGTTAAAAAAAATAACAAAATTGGTCATGTGTGAATCATGTGCAAGGGTGATTTTATAATTTTCAGTTTACTGTGAAGGGTATTTTAGTCAAATTCATAGCAAAGGTGATTTATACCCTTCACTTGCAATGAATTTGACCAAAATACCCTTCACCGTAAAATGAAAAATATAAAATCACTCTTGCACATTTGCACATGAACAATTATGTTATCTTTTTAACGTTGCTAACGGCCAGGGGGCAAAGTGGGACAAAAGGTAACATTAGATGGCATTATGGAAAAAAATGTAGGTTGGGGTGCACTATAAGATTTGGTGGAAACTTTGAGTTGCTATTTATATTTTAGCCTATTTATTATATTTGATTAAAAACATATCTTAAATATCAAATGGTTAACTAAATAATGAATATTTGCACCCCAAGTAAAATGACCAAAAATAATCTTCACGTGACATGCCATTTCCATTACTACTATTAACGCCCATGGATGGGAGGGGGGAAAGTAGGACAAATAGCAAAATTGTGTATCAAAGTGGGACACGTTGTAGGTTGGGGTGCAAGGTGAGATTAAAGTGGATACTTCCAGGTGCTAAACGTATTTTGGCCACATAAAAATTAGGCCAAAAAACAGATTTCCCCTCAAGTATCCACCAAATCTCACTTTAGTTTATAATAATTAAAATTAAAAGAAGCCACAAATTAAAGTCGAGAATGTGCTATAGAAAGATGCATCCAAATGGGAAGAAAATAAGGCACCTGGGGCAAATGAAATTTCATTAATTTAATACATAAAGGAAAGATATATATATATATATATATATATATATATATATATATATATATAATTGCATTAATTCTTGTGAATAATATGTTATAAAGTTTCGTAAAGGACAATTTTCAAAAACGTATATAGTTTTTTCATATATAGAAGCTTTATTTTTCAGGATGGTCATATAATAATATTAATTATATTTAAAGTAAGTATTAGACTTTTAATAAATATAAATTAAATATTCATTTGATACAATTTTTTTGGGAGCAAAAAATAAGCAAGCCAATTTATGTTTTATTAAAAAAATTAATTAAAAAAGGAGATACAAAAATAACCAACAAAGTAGACAAAGGTGTAGGATGAGTTATTGTACAATGACAAAAATTATACATTCGAAATAACAGAAAAATAGAGTACTAAAAAAGCTGAACACACAACAACACAATTTGTAAGTCTAAAAACGCTGACACAAAAAGAACTCAACAATCAAAGTAAACAAAGAAATGAAGGCAAAACACTTTAAAAAAATCGTTAACAACAAGTGCAAGACACGTGTACCTAACTAGTTTAGGTAAAAGAGCAACAGACTGCAATGTTTAATCAAATTTGATATTGCTAATCTAACTGACACAGTGAACGAAAGTAAGAGAACAAGAATCATTTCAGAATAAGAAGGATTTCTTCAAGATCCCTATTTCTAGATCTTTAGGTACATTCATGGACAAATATAAAAATGACTGTTCATGGGCCCAGTAAGAGGCTCCAGCCACTTTGGGGTCTGGAATATTCAAGGGCAGATACATTGGAGGATATAGAAGGGGAAAAACTGTATAGGTAGTGTTATAAAACAAACCAGATACTTACCAAGCTGCCAGGTCCAGATATAACAAGTTAGAAGACACTATCTATCAAAATTAGAATAGACTTGTATATGACACTTGCGGTAACATTACAGAATAAATTAGATAAGAGCCCATGAAAACACATTCTGATTGCAGCACAAGAAATCATTGTCATATGTGCCGTTAAACAGCCTTGTAATGACCAAGTACCTAGAAAGACAGAATTGAGACCCATGCAAATCTACAGTACAAGGATAGACAAAATCATCACCTGGATTCTTTCTTCTAATATGTCAAGCCCATAGATTTTTGCAGCTCGAGGACTTGAAATTGCGCCAATATCTCGTATGCCATCAGAGGCTACAATCTGTAAAAAAAAATCAATTTAGTTTGCAGCAACTTGAAAACCAATGAATATATTCCCAAATTACCTTGGCAGCGCTGGCAGTATCCTCAGCAGTTACTCTGACAACCCCTAACTTGTTCAGCATCATCTCACATTGATCAAGTGCCTAAATTTAGGTAGATTCACTTTTATTTTTCATTGCCTTAATAGCAGCAAATTCGGAGGTTACTCAATAAGAGAAGAAAATTGCTATGCTTATACAAATGCCAGGTAGCCGATAGGATTTGTTAAACATGTTGGGAAACATTAGACAGATTCCTTTCCCAACATTTACCCATAAGTAGTTTCAGCACATGACACACATGAAAGAGAATAATAACTGAATAATTTATTGGATATGTATATATAAGAATGCAAATCGAAACTTTTTGACATTTTAAATGTTGAATGAGAAACTGATTGTATTTCCAGTAATCTCATGGCAGGTTTATGGTGATGTTTTTATACATACATATTCTACACTACATATCTGAAATACTAATATGTTCACTTGCTTTACAACCAACAAATTTCTTCTATTTGAGTGGCATAATTGATTAAGGAATTTCAGCTTATTAACCAGTAATTAGGTTTACTTTCTATACAAGTTCTATTGGTCTTTTATAAATTGTGATAAAAATAACCAGTTGAAAGACATGATATAGCACACACTTTAATGAAGTATTCCTAGACCAAATTAGAGGATGAGAAAGATATCTTACTAGACATGATCATGTTGAACAATCTCATCCAAAGGTGTATTTTGGCTATCACATCCTTGATGTCGAGGAAGCACTTTTATGTTGCTTATACCTATCTGACTCGAATCAGACATAGATATGCTAGGACAAATAAGGTTACATGCGTGATAAGTATTGTTAATGGCCAAATTTCATTCAACTTCAAAATTTGAAATTGGACGCATTGGGTAAGAATGTAGAGACAAACTAACGAATCATATCCATTCTTGTTACTTGAAAGAAAAATAATTAGGAGGCGGGGGTAAGAATGGAAAATGAAAGGCCCATAATAAAACACTTATAGTAAAGATATTTACTTGTCTGGTTATGATAGAAGGAGAAGAGTAGATGGAAGATGAGACAAGAACAAATATAGGAAGTGCGAGTGAGAGAGAGAGAGATTATTGGATGAGCCAAAGTTGGAGAATGCCAATATTTGCGGATGAAGTTTGAAGAGGGGTGGGGGGAGGGGGAGATCACGATAAAGTACTTGAAGTTGAGAATGCATATGTTCAAGCATATCTGAATTCGTCTAGACTCATAGTATTCACGTATCAAACATATCCTTATCACGTCTGGTAAAGAATTGTGTATCCAAGGATAAGGATTGTTGCATCGAATACCATATCCATACCGATTCAACTCTTGCTACTTGGTGTCAATAATAATACTCCGTGCTATTACTAAATCCTTGCACTGATATTAGAGCCAAGTCAATCATTATAAGCAATAAATTACTACCTGTAAGAGTAATTATCATATTGTATATGATATTCACATGGTCGCAAATTACTTTATTTGTAACATAGATTTAATTCAAAATGCGCAAGAATTTGTCATCTTATCTTAATTTTCAAAGGAGGGCCTCTGGTTAGAGCATCCAAGTGGTGACTATGACAAAATTGGATTCTTTTACCTGATTTGCTATATCCTTAAATTGAAAATCATGTTTTGGAGGGAGTAATTACTTGGGAAAGAAAACTAACAAAAAGAAAAGATGTATTCACTTGTTCAACTACTATGTCAATATAAGTATCTTTTTGATTGACATATGCAGTAAATACTTTAATTAGAACCCAAAAAGTACAAACTATTTAATAGTTTAACACAAGTTAGGCATAAAAAATTTGCAATTTGTTTTAAACATTGACTACTTAGGACGAAGTAGATGAACGTTCATCGTTGAAGGTTTAGTGTAAAAGACTAAAATTTATTTACCAAGTAAAATAATTAAGAAACAATAACACTAAGATATTATGTTACTATATACTGGATATCCTGATCTACACATACAAAAGTTTGAATATCTCATTTTCACCGACCTAAGCTATTGGTTAGTGAGTCTACTGTTGTCTAATAAGCCATTCTTTCTCTTTTCTTTATCCTTTCATCCAATGTGCTTGATTAATCCTCTACCATATCTTAATACGATTCAACAAAAAACACGATTGAAAAGATTATTCAAAATCTGCTTAGTATCTAACATGAGGTACATTAGAAAGCACCCCAAGAGAGCCGAAAGTGGGATCCCACATTGGATATGAGAGAGAGATTCATGGGCCACCTAACACGCTAGTCTTTTGGAATGGAGGCACAAATCGTAACTCAGCTCTATTAAATAAACAATAAAAGTTTGTTGAAGAAAGCTTTTACCCTACAAGTTCCCTTGTCCTACTCAGAAATGAATATGCTTCTGGCTTGACCCTACCACCTTGACATTCAGATAGCTTTAACCCATAATTTGATTCCTTTCTCTTACTCAAAAATGACTAGGCTTCAGGCTTGAACCCTAGCACCTTGAGATTTAGAAAGCTTAAAACACATAATTTGATTAAAGTGAGGTATTCATTTCACTTCCACCACTATTTCCAGCCCCTTGAAAGGAAAAAAAACTACCTATGTACTTAGGAGTCGATTGCTTTGTATTCCCTTTCATTATCATGAAGAAACTTTCAACACAAGAGCCCTAGGAGAGCCCAAGCCCTATTTAGTCAAAACTGAGAGTAGTAGGAAAGAGCTTGCTGTGTCTAATTGGTTTCTGTAAGGACATCAAGACCATTAAGGGCCCTCGAAGGATCTATAGCATATTCATGAAGGAGGAATATGATAAGAACTACACATATGTGTAGGAAAATTTCTAGTAATCATAGATAATTAAAAAAAATTGGACAAGGAAACTCAAAAAAGAAAAAAACAGATGGAAATCTGTGCGTTTATAAATAGGAGACAGAGCTAAAGCAATCTGTATATGATGTCCTTCAACCTTGTAACACAATTACTCATGCAAATACCGTATAAAGCAATTCTCAAGACTTGTCTGGAATGCATTAATGAGTTAGAAATAAAAAAGTTCTTCACTAATATTTTATCAACACTTGATGAATCCAATCACTTCCATTTGGGACATGTCATTAACTTTTCATGTAAGCAACAAAAAGAACAACTGTAACGAGCTGATGTATTATACATATTATATTCACTAAAAATATATCTAAGGAAAATTAATGCTCAACCTGAGGATGGCTCAAAACGCGCTTCAACTCCTCCTTTCTCACCCCACGCAACCCCAAAAGGCAGTGATTAACAACCAACTTAACTTCCCCAACTATGTGAAGCCTATGACGAAGCAATAAATCATAATTGCGGTGGATGCTTCCACCTACAGAATTCTCGATCGGAAGAACTGCTTTCTCCACTAACCACAACTCGACTGCCTGATAATTAAAAATCAATAATCAAAGTGGTAAAACCATGAACATAATGTGAATATGAACCCAAAAAAGGGAAACGAAAATAAGAAAACCTGAAATGCAGCTTCAAATTTATCACATGGGACAGTCTCACACATCGGATAAGCTTTGAGAGCAGCATCCTCGCTATATGCACCTGGTAACCCCTACAGTTAGCAGCAAAGCCAATTTAATATCAGGGATTTCAGAATATCTAGTTGAAGATGAGTGCATTACCTGATAAGCGACCCGCACATTCGAACCATCACTAAAGGAAACAGGATCTTTTGCAGATAGAGGTCCTGCAACTTATACATGTATGTAACTCATCGTACATAAACAGAAACAACATATCACCACTGTTATGAATGGATATTTGCAAAATGAGGTACACTATCATGATTTGTCTGCCAAGTCAACATAACGAATTGAGAAATTACAGAAATGAATTGTAAAAAGTCAAAGCTTGGAAACAATATTACCTAGTCAAGGAGATAAATCAATTCAAAAGGAATCCTGGAATCGATCTCTCAGGAAACCTCTACTAGAATAAAATGATGACTTTGATTCAATTTAAGAGGTATCCCGAAGTAGAAAATTAAAATTAAAAGCAACGCGGTTATTAGAGGTCTGCAGAAAGCCAACCAAACCATTGATATACCGACTATAAGCAATCTACTTGATTCACAAAATGACTTTGTACCTTTCAAACCTATAATTTCCGAAAATGATGGTCACCAATTTGGGCATGCATATATATATATATATATATATGGTCTAAAAGGACCTAACAATGTGTGCCCTAATACTTGCACACACTGCAAATTTGAATTGCTCAAAAAGGAAAGTCCAGCCATCATAAAATTCTCTAATGAGACAAACCCATTCTTTCCCAGTAACTGATAAACATTTTACACTGATTATAGTATAAATTTAAAATAAAAAATAAAAATCCAATCTTTACAAGTCCCCAAAAAGGAAAATGCAGCATCAATTTCACATGCCCAAAACGAAAAAAAATTGCACGCTTCATGTGTATCCATAAATTTCGAATTTTGAGCAAAACTCACTTGGAAGCGAGTTCAAATCCTTGTGAAAGGCCTTGGAGTGAGTCTGATCAATTTCATCAGTAGGGGTCAAGGGTTGGTCATCATCAACAGGGGTTATAGCCGTCCGAGGGAATACAGCCAGACACTCCCATTTGGTGAATCTGGACCTCAAAAAGATAGGAAAGGTGGCAGAAGAGGAATTCTTCTGATTTTGAATCAAACTGGAATCAAGAAAGCCCAAACGAAAATGAGAACGAGAATGGTGATTGACACAAATTCCCCAGACGGGTACAGACTTGAAAGCCATAACTGTTTCCTTTCTACCAATCTATTTCAAGTTGCCAATTCAGTGAAAGTCTTCTCATCACATTACAGAGGTTTTTGTAGGCGAGATTTTTGAGGAGAGAGAACCAACCACATTGTGAGTTAAAGCGGGTAATAGTGGTCTCAGACAGCCCACAGGAATGGTGTAATGAAATTGTCTAGAGAGAGAGAGAGAGAGAAGAAGGCAGGTAGCACAATGTTGGAAACACGTTTCCACACCTATGTCTGTATGTGTATGTGTGTGTGTGTGTGAGTGACTGTGTGTAAGCGTTACAGTGAGAGAGAAAGAGGCTTCGCTGTTTTTACAATTTCGGTTGGGAAGGACTAAAGGAGAGAGATAACCAGTCCGGATGATTCCTATGTGGAGTGGGTGTGGGTGTATTTTGTCATTTATTCGAACCAAGTTCGTGCATGGGTGCGTTCCCTACGCTCCATCGCATTAAACTGTTGATAATTACTACATCTCAATTCTCAAATCCCACTAACAAGAAATTAAATTCACTCAGATTATTATAATCAATCTGTTCCCACATAATTGTCTTATTTAACTGATACAAAAATTATTAACTTTATTATCAATATTTCTGTATTTTTGTATGGTCATTAAGCAGAAAAACTAAGGTAAAAAAAAAAAGTATTTTTCCTAAAATAGAAAGTTTTTGAAACAATATTTTTTTAAAAAAAATCGACGAAAAAAGAAAACATTATAACTATTTAGCAACGGATATGTATCTAGCTTAAAAAGTTATGTTTTTAAAATACATTTAATGCCTAATTTTCATTTAGTTGTTTTTTATAAAATTAATATAAGTTCAAATATAGAAAAATTAAATTCTATTCATAATATCTAAACTTAATCTTTTAATAGTAAAAATTCAAAAAGCCAACTTATCTACACTTTTATGATATTGTAGTAGTGACAATGAAGTTATTAATAATAATAATAATAATAATAATGTCAGAAAATATCTCCGTTACGTAAGCAAAATTTACCTTCAAAATATGAATGAGAAAAAAAATATTGAGCCTTTTTAATTTATTATATTAAGAAATAAAAATGTTAACTTGAAAATTAAACAATATGTATATATAAGGAGCCAAATCTGGAAAGTTCCCGTCAAAAATGAGCTATCCAGATTTGGAAACACTTCTATTTAGTTGAAACTAGTTTTACACACGTACGTTAAACACTCATAGATCTCTTTTAATTAAATTATACTCAAATAAAACGAAGATCATAAACAAAACAAAAAAATATAGAAAAAACATGATGAAGGGAACAACCTACTAAAAAAATCTGATTTTTAAATTAGACTTGTAATTTTAAGAATTTTTTTTTTTTTTGTATTTTCAAGAACTAAGAAAAAATAAAGTTAAATTTTTATGGTTATAAAAATATCAAATGTGATGAAATGGATAAATATTTTAGATATTTATCGTCTTTCTAGGTATTTTATCAGTTATGTCAATATATTGTAATAAATCGTGAGTAATTATAATATATTTGATTTTTTTAGTACAATAACTTTTCAAAATATTTTTACAAATCTATAAATTTTCATAGCCATGTTTACTTGAGAGTTGCGTAATCAATTAATGTGATTTGTGTTCTCAATGCATGCTACATATCTATATTACAATACAACTTGGATTGCACATGTGCAATTGATAAATGCTAATGAGGGGTCGAAATCAATTCATTTACCGAGATCCTACGGTCCTAATTTCGTCTAGATTTCACATGTGTGAACGGCGGTTGAACGGCGATTGAGCAACCCCTACACACCCCTTCTCACATGTTCTCTCCACCTCCTTTCTTTGAATCGGTATAATTCCAACTGGTATTGTTGTCATATTTAAGAATAAAAATAATTATTTACAAAGTTAAGAAAAATACTAAAATTTTAAATTGAAAAATAGTCAATTTAAATCAATAGAAGTGATAATAATAATTTAAATTGAGTGTATAAAACATTCTTCCGATTTTTAATGTTGTTAAGAAGGGTGGATTCATCTTTTTTTTGTTTAACTATTTTTTAAAAATGTCTAAAACACAATTTATTGAGTTTTTCTTTAGGTGGTTGGGTTTTAAAATGTGTATTATCTTTTTTTGGAAATTTTTTGGTTTAACTAAGAATATGTATAACTATTAAAACCACTCTAAAAGATAAACTGTTTTTATTTTATTTTTTAAAAATAAGAATAAGTGATAATATGTATAATTACTAATTTGGAATTCTTTCAATTTTTTACGTTCTTAATAATATGTATAAAATATAAAATACACTTTTCATTAAATAAAACAGATTACGCAGTTAAAAAAAATTAATACCCTTGGTGTACATGTTAAAAAAAAGTTTATATTTTAACGAAAGATTATTAATTGTATAAGGGTAAAGCTGGTTGTCCTCCTCAAAATCTAACAAGGTATCGCCTCTGTTTACTTAAAATAAATTACAAATAAATGTTTTAATTTTTTTCTCCACTGCTGACATCCTCCCCTACTTGCGAACGGCGGTTGAGCAACCCTTACACACCCCTTCTCACATGTTCTCTCCACCTCCTTTCTTTGAATCGGTATAATTCCAACTGGTATTGTTGTCCTATTTAAGAATAATTATTTAACAATAAAAATAATTATTTACAAAGTTAAGAAAAATACTAAAATTTTAAATTGAAAAATAGTCAATTTAAATCAATAGAAGTGATAATAATAATTTAAATTAAGTGTATAAAACATTCTTCTGATTTTTAATGTTGTTAAGAAGGGTGGATTCATCTTTTTTTGTTTAACCATTTTTTAAAAATGTCTAAAACACAATTTATTGAGTTTTTCTTTAGGTAGTTTGGGTTTTAAAATGGGTATTATCTTTTTTGGAAATTTTTTGGTTTAACTAAGAATATGTTTAACCATTAAGACCGCTCTAAAAGATAAACTATTTTTATGTTATTAAGACCACTCTAAAAGATAAATTGTTTTTATTTTATTTTTAAAAAATAAGAATAAGTAATAATATGTATAATTACTAATTTGGAATTCTTTCAATTTTTTACGTTCTTAATAATATGTATAAAATATAAAATACACTTTTCATTAAATAAAACAGGTTACGCAGTTAAAAAAAATTAATACCCTTGGTGTACATGTTAAAAAAAAGTTTATATTTTAACGAAAGATTATTATTTGTATAAGGGCAAAGCTGGTTGTCCTCCTCAAAATCTAACAAGGCATCACCTCTGTTTCCTTTAAAAAAATTACAAATAAATATTTTTTAATTTTTTTCTCCACTGTTGACATCCTCCTCTTTTTCTATAGTAATACTTATTAAAGATCACTTTCCTTTTTCGAAAAGTGCATTTTGACAGGATTTTATATGTTTTAGACTATATATATAAGTCATTTCTATCTCGATATTTGTATATAATCATTAAGTGGATAAATTGATTCAAAAACCTTTCATATTTTCATATAATATGTAATTTCTAAATTTGTAAACACATTTGGTTTACATATAGCCCATTTTTGAATTGTAACTTTTAATGTAATTATGAAATGAGCAATTCATTGGAATATGAAATGCAGTAATTAAATCTGTAAATGTATTAGGACATCTTAGAACTTAAACAACATGTTTTTTTATTGCATTTATACCGATAGTTCCACTAGATATCATTGAAACCGAATATTGCAAACAATATAAATGAGAGAGATCATTCAAAAGTATCCTCCACATGACCAAAACTGTGACACAATGAGCTCACAAACATTCCACGCCCAGGACATATCCACTAGTGGTATTCTCTACGTCATTAACAACAGATTTCGAATTCGTTGTTTTCCTACAAGAACTGAAGCAGTGAAGAGTGCATAAAAAGCTTATAACAAGTTGATTGCTACTTCTTGGTTTGGTGTGATTGAGTCATTGAGCCCATCATCATTTTGTAGTATCTGAAGTAGAGGAAGAGAAAATTTGATCAAGAAGAATAATAGAAACTTCACGGTTGTCCATTAGAAGCTACCATTGCATCATTATGTGACATTAGCATGATGTTTGAATAGATACACAAGGTATGTAAATTTTGAATTTAAATCTACTTTTGTACTAAAGAACTTGAATTTAATTGTCAAATTTGTGACATTAATGACAAAATATTTTTCATAGATATATTAGAAAATTTAAATTAGTTGTGTTTTACCTTTAGGCGTAGATAAATGGCAAACCAATTTATAGTAACATTACCACTCAATAATGGAGATTTATTCAATTTGACATAAATAATTGACATACCATGTGCTAATGGTTTTTTCATTCCACGTTTTCATCTATGGCAAATCCTCCTACTTAAGAAATCTGCATATTGATATATATATATATATATATATATATATATATATATATATATATATATATATATATATATATATATATATATAACATTTAAACATATTATGAGCATACAAGTACAAAAAACATTTATATCAGCGTACATTTGCAAATAAAACTATTTAGAAGGGTTTGCAATAAATATTACCTTTTGTTCATTCAAGTTGTTTGCTTCCATATAGATGATTTAACACTAGTAACATTTAAACATGATATGAGTATACAAGTACCATTTATATAAATGTACATTTGCAAACTATATATAGTCACTTGCAATAAAAAATACCTTTTGTTCATTCAATGAAGGTTTTGTTGATCCAACATCAAGCCTTCTGAAAAACCTCTAATGAGAATCAATCGTTCTATATTGTATTATCAACTAAAATTCGATTGAGCTTAATTGAGACTGCTACATGCTAAAAAATTTAGATTTGAGAATTTATGGAGAGATAAAAACAAAAATGCAGATAAAAAAAGTCTAAATGTATAGAACTGAGGATTATAATGAACTTGGAACAAAATTTTGAAATCTTTACACCTCCACGAATCTATCAGCCAAAGTGGATTGTGAATTTTTTTAGCGATTCCAGCTCCCATGATTCAATCCCTCCCTCACATCTGTTGTATTTCTTACCATCCACTTTCATCTCTAATTTAATTTGTCTCTTTTTCTTCTTGCTTCGATATCTCAATCACTAAGAAGGGTTTAAGGTTTAATGTTTTTGGATACTGAGAGAGAGAATGATCGATGGAGAGAATAGAGAGAGGTCGCCGAAATTGTAGTTATCACTAGGGTTTTTGTGTTCACACTATTTATTTATACCTACAACAAAACGAGGTCGCTTTTACTTTGTGATAACTGGACTAAGAGGACCAATTGATAACGTTAACCAAACTTATGGCCAAACCCACTCCCAAGCCCTCTGTATTTGTTGTTTTCGTGTAAACGATAGTGATTCTTAGTATTTTTGTTATTTTCATTGGCTAATCAATAAATTACTTTGTTGCGTAATTTTTAGGGTGAAAAATTCGAGCCGGTTCCTTTTTAAAAGTTTTCAATTGCTCTAGTCCATCATGGTTTTTTTTAACTGGAAAAAGACACATTTTAGGGTAAAAAAACTACAATACCCATAATGAATTGAACGCACACGCTCAAAAGTATAATTCATGTATTGATTTTGCATCTCGATGCACAAATCGAATTCAATTTGTACATCGCGATGCCAATTTGTTCTGGATTTTCTGCATCATCATTTTTGATTCGCGATGTACAAAATCGAATTTGATTAAGGTAGTCATTTGTAAATGAGTAATTATACTTGTAGTCAAAGTTTTCTTATTTTCATTGCTATTGTAATTAGTGTATGACTCATTTATAGATTGATTGATTGATTTTCATAAAGATATATTCAAACTTTCCTTATTTGCTTGATAATGTAATTAAGGTAGGAATAAAATAGATTTAAAATAGATTAATTGATTGATTTCGGCAAATATGTATTCAAAGTTCCCTTATTTTACTTTATTTTGTAATTAAGGTAGGAATTAAATATTACTTATAAATTGATTGATTTTCATAAATATGCACGAATTGATTTATCATGATGGACAAATTAGTGCATCACGTTACACAAATTGATTTATAGCTTGTGTCAAATTCATTAATGTCAAAGTCATCTTTTCTCCCCCCCTTCCCAATTTTTTTTCCATTTAAAAAAAACATACGTGATTTAAGCGGTTAACAACTTATGAAAAGGAACCGGCCCTCAAATTTTTCTAATTTTTATTATTCTAAATAATTGGAGCAGTTAAATAACATGTTAGACGAATATGAGGTTTTTGTCTTTAAATGCTTTAATGGATCTGATTATTTACGGGAAATGATGGTTTTCAATAGTGTAGTGTTAAAGGTTTCATGAAGTCTCCGAGAACAATTTTCCATTTATTTGATACTTTCTCCATCCCAAAATTATTGTCATGTTTGACCGACACACGGATTAAAGAAAAACAATTGAATTGATTATTAATATCTATTTGATGTGTAGTTTCTTTTAAAGCTCAAATGTATGCGTTGATAATTAAAATATGATGAAAAAAGTAAGGATAAAGTGGTGAAAGTGAAAATTTTCAAAGTCTTTAGATATAAGACTTCTACCATTATTACCAACAGAATATATATATCTCACATTGGTTAAAAAGTAATGTTAATTTTAATTTTAAATAAAATACTTTTACTATTATTACTAATAGAAGATATATCATACATTGGTTAAAAAGTGATGTTAGTTTTAAAAGTTTTTAGATAAAAGACTTATACTTTTATCATCAATATAAGAGAAGAAATATATCCCACATTGTTTAGAAAAAGATGTTGGTTATAAATTTTTTAAGATAAATGACTTCTACTAATATTATAATGAAGAGATGTATCCCATTATATAGAAAGAGATATTAGTTTTAGATTTTTGTTAGATAAAAAACTTCTATTATTATTATCAAATGATGAGATGTATTCCACATTGGTTAGAGAATGATATATGTATTAAAAGTCTTTTTATAAAATACTTATTACCAATAGAAAATATGTATTTCACATTGGTTAAAAAGTGATATTGGTTTAAAAAGTGTTTAGATTATGAATCTCACATTGGTTACAAAGATATGTATATCACATTATTTAAAATGAATATTGGTTATAAAAGTCATTAAATAAAGACATATTTATCTAGAGAAGATGTATATCACATTATTTAGAAAAGGATGTTGGTTAAAAAGTCTTTAGATAAAAGACTACTATCATTACTAATAGAAAGTATGTTACCACATGGTTAGAAAGAGATGTTGGTTTTAAAAGTATTTAGATAAAAGACGTAAACTTTCATTACCAATAGAAATAAAAAATATGTATTACATATTGTTTAAAAATGAATAATGATTTTAAAAGTTTTTAACAAAAAGACTTCTACTATTATTATTAGTTTAAAAAGTTTTTAGATCAAATATTTTTACTATTATCAGTAATACAAAATATATATCTCACGTTTCTTAAAAACTTGTGTTAATTTAAAAAGTATTTAGGTGGTAAGGCAAATGATATTACGAGCTAGAGCTTATAATATTATTACAAGTTTTAGCATTAGAATCGTTAGATAATTAAGTTAGTGGTGATTTGGAAAGTCTGTGTCATTACTTCAAAAAAGTATTTTTGATCTAATAGTGTAGAGATCTAAATAAATTTGATCAAACGGTACTAACACTAAAGCTTGTAATAATACTACAAGTTCTAGCTTGTAATATCATACCTCTTTAGGTAAAAACAAATGTTTAATATTAGTAACAATATAAGTTTTTTATTACAACCATGGAAGAGTTTAACAGTCCAATATAATGTCCAAAAGTTATATTATTGTTACAAAAAATGATGTATCTCACATTGTACACGTGTTATATAACTAGTGTTATAAGAAGACTGATCCACCTTCATTTAAGATCATTTATTATAGTTAAGTTGTACTAGTATTTTTCTTTTTCCACTCAGCAATTCTTTTTTAACAGCATTTAATTTGAGCGTAGTAAATAAGAGTACTTTTAGAAAACTATGGATAAATGTTTCTTGAAATCTTAAAGCATCATTTATTTTGGGATAAAAGAACTTTATTAAAACATCATTTATTCTGGGACATGGTAGTACTACTAAATATGAAATACAATTATCATTGAAAAATAGGTTTATATTCAAATGAAAAGGGAAAACTCTAACTTTAATGATATGAGTAGCAACATTAAGTTTTTGACTTTTTGTTATTAAAATATCAACTTTGATACTTTTTGAATTAAAAAATTTATTTTTTAGACTTTTAGATATAATACTATTTTAGATTAGACTTTTTGGTTTTTTTCTCAAAGAATTAAGTTGTTTGACAAAACTGCTCATTTAAACATAAATAGTTAATTAATATATCAAAAGGCACTACCTAAAAATTTATTATTAGCTATTAATGTTAGTTATAATATGTGTTGCCTCTTATTAATTTGATTGAGTTCATTACTTAAATCTTAGAAGAGTGTCTAGCATAATTGTGAGTAGACTCTACGTTACACCATAATCGACAACTCTATATGGACTTAATTAGGATAACTCCTTAGGGCATCCACAATGGTGGATTCTTAAGCAATTCCCAAATTGTTTAAAAATTGTACACCATTGTGAGCAATTCTTCCTTGGGAATTCCTACACACAATTCCTAATTAATAATTGGTAGAGGGAAGAGAGAGAGAGAGACGCATTTATTGAAGAGAAGCGCGTGCGGCTCACTAGAGATTAATGTCTACCACTACATTTTTCTTTCTTTCTTTTTTATTTTTGGCATTTCCGTTTTGGTATTTTTGGGTATTTTTATTTTCCTTTTTATTTTTTGATTTTGAATTGTGATCATTTTTCCCTTTTTATTTTTATTTTATTTTATGTAATTTTAATTATTCACGTTTTTATGTAATTTTAATTATGTAATATATTTATGTAATTTTAGTTATTCACATTTTTATATAATTTTAATTATGTAATATTTTTATGTAATTTTAAGTATTCACCTTTTTATGTAAATTTAATTATTCACGTTTTTATGTAATTTTAATTATGTAACATTTTTTTATGAAATTATAAACGAAATAATTTATTTATATTGCATATTTGAATATTCAATATATTAATAAAAATTATAAACGAAATAATTTATTTATATAATATATTTGAATATGCAATATATAAATAAATATTATAAACGAAATAATTTATTTATATTGCATATTTGAATATTCAATATATAAATAAAAATTATAAACGAAATAATTTATTTATATTGCATATTTGAATATTCAATATATTAAAAAAATTATAAACGAATTAATTTATTTATATAATATACTTGAATATGCAATATATAAATAAATATTATAAACGAAATAATTTATTTATATTGCATATTTGAATATTCAATATATTAATAAAAATTATAAACGAAATAATTTATTTATATTGCATATATGTATTAATTAATTTATTTGCAAAGTATAAAAATAAAAAGTAGTGTAAATAAAGTGAATGATGTGGTAGTGGGACCCATGTAAGAATTGTTGAAGAATCAAAACTGTAGAAGAAAATTGAGAAATTATGAAAATGTATAGTTGTTAAGAATTTGTGGGGGAATGTAAACCATTGTGGATGCCCTTAGGATTGGTAAATGATGTTGAGTAAGTCTCTTGTCGTCTTACAGACTAAGATCTGTAAGACGAATTCATACTCTCTTACAACTCAACTCATCAACATATGATGGATCGGATCAAGAGGATATTCTTACATAAATTACCTGTAAAATTGTATTTCCTAAGTTTTTGCCAATGATATTTACCAGCAGTCTTCATCATATCAATAAACTTGTGCGTTGAAGCAAAGTCTATGTTCGTCATGAGACTTGTAGTAGAAGCAAAAAAAGTTATCAAATTAATGTCTCTTCCAAAGTTGTATAAACGATTTTAAAGTCTACAAAATTTAATCTACGTATGCGTGAACTGATACACAAATTTTCATAGAGGTTTTCAGGTCTTGTCTTTTCAGAGAGCTTTGGCTTCAACATGATTTTTACTATGTTTTAGCAAAAAAATTTCTTCATTTGGGCAACAACCGAACTAGGACGCCTACTCTAGCACTATTGCATATATACGTCATTTTGAGTAAAAGCAATTTTGCATTTAATTCTCAATAGCGAAGTCACTTCCCATGTAGCTTGTCAAGAAAGCTTAACTAATAGGATTCAAGACCAACAACTACATGCATTTAATGCATTCAAATAATAATTAATACAATAAAAATTACTACCCACAAACTTATTATTCGCTATCATTGTTAGTTATAACATTTGTCATCTCTTATTAATTTGATTGACTCATGTAGACACCGTGACCATGTACCCCTACTCTATATTATCCAATAAGATATGATTATAAATGAAATGGACTAAAAATCATTTTTTATACATTTCAGGGCCTAAAAGTGTTGAAGAATACAAAGAGGGACCTAAAAGGACGTAGAGATGCAAACGAGGGCCTAAGTGCAAAAAAAATAAAATAAGAAGGAAAGAAAATAATTGAAGAATGAGCGTGGCGCCCAAAATTCCGTAGACGCGCCAATTTTTTTGTCTTTGAAGATTTTCCTTAAGCAAATTTGGACGCCACGCCCAAAATGTCTTCTAGTGCTGGCCCCTACAAGCTTACGACGACCCCTACATTTTTAGGGTGCCTTTTCATCGAAAGGACATGTAGACACCTCAATTTCTTACCCCTGTCAATAACATTCCATAAAATATCAAGACCTGTCAAAAAGGATTAACTAATGTTAAGTTACATGGTTTAAAGTGCAAAAGGACGGAAGAATTAACAAACGATGAATTGCAGGGGTCAAAGTGCCAAAAATGAAGCATGAAACAAAAGGGGAGCAGCCCCTACACACTTGGGCGCCGTGCCCAGAGTGTATAAGGCGGTTCCCACTTTTGTTAATTCACTGTTGCAGTTAGCTTTTGGTGCAAGCCTTTCAGCGTAAGGTACAACACATTGAAGCATGGATATAAAATATCTGCTCTGTTCCTCGTTATTAAGGATTCCCACTCCCAACCTATAAATATGAGGCTTTGGCTAGTGCCTCAACAGACAATTTTACGAAGGAAAATGTACGAGTGCTGTTACGCTGTGAATTTCCATATCCACCCCGAAGCTCCGTTAGGTTGCCAAAATCGCTCCTAAACACTTAAACTCTCCGACCAAAGTAAACCTTAGTTACCCGACTAGGTTTCCGCCCTATTTCACCGGTTCAAAAATCTCAAAAAAGCAGTTGCCCTACCCGAATCCAGATGTCAAATCAAGTAAAAACAAGCAGTTGCTCTACCCGATTTCAGACTCGACAACAACAAAAAACAAACAAAAGCAAGCAGTTGTGCCGCCCGAATCCTGAGGCGAAAAACAACCAAAAGAAGCAGTTACGCTGCACTAATTCTGACAACAACAACAACAAAAATGAAAAAAAGACTCTCTCTCTCTCTCTGAGGGACAGAGCGAGCACACCTAAAAGCCTACCAGAAGAGAAGTTGGTCTGGGATAAAACCCACACGCTTCAAGAGGTAGGTACCCTAAAGTTGTTTAATATTTTGTCTTTAAAATAGTGTTGTTTAAATAATAACATATCACGAAATAAGTCGTTATAATGCTAAAATTTCTTGTATAAATAGCACTAAAATAAATTGTTATTATGGCCTAATTTTTATAAAATATTATCTGCAACTCTAAAGTGAGGCTGCTGTAATTTTCTTTATTTCTATTGTCATATATATATATATATATATATATATATATGCTTTATTTAAGTTGTTAAATTTATAAAAGGATTATATTTAGCCAAAAATCTATTTTGAATCCGAAAGGGCGAGTTGGGTGTCTAACCCGTTCCCAACTTGTAACTTAGCCTTCGAACCCTTACAAATCTGGTATATTTGGTTTTTATTTGTTTATCCTTAAAATAAAAATGGCGACTCTGTTATTTATATTTTGAGTCCATAATTGAGGTCAAGCGTATTTTACACACTTTAAAAGTTTCAAAACCACCCCACCTTTCAGTGGCGCGGATCCGGTTAGAAACAGGGCACTCACAGGAAGGTTTTTGCGTCCTCATATATAAAATTTTCCAATCTTTTAGGTTAGAAGGCCCCCTCATTTTTGGACCAACAAAAAAAAAGATCAAAAACATTTCTTTCCTTTTATCTCTAGCCTTTCCCCTATCTTTTTCATCAATTTCTTCCGATAAACAACAAACAATCCCAAATTCATCTCTTTGATCCACACATATCAAACACAAACAAACAAAGAAAGTCTTCATTTCTCTCATCGGAAAGCAGACAAAGTGTAAGTCCTGTAGTTAACGAAATAAGGCTATAGGGGGCGGGGTGAATAGCCTTTTAAAAACTTTAAAGGTTATTTTGAAAACCTTCAAGAGTTACAACGGAAAATATATGTTTTCAGCAGCTGATGTAAAATCAGCATGTAACAGCTGCTGAACATAAAACAATTTTGGTTTGGTTTTCTTTTGATCACTAATATATATAAGGACTGAATTGAAAAACAAATTATAAACCAACTAAGTAAATGATTCAAGAATGTTACTGACTGCCACTTAAGTAGATAGCAGTTGCTTAAATGTTAGAACAGTAGAAACAATAGGAAAACAATAACAGAGTAGTTGGAGTGGTTCACAGTGTAAAAACTGCTACGTCCACTACCAAGTTGGCCAAACTTGGATTTGAAGTGCACTAAACATATTGAAATTCTAAGTGATCACTAACGGATATGTGTACAACAAAAACCAGTGTTTGAGGAGTAAGATTGTGAGAACAATCAAACTCGTTCAACAATCAAGTATTCCTAAAGATTCGGAAGAAGTAAGGAAGGAAACAATGATTGTTTAAACAAGAACTAGAAAAGAATAATATGTGAAAAAATATCTAGTAAGTGTTTGAGGACTGGAACACATCAAGGAAAAAAATTGTTTGAAGGAATATGTTGAGTGTCTAGTCTTGGGTTGAAGCAAATCAAAGAGAGAATATTATGTGAGTAATGAATGATAACTTGAACCACTGTCTTCAAACGTTTATATAGAGATCTTCAATTTAGAGCTGTTGGAGAGCAATGTTGAATTTTGAATCTCATCAAAGAAATGATGATCATATCTTTTCAATTGAATGCACCGAGATCTTTGAAGAGGTTGAGAGATGGAAGATATCACCTAGTATAAGAATATACATTCATAAAGAGAGTGGCTAGATATCTTCTTGCATAAAATAAAGAGAGTAGATATCTTCTAGCATGAGATAATAAAGATAGTGTTTAACTAGAAGATATGATACATTGTGAGATATTTAACGAAATGATAAACTGTAGAATATTTAATGCAACGACAAAAAAGTCTTCTATTGAACACGATAAGAAAAATGTAAGTTTACTTTATAAATAAAAAAACAAGGAAAGAGAAAAACTCTCTTTAAGTGACACGTATAAAGTTGATCTTAAATTCAAGGTTTATGTTACTTTTTCCACTTTTAATTTAAAGTAAAAGTCCTGACATCAGTTGGTTGCTTAAGAAAACTTAAGACAAACCAACTGACTAAAGCAGGCATCAACTTCTTCAATTTGATACAATAACTTCCGTCAGTTGCTACAGTAACCATCAGCAGCTTGCCACAGCTACATTAAATTCAGAAGCTACATCATCTTCAGTAGCTATAGTACCTTTAGCTGCTATAGTGATATCAACTTCCTACTTGCAGCTTCTTGTTGGCAACTATTAAACAGTCCAAATAAAGTTGTCTTCTAGTGTCTAGCACGTAGTCTACTAACAAATAAGTTTATAGACAATCTATTTAGACTTAAATAATGGGTACAAGAAAATTCAATATAAAAGGGAATATGCACTAAATGATTTTAAATAATTACTCATGTAATATTCCTAACACAAAGGAAGCACAAAACAACAGCCTAAGCCTAGGCGTATTTGGTACATACTATTATACAGTAGTGTTTTTTTAGTTGTTTGTTTTGTTTTAGTCTGTACCCATTTTTTCTTTTTTTTTTTTCCTTCTGTAAATACAATGTAAACGATATACTTTTGTAGGCTATGCATATAATTTTTCTTTCCTTTTCTTTCTTTTATATGTGATATGTTTGTGTATATTTACAATGTAAATATGTAAAGTTTTTTTAACTTAATTCTCAATTTGTATATTAATTTGAAATAGTTTGTTGGCCTTTGTATGTTTCGTTTCTTGACTTTGGTTGGTTTTGTAAAGGCCAAAATATGTTTTACCCCAAAGTATCCACCAATATTCACTTAGCCCCCCAAATTCGAAAACATGCCAAAAGCACACTCAATGTTCCATTTCGCCCCACATAACCCCCTGCGACTAACGTCGTTACAAGTTGAATGTTTGTTTGAATGTGCCCCTTCACGTGATGAGCATTTTAGTCGTTGCTCACTCTGGAATAAACATAAATAAGCGAATAATTAGAGGGGACCAGTTGATTTCAGTGTCTTCATCATCTTTCTTCCTTCGAATAGCGGTCGTATTCCTCCCTCATTCATAAGCAACAACCATCGACGGCCATGGTGGACGTCACTTGTTATTGTGGTCAAACCAGCGTGTTGACAACAACAACATCATGGATGGGAACAAACCCTAGGCGGTTGGTTTTTTTGGCTGCCGAAACTATTCTACTGTAAATGTTCATTCATATTTCCAAATTATGATTGTTAACATTGAAATTAAGTTTCTAGGTTATGGTTTGTCGATTGATTAGCCGCCTTCCTCTTTTTGCTGATTTCAATTATTTGCAGGATAAAGGGTGACGTTACTTTGCATGACATGATTCCCCCATGTGCCCTAAATCTTATGTTGTAATTCCATGTCTTCTACAATCAATCAATCAACACAAAAAATAGATAATGCAGCTGAAAATCAAGCACAATAGGGAGATAATTTTTTTTTCTACTATGTGCTTTGTTTTTTCTTATTCTGATGTTGCTATTGTGTAAAGTAATTTCGGTTTGGTCATGTAAAATAGATGTTAAAACATTGTCATTGATGTGTTTTTGTTTATGACAATGTTAAACTTTGTTTTAGGTTTGGTAATGTACATAAGATTCTAATTTGGTCTACCAATTTGTGTGCTTGTTTTATTGTGTTTTTTTATAACTTGTTTGGTTGTTTTGTTCCACAATTGGTTGGTTGCGTCTTTATAAGATATATATGTATCTATCAATTTGTTTAAGAGATATAATTGTATAACAAATCCATTTATAATTGTAAACTTATTGGTGAAATTGAACTTACAAAAGCATTGTATAGCAACTTGGTGAAATTAAAATTTACAAAAGATACATTGATACCATTCAACTCACTAAATACCAAATATACTTTACAAAATCATTGTATCAATTTGATCATTTTGAACTGGCCAAAAGATATTCGCAAAAATATATCCTCTCTATTTTTCTACAAATCATGATGGTAGCCAAGAACACAAAATTAGTTAACTAAGGACTCTCGCAATGTATAGCAACCCTAATCTCCCTTACTTCGCAAATGGCTAAGGGAGATTGATCATGTGTCAAACCAAGTTCTCACAATGGCTATCAGTGTGTGTTACAAAAACAACAACTATTAAATTGATTGGTGGGAAATGTAAAGGTAGCTCTCGCGGATTCTAAATATTTCTAAAATCATTTAATTAATTACCAATCAATTAAAAACATTAAGTCCACAAAATAATCACCGAGCATGAACGTGTATTAAATAAATAAATAGATTAAATTAAAACACTATATTTGACATAGAAAGTAATTGCATTTCATAAATAAATAAATAAAATTCTCCTAAGGGAGGCGGGAAGGGATCAAATCTGAGACATTACACATTGTGAAGTCTCATCTCTACTGTTGGACCACCCCCTTAGGGGCTCCATAAAAAAATTAAACACAAAACCAATTCAACAATTACAAGCTATTCAACCCTAGAAAATACAATAAATATCTCAAAATATAAGTTGGAAGAATTAAATCGAATAATGTGTGAAACCGAAAAATCACTCGCTAATGCTTTTTTTGGATCTTGAAATGATGCTCCAAGCCTTCAAAGGTGATTAATTTTTGGAAGGCATGGAAGAAAGTTGAGGCTGTTGCACCTAACCCAAATGGGGCTCACAGCCCGTATGGAGGGTCTATTTTGGAATGGGGTTGCCAAAAAGATATAAAAAAGGAAGGGCTCAAGAGTACTCAATAAGCGAGGGGAAAAATAGGAAGCAATGGAGATTTAGGGGATGAAATTGAGAGAAGAAAAAGGGTTGGGTTTGGCTAGAGGTGGGTGACCTGGCTGAAGGACACACGGACCATCCAAGGAAAAAACAGGTTGCGGTTAAGAGAGGAACTGGGCTGAAATGACGGGTAGGATCTAGGGCGAATCAGGAAAGAGGACGCGCGCTACCCAATCTTTGGTGGTCAGGTGTCGACGTGGCTGGCTTCTAACTCGACGGTGCAAAAATTAGGGAATTTCTGGAATTTACGTTAGTGCCCTTGGAGTTTTAAGGGTGGTTGGCAAAGTCCTTGAGCTGTGGTCTTTCAAAATGGTCCTTCTTTAGCTTTGTTAGCCTCCGTTATCCCTCTTTTGCCTTGTAACTCTAACCGACTTTGACAGGAAGATTTGTAACTAAATTTTAAAGCACTGAATTGCCTCGAACTTTGTGCTAAACACCATGAATGCTTGATTAAACCTTGAAAATCTACATTAAGCATAAATACACAAATAATAATATTTTTAAGGCATAATTAACTAAAAAATAACACAAAATAAAAGGAAATTCAAGGAAAAATTCCTATTAATCTTAAGCTCATCAAGGGCATGGAAAACTCATACGGATCCTTTGATCCATTCGGTGACCCCTTTTCCCACAGTGACATTTTTTGAAATTTAGATGCTTTCAAGGAATTAATGAGTAACATTATACAACTAGTTGATCGCTCATGTCCCATCATCATCATCATTTTCGTATGTATATCCAACTTTTTTGGTCCATAGACATGGATTATTAAGGTTCACGTGCGTATGCATCGAGGGAACATGATGAAGAAGAACTATATTGTTATGGATAATGACATAGCCTTTTTATTGATGTTAATCATATATATGTAGGGTTACAAGTGGGTTACAAAGGAACACACAAAGACTAATTTACCCTGACAAAGATATAGAAAAATACAAACAGAAGACTTTCATGAGGAAGGAATTATAAAAGATAATTATTAATAAATACAAATATATGTACATAGATATTAATCTCTAATATGCCCCCAGCAAGTTGGACGCCCGTGAGGAGTGACCAATCTTGAGTAGTAAAAATTGGAAGTGCTGACGTGGTAGTGGTTTGGTGAGAGCATCGACCAACTGGTCGGTCAATGAGACATGTGAGACTTGTAAAATACCATCTTGGACTTGCTGACGAATGAAAAGAAAGTCAAGGGCCACATGTTTCATGCGAGAATAAAAACGAGATTGAAAGCAGATTTGTGGCGCTCACATTGTCATAGTAAATGACAGGTTAGGATGAGGAGGAAATGTCATGCTCACCGAGGAGGGATGTAATCCAGTGGACATCGACAACTGTATAGGCAACAACTCGGTACTTAGCTTCAGTCAAGGAGCGAGCAATAGTGCGTTGCTTCTTGGAGCTCCAAGAAATTGGGTTTCGACCAAAGTAAACGATATAGGAAATGGTTAAAGTAAAATTATCTTTATTGCCTGCCCGTCAACATTTGTGAAAGCATGAAGAGCGAGAGGAGATTGACGATGTAGAAAGATTCTAATGTCAATAATGCCATAGAGATAGCGAATAAGGCGTTTGGCACTATTTCAATACTCGGCAGTCGGTCTATGCATATACTGAGAAAGTTGTTCACCACATAGAGTAAGGGAGAGATACTGAAGACTCCCAGCTACAGTTTGAAACTTCGGTCAGGTCGGTGAAGCGTGCAGGGCGAAGTGTGAGAGTGGGCAAGGGAGTAGCTATAGGTCGAGCATCAATCATGCCTGTCTGAGCCAGGAGGTCAGCGATATATCCTCTTTGGGAGCGTTGGGAGAGGAGAAGAGCATTTGGACTCAGAACAACCTTGATCCAAAAAAGTAGTGAAGGTACCAAGGTTTTTAAGCGAGAAGCGATTTGCAAGAACATTGATGAAGGCCTGAATTTGAGGGGGGTAAAACCATATATAGAGAGTATAGTGATCCTCAAATATCACATAGTATTTGAAGCCATCAACAAAGTAAATGGGCGAGGTCCATACATCAGAGTAAATACTTTGAAACAGAGAGGTTGACACAATAGTAGATTGGGAAAAATGATTTTTATGACTTTTATTGCATAAACAATCATTACAATGATCTCGTTTAACACTAGTAGTGTTTAATGCTAAACCAAAAGTGGACATGATATGATGTTTGACAATTTCAGAAGGATGACCAAAACGATGATGCTAGTCATGGAGAGACACTCTGGAACTTGTAAAGGCTAAGGGACGAGGAGTTGGGGCAGTGGTCAGCCATTCATACATATCATCTATAAATTGTCTGGTTAGCAGTATGCTCCCTATCAGTTAGAGATGTTAAAAGGGCCGAGGACCGTAGGGCTGACTATGTTAAATCGAAACGGAAAGGTTTAAGGTTGAGAAAAATTAGCCCGTTTAAATTAAGGGCTAGCTAAGAGGGCTAGCCCTATAGGGTCACAACCATACAAGATTGATCCTATAGGGCTAGGGCCAACTGTTGATTCTCATTTGTATTTTAGATATGCATTTACTCATACATTACAATTTGTTCTATACTTAATGGCTAAATAGGCTGCGTAACAGTTAACGTAGCAATTGTGTATAGAACTTTGCCTTTAGAACATTTAGTTAGACTTCACTACCTTCGGCAGTCTTCACCAGCAGACTTTGACAACACTTCACCAGCAAACCTTGTCTACCTATGTACAGATGTAAGACACTTCTGAAGATTAAAAGGGAAATCAAGATGTCCAACTCAGCACTTTCAAAAAGATTATTAATTCAGATATTTTAGAATATCTATTTGAATTATATCTTCCATAGTTGACTTATGGACTTAAAGTAACGCCATTCCAATTTTTCTGGATATGACGAACTTTCCCCTTCGATGATTACTGAACAAGGGACAGAGCAGATACACAGTCTGACATAACACTCTTTGAGGAAAGTACAGACTGTACCAACTCTTACATGTCCGTAACTTCTGTCATCTTTCACCTGCTCCTCAACAGTACCTGTTTCACGTCTCCGTTCTTGATCAGTCCTCGATAAAGAGAAGTCAACCTAACAACTCTTCGCATTTAATGCTTCAAACCTAATCAAGTTGTTACTCTCTTCATCTTCCTCAACGGTCTCAAGAATGCTCTCATATATATACCACCATTGAAGATTGAAGAATTCAATGCTCTGAAATTACTCAACAACTTACAAGTCTTTACTCTCGGTGCATTCAAAAGATCTAACAGATCAATGAAGTCCTTAACAACAACAAAAAAACTACTCAATCATTGTCATTTATTTTCTTCTTCATTGTTGTTTACATTAACTGTTCTTTAGCACAGTAAATATTCTGTTTTCCAGATATTCACTACCAACCCCAAACACAAGTCAAATATTTTGGTACACGATCCATTAGTGTTTCTGTAATAGATCTATTGGAAAAACATGGTGCACTTTCAAATCCAAAGTTGACTGCTTTGGTGGTGGACGTAGTACTCTTTATAGTACGAACCATCTCAAAAATCATGTGTTCTTATTTCTTATTTGCTTACTGTTTTGCATTTATCTTATCAGCTGATCATATCTTTGCTACTTATCTTCCGGGCTTCAAACTTAAAGACACAAAGTCTACTGGTAATTCTTACCAGCAGACTTGGTGAACTGTTTTCAAGTGTTCTTTCTGTTGCTGTAACTGTCTCTATAGTTGACAGCATATACATTTTGGAACATTGTGTTAAAAGATTTTAGTTGTTAATAGACTATTCAACCCCTCCCCCCTTCTAGACTATTATTGTGCCATTTGGAACTAACATCAACCCAATTAACATCTAAGCATTCATATAATGACTGTGGCATCTGAGTTTGGTTTTAGCATTGGTCCTTGTGTTCTTAATAAATATAGAAGTCGTCTTCATGATGATCATGTGCAAACACTTATTTCTACTCGTTGTTGGTTACAAGGTTTTGTTCATGATAATAGTTTTTATATTTTTACGTTACTATTTAATTTAAATAGTTGATTGTATTAACTTCTTACAAACAATTAATTTATGTTATTTTATTATTGTAGATAGAGAAGATAATGATGTTGAAAAATACTTTCTCGAAAGAAGGCTTGGTTTCAAATGTGGTTAAAGAATGAACATGGTGTTTAATGACTTGTTTCATGTTTTTTATTAGTATTTTTAAATTAGTAGTACTTGAAGTTGTTTTTTATTTTGAATTTCGTCACTTAGGTGATGTTGTTAACTCGTCGTATGATTTTATTTTATTTTGGGTTGTGTTGTTGATCGTTGTTCGTCACTCCATTTATTACTTAATTTTAGATTTAAATAAAAGCGCCATTATTTTTAGGTGTGACTTGTTTAAGACCTGTTTAAACCGAGACATCCAAGGTTAGGTTTAAGGTTGCAATTCTAGTGATCCATTTAACCAAGGATCCCAATCGTATAGGGATGATGACCCTATAAGGCTAGGGCCAACCCGATTAACATATCTACTGTTAGTAGATTCTTCACATGAAAAGAAAAAAGTAAGAACTCAATAGAGGTGTTATTAGAAGTGCAAAATTGAGATATGAAAATAAGGTTTCTTTTTATGTCATGAACAAATAAGACATTATGCAATTAAAAGTTGTGTGATGATGTGTTAAGGGAGGTGGAACCAGTTTAGGAGATAGTTAACCGAGTACCATTAGTACCAATGACCATGACGTTAAGAGCCAACATTAGAAGAGTGTATAGAGAGGTTGCCAAGATTGATAGTGACATGTAGAGAATCACAACTGTCAAGAAGCCAGCTCAGAGTTCCTGTCATGTCGTTGCAAGGTGCGCCCTCGGCTGTCACTTAGAACCATTGGACGAGGAGCGAGGTGAGGGCTGTGCCAAGGTGGCAACTAACTGATAGTTGGGACACTGGGCGACGGTGTGACCCTGTTGTCGACAGCCTTGGTGGCTGTCGAGGTAAGGCCTTGTTGTCGAGGACCCGAGGTAGCAGACTGAGGTGGCTGAGGAGATTGCGAGGATTGTTGCCGAGGAGACGACATGTGGGAGCCGTGGTTCCTAGTCGTTATAGGGTTGGGCGTGGCAGGATGCGAGAACAGAGATATAGACAAATACAAATACAAGATCTTCATAAGCAAGGAATCAAAAAAGATAATTACTAATAAATACAAAGATATGTACAGATATATTAATCTCTAATACAAGAAACACGACAAAAGTGCATGTACAGTTATGAACCTGGGGCTCACTTGATGTAGAGGTGTCTTTGTAACATTTTCGTAAGTTCTAGTACCGCGGCTAGCGTAGGGCCTTGAGGTGGATCCATAACTATCGTATAGGATTTTATGTTAGCATGAATAAGACCTCACACACACACACACACACATGTTTAAGACGAAGATTGCCATTTTGAAGATTTCCTGAACAAGTTCTCTTGTTGAGTAAGTTAGGCAATGGCTAACTAATGTTGTTTTTGATTGGTTTGTTTATTGTTTTGTTGCTCTTTTCGTATCACTTAGTTTTAAATAATCGTCTTGTTTAATCGGATACACATATTAAGAAAAACTAATTAATTTTATGATAAGTATTGGGATAATATGTTGTTTCTTATCAAGCCCATATATATGTGACTATAATTAAAATGTGAAGAAAAAGTTAAGTTAAATTGATAAAAATATTTTTGTAAAAAGGAAAGTACTAGAATTTATTATATCAGCTTCCTTAAGGGAACCTTAACTTGCACAAAATGGAAAGGAGAGTATTTTGATTTTCCAGGTAAATAGAATTGAACAAACTTGTGCAATAGATTATGCGCTACGTAATTACTCCTTTGTTTCGTATGAAGAGTTCACTATTTTATTTTGGAATGTTTCATTTAAAGAGTTGACTTTTAAAAATTAAGGCATAAAATTAAGGAGATGCTATTTTCACTACAATTTTTACTTATCCACTACATCTTTAATTATTGCATTGAATAAATACATGTTTGAACAAAATTACTCATTTTTACGTTGACTAATCATATTACTTTCTTAATTACTTTTAATATTATTTTTTTGGTCAAACATCAATGGACAACATAATTATTTTATTTATATTCTTAACATTTTAATTCTTAATAAACAAGGTACTTATTTTTTTTTCATAGTAAATATGTTTAATTAATTTTTCTAATCACTCATGTTTCATATTCCATTATCATAAAAATAATATGATTAATATATTTTCTCCCATTTTAGATTATATTAGATATTTTATTATATTGGAGAAATTTATGTATTTTTCAAAATTTTAACGGCTTCAATAAAGTGCAATAGTAAGAAAATGTGGCTTTTCGCATCAGACTGCTAAATGGGGGAGCAAATCTTGGGTTGCAAATGGGTAGCTTATTTAGGCAAAAGGCGTTTGGGGAGCATAATTTGCTTCTGGAGCTTAATTAGCAAGAGCTGGAGAGATCTAGACATCTAGTGACAATCCACTTCCATGTGTCAAGGGATTCTCCTGATACGCTGTCAAAAAAAAAGTATCATTTTTCACTAAAAATGTTTATTTATTTTTTATTTAAAAGTACATATTGTTTTTTAATCTATAAACTGAGTGTTAGTTTGTTTCATTTATACTTTTCAAGACATCAAATTAATTTTCTACAAAATTTTCAAGTTTTTTTTTTTTTTTTTGTCATTTCCCTCTCTTCCCTCTCTCTTCTCCATTTTCCTCTCATCTATCTCACTCTTCAAATCGGTCCTGTCAGGTTAAATGAGAAGCTAAACCATCATAAGAGGTTTTCATTTTTTATTTTTATTTTTGGTATCATGTGAGTAGCTTAGAGTTATTTTTTACTTCCTCCATTCTACCAAAGAGTCCATATTTAAAAAAATTAATTCTTAACGGATATATAACTAGCATTGGAGTTGGCCATAATTACAATACGGTTGAATATAATCAATATGTTAATATTAAATATGAGGGTAATATTGAAATATTATGAGAATTGTAGACATGATTTTAGAAAATGAACTTTTAAAATAAAACATTTCAGACTAAAATGGTATGATGGACTTTTTGTCCGAAAACGAGAATAGTATTATTTTTGATAGAGTAAATGATTAAACTCAGGGCCAGCCATGGGGGTGGCAAGAGAGGCTACCGTCATGGGCCCCCAATTTTTAAGGCCCCAAATGTTTGGGTACTATCTTATATTTAATATATATATTATAATCTTAAAAATGTTTACAATTGATTAGTTTCACCTTGTGGTTAAGATGCACATGGTTTAAGGTAGATGTCATAGGTTCAAATCCTATGATATCACTTATTTTTGTCTGTTACTTTTTTAGTCTGTAAACTGTATATAAGTTATAACCATACTTGGTAGATTGTATATAAGTTATAACGTGTAGTCTGTGAACTGTATATAAGTTATAACGTGTATATCCATCCAATGGTTAACATACTTTGTTACTTTTTTAGTCTGTGAACTGTATATAAGTTATAACCATACTTGGTAGATTGTATATAAGTTATAACGTGTAGTCTGTGAACTGTATATAAGTTATAACGTGTATAGATGATCCAATGGTTAACATACTTGGTAGATTGTATATAAGTTATAACGTGTAGTCTGTGAACTGTATATAAGTTATAACGTGTATAGATGATCCAATGGTTAACTTACTTGGTATATTGTATATAAGTTATAACGTGTATAGATGATCAAATGGTTAACATACTTGGTAAAATACTTGGTAGATTAGTCTATGAACTGTATATAAGTTATAACGTGTTGATTAATTTAGTGTAAAATAGATAATCCAATGGTTAACATACTTGGTAGATTATGAGAGATTTTAACGTGTTGATTAATATAGTGTAGAATAGATGATCCAATTGTTAACATACTTGGTAGATTATGAGAGATTTTGGGTTCAATTCTTGCTATAAACTTTTTACTTTTTTTTCTCAATACTTTAAATAATTTTATTTTTATAAAGGGAGCCCTCCTTTTTTGTTTTTTTGCCATGGACCTCTCGAATCTCAGGATCCGGTCCTGGTTAAACTACCCAAATGCTACCCAAGTGCAACGTCACTTTTTTTTTCAAATTAAAAAAAGAAAAAGAAAGTGCAACGTCACTTATATTAACAAAATACTCAGAAATCTGAATGACACTAGAGAAACGTGTTATAAACTACGAATTAACTGCATCCATGTGTTCCTACTGTTAAATTTAAATTGTTGCTTCAATAATTACTAATGATCAAGAATATCATATACTCAGTATATAAATATGTTCAAAAATTATAACCATATAATATTACAAATATGAATAGCAAATCTTGAATAGCAAATCTTTAATCATCGATACAACTAGAAATATTACAAACAAATACTAGTTGAGAGAGAACTTTTACCGACTTTTAGTGGTTCTACCCGGCTCAAGAGATAAATACTGCCTAAAACAAAATAAAAAAAATCAAAGAATACTGTTGATCTTCGGGGCTTTGTTTAGAGAGAATTATAAGCGTGAATGTTGGGTTCCAATGGGGAAATAAGACATTGGGATTGGAGCACTAGTCTTCTTCTTGAAAGATTTCCTCAACTTCAATTCAGCTTCAGAAGTGATTTTAGCTTTGCTAATTGATTTTCTGGATGGACTCATGCAATTTGCTTCACAAGAAACCCTGCTAGAATCTGAAAAGCAACTGAAGGGGTTTAAGAGGAATGCCATTTTTGTACTGGATGGGATGGACTCAAGTTAGAGCAGTTTTCAGAGGCAATTATAGGCTTTGTTTTGATTACTGGTAAATGGCAATGATGGTATTATTTTCTTGCTCATGAAGTCCCATATTTATTTGAACACTAGCTAGAAAGGGAATGGCCTTTGTACTTGAGCTTCCTCCCACGTTGCTGGAAATATCTAAGAAATGATAAAGAATTCTTCAATGGACAAAATTTACCAATCCATTACTAATCTGAATCATCGAAATGTGGTCCAACTATGGTGTTAGGAACGCGCCTAGTGGACTTGGCCCAAGACCACACTTGCTTTTGGTCTGGTCAAATATTTCTAAGTGGGTCCCAACATAAGCAAAGTTAACCATAATTTGAACACAAAATTTAGCCAATTAGCTCACTAATTGCTTCCATTCCACCATTAAATAATAAGATTTCTAATTTTTAACCAATCATGGTCTGCTTTATAGTTCTTACCGGCATCTTTAGTAGCTTGACTTTGAATTTTATTCTTTATTTTGTAATGAGTGAAGACATAACGAGTGAAATTAGGCCTGATAATTGGGTGGCTTAGGTCTACTATGAGTCAAGTTGAGACGGGTAACATGTTGAAATATGTCGGAACTCATTAGAACCCGAAAATCAAACGAGTTGAAATGAGTTAGTTTGAATTGAGTTGAATTATAACGGGTAACGGGTCGATCCGTCTTAATCCATATTTCCCCAAAAGATTCATATGCAATTATAGAGTAAACATTATCAAGTCAAAATGGGTAATATGTCCGACACCCGACCCAACCCATTCATATTTTTTTGGTTAAAATGGATTACCCGTTTCAACCCAAATTTTTTTTTACCGTTCGAGTAAATTAACGAATTTCGAGTTGTAATTACCAGCTCTAGCGAGATAGATAAAAATCTGGTGGGATTGAAGTAACAGAAAGTTCAAATAAAAAAATCAGTTTAAAGGCCCAAAATAAGAGCATGGTACAATATTCATTTGATGTTTCATTACGTACTTGTTATAATTCCTGAAAAAACAATTAAATTCTCATAAAATATGCTTCAAAAATTGAACAAATGAACCAAAATCAAAAGTGTATCTGATCACGCCACAAAAATGGGGTGACTAAGCTGGTAGTCCAGGTTATGGACCGGAGCTGACGTGTCCGGCTCTTGATGGTCACGTCGGTGTAGGTGGGTACCGAGGCACCAAGTTTGTTATGATATCTGGGCTTTATACTAGCTCTTGGTTGTTGGATATCTGAAAGGAGTACTACCGTTAGGGTGCTGGAGGTTTCCCAGCTACAGCCCTCCGGTGTGAGAGTTAGTAATCAGGGTATTTATGTATGTGCCGGAGCTAGGCGTTCCCTTAAGCTTCCGGTAAGTGTTTTGAGAGTAATCTCTTTGTGTATCTTGTATGCAAAAGGCTCTTTTGTTAGGTTTAGAATGCAAAGTAAATCTTACCTTTCTTGAAGGGAAATGTTTCCTTTTATAGTAGCTTAGATTTGGGATCATGATTGGCTTGAGGGTCCCTGATGGTGGGACTTGTTCCCTGGTCGGCTTGCTGGCAGTTCCTGAGTGGTTAACAGGTTGCGTGTGATGTGCCAATTGTAGGCGGTCTATTAAGCCGATAAGATATGGCGGCTTGCATGGCTTGCCCAGCTCTTGTGGGGAAGGCATCTGGATGCTATGTACAGGCTATGGGCTAAACCTATCTTGTCATAGAAGAATTTTCGGTCGAGCATAGGTGGTCCTCGCCCGTGTGGTCGGGTGTTTGTTCATGATCACCGATGGTGGTCGGCTGATTGATGGTCGCCGATGATGATCGGCTGGTTGATGGTCCTCGGTCTTTGGTGGGACCTGCTCGAGTCTGACTGGAATCCACGTGGTCGCCCCACGTAGGGGGACCCAGGTCGGGTCCCTTCAATAGCCCCCGAGTTTCCAAGCACGAGGATTTATCCTTAGCTTGGAAAGTATGGTCGAAACTTATGCTCGATTTTCCTGTCATTGATCCTCGCCAGGCTTCCTCGGTTTTTCGTTTATTTCTGTTTATGGTCACTTGCTCGACTTTGACGATTGGTTGCTTGTTTTGCCGAAGCCGATTACTTTGGTGTCGAGGATGCATGTAGGAGTTATTAGTGGAATTTTCCTAGAAAATTGGTCCGTCGTATGCATTAAATGCACGGTATTCGAGGAGTCATAGGTAATCATTGTAATTACTTTTCATGAAATGTGACGGCGTCCAATTATCGAAACGTCGTCGGTTTGCAGTCATTTCGTGCATGCTGCTCGCCACGTGTCGATCAGCGAATGGTTTGGGTAGGATCCGCGTGTTTTTGGTCGGGTTGACCCGGTGTCATCGGGTTGGCATAAAAGCGTGAATTTTCCCGGCTTTTCACTTCACTCTTCCTTCTCCTACAATTTTCTTCAGTTTCATGCGAGTTCTGCTTGGGCAAAAAACCTCTTCCTGCTACCTTTCTCATTTCTGACATTTCCAGCCTTTTCTTTGCTTTATAATCCTAGTTTCCAGGTTCGCCTTCTTCTCATCTTCCTTTTGATACAAATTTCGTAGGCTTTTGAGTCCATTTTGAGTGTTTTCTGGTTTTGTAGCTTTTTCCGGTGACCTCTGCTTTTTCCGGTACACCGGAGCTAACCTTTCAGTGTTTGTCCCTTTTTCAGATCCTCGCTCAATTTCCCGTTTTTTGCTCGCTCCCACTTTAATCCACTCACAGGTACTCGTCTTCCTTTTCTTCGCTTAAGTCGTTTTTTGATTCGCTAAGTTTCTAGGTTTAGGATTTTATGAACCCTGTCCTTTCTGTCCCCGCCTTCACCCCGAGCGACACCTCTTCCTCATCCTCGCCTAGTTCTTCGACTGCCTTCAAACGGAGTATGAGGACGAAGCACGTTAGCCCGGACCCGGCGTACGCCCGATCTCCGAAGACGAAAAGGTTATACTCGCAAACTGATGAGTGCAAGATTTCCACGAATTTTCCCGGGAATTTTCTTTTATTTTGTGCTATTTTTGAATTAATTATGCTTTGAAAATATTATTATTTGTGCTTTTGTGCTTAATGCAGGTTTCCAAGCGTAATCGAGTTTTTATACGGTGTTTAGCACGAAGTTCGAGACAATTCCGGGCTTAAAAGTTGTTTTGGGAATTATTTGCTCAATGTCCGTTAAGACCGTCAAGAAATCCAAGGCATTTGAAGCTTAACAGAGGCTAACGGAGGCTGAAAATATTAACGGAGGACTATTTTGTGAAGTTTGGGAGGAGCAGGCCGGCGGCACTAAAGTCAGAAAGATTAGGGGTACCGGAGCAAATGTTAGAATTTAAGGAGAAGCAGCCGCAATTGCATAAAGGCCCCTGCGCGTTGTCGCTTCCTGGATGGCACCACGTGGCGCATTCTGGCGCTTCCTCTCCACTCAGCCAACCCGCGGTCTTCTACGAGATCCGGGTATGACCCGCATCCCTTCAGCCCATAAACTGCCCTTTCTCACCCGCTCCCTCTCTCATCACTCACCCATTTCCCCAGCGGTTGACCCGCGCCCTTCTCCTTGGTTCTGCCCGCGATCCATGCCGTGCCCAGCCTCCTTCTTTCTTCCTTTTTTGCCCCTAAATCTCCATTGTCCTTCCAATTATACCCCTCTGACCCTCCAGCCTTTGTTGCTTCTCCTTCAATATTCTGGCAGCCCTCATTCGTGAAATCAGAACAGCCCCATTTACGGGCATTAGCCCTAAATGGGGCACCAGCCCCCATTTCCACCATTTTCATCCAAAATCTTTGATGCTTGATCACCATTGAAGGTTTGGAACATCATTTCAAGGGCCAAGGACGCAAATGCAAAAGATTTCAACCCCGGATTCGAGCAACATTGGTTTAATTCTTTCAACCTATCTTTTGATAAATTGTTGTATATTCTTGGGATGATTTATTTTGTAGTTGTTGAATTGGTTGGTGCTTAAAATATTTATGGAAATGCAATTATTTTCTATGTCCAATGTAGTGTTTTAATTTAATTTATTTCTTTATTTAGTACACAAGCATGTTGGTTATTATTTTGTGAAATTAATGCTTTTAATTATCTGGCCAATAATTAAATGATTTTAGAAATATTTAGGATCCGCGAGAGCTACCTATTTATTTCGGACCAATCAATTTAATAGTTGGTGTTTTGTGACACACACCGATAGCCATAGTGAGACCAGGTTTGACACGCGATCGAACCACCTCAGCCATTCGCGAGGTCGGAGAGATTAGGGTTGACTATAAGATGCGAGAGCCCGTAGTTAGCCAATTTAATTGTCTCGGCTACCAACATGACTTGTAGAAAAATATAGAGAGTTTCTTTTTGCGAAGTATTACCCATGCGCTTGGTTATTATTGTGTGTGCTTCATGCTTTTAATGACGTAGCGAACCATTAGATGATCACTAGAATGATAGGATACGAAGCGAAAGCCCTTCCTATTATTCCGAAAATCACAACAGTAGTTTGCGTGGCGTGAGACCGAAAGGAGATCGCGCGTAGATAGTCTTTGGATGCTTGTTTACACATGCAGTTATTTTCTCCCATGTGTTATGTGTTGCGATGATATGAGCCCGTAGCAAGGTTGAGAGATAGCTAGATTTGCTATACGTAGCGAAAGCCCGTAGCGAATAAAATAGCGCGTCCGACTACCAAGACTTGAGTTAAAGAAAAGCAAAAAGAGAATTAAATTAAGCACCGGCTAGACTAGAAATAATGCGTTTCTATATTTTTTTTATCTTGATTTGTTGTTGCCAAACCACCTCCGCTTTAGTTTAGATTTAATTGCTTTCTAGGTTGTTTATATTTTTAGATTTTAATTTAATTTATTTTCGCTCAAATATAATTAGTTAGCATAATTTCGGTACTTAGTTGGAGTGAGAATTACACGCATTCCTCGTGAGATCGACTCATATTTACGTATTTTATTACTTACGGCCGGGTAATCTTGCCCGTGTTGCGTTCGCGCACATCACAAACCAACGGCGCTTGGTCGCTGGTGAGACCGAGCCAAGCGATGACATTATTGGTCGGTGGCAGTTACCATATGGAGGGTCTACCCGTCCTGCCCGACGAGAAGTATGCTAGCGAGGACATTCCGGCCGGGGCGCCTATGCTTGTATGCGCGGATACGACCAGGGCCCTTAGGTATCTCTTCAATCAGTATTATCGAGAGATAGTCGCCCAGGATGTAGTTGAGGCGAATAAGGCCCTTGCCGTTGAGAAACGAGGTGGAAGTTCCTCGGCTGCCGCCCTGGTCGAAGAAGTTTCTGTAGAGGCCGATGATGCTCCTCCCGCTCGTAGGATACTAAGGGAGTGGAAGAATAATGTATGGCCGAGTGACGTAGACAGTTGGGACGAACAGTATAATCACAGTCGGAAGAGATTTCGGGGATCCGCCCCCCACAATTCACTGGGTATGGACGAGCTTCGGGGGCTGCGAGATAGAGTAGGTTTTTATATTTCCTTTTTTGAGGCGGGTCTTCGATTGCCCCTCGACCCTCTTATCTGCGAGTTACTCGAAGAGGCTAGTGCTCACCCCCTCGACCTTTCCCTCAACTTAGTCCGCTACCTGATTTCTTTTGCCGCTTGCGTTCGAATGCTCGGGTTCGAGCCGACCTTGCCCCTCTTCAAGACTTATTTTGCGGTGACAAAGTCTTTGAATCGTCTCTAGTGCAAGCACCACAACCGAGGGATCAACTTGTTCGCCAAGCCTCCCGGGAAAACAGGGCACTGGGACGAGAAAGCTTTTTTGGTGGAGAGTAGGTATGGGTGGAACTTCCCGATACCCTAACTTTCTGCTGCTGAAATTAAGTCACTCTTTCCGGTCGGGATTTTAGATGAGTACAAGGAGTCCGCTCGAAAAGCCATTGAGGACTTTCTCGGAGTTCGAGGGGCTGGACCTGCCCGAGTTTTCTGCTGGAGCTCGATCAGTGAGGACGAAGTCCTTTTGAGGATGGTCGGTATGTCAACCAAAATATTTGACGGGTTGAATGTCCGATGTGAGGTCCCGGAGTACATTCAGTACCCTGGATGGTCGATGCATGAGGGTAACAAGTTTAAGCTGGACTGCCCTCAATGCCAAACAAAGTGTTCAATCTTGAAGGCTGTGGAAGTATACACTATTGCTTCACCGCTTTTTTACTTGCTTCTGTTTTCTTATTATTCATTAACTCTGTGCTCGTTCTAATTCATTCTTTCATTGTTTCAGATATGATCGTGGATATTGACGAGCTGTCAGGCAAGAAAGCCCGGCAAGCCCATGGAGAAGCCCGAAGAAAAATTCTGAGGGAGGCGAAGGCTGATCCCCAGAAGGCCTACCCCCTACCAACCGATGAGCAGGGAACCGGATCTTCGGCGGTCCCCTCTACAACGGATCCTCGCCGTGCGCCTGCCAATGTCGTTGCTAGAGGAAGAAGCAAACCTTCGGCCCTGGCGAGGAAGATTCCTGAACCCATTGTTCCTGCTCCTGTTGTCCAGCCCGCCTCAACCGAGAGTGCTCCCGCCCCTCCCCAAAAGAGAAGGTGGATAATCGAGGATGCTCCCGGGGAGGAGGAGCAAATTGTGGAGGAATGGTCTGTGTGGGTCCCAACGGGCACAATAATAAGCTAGAAGGGGGGTTGAATAGCTTATTGTACACTTAAAAACTTTTTAGTAAGTTCTTTGAAGGGTACTTGCAATCTATTGAAAAGATTGAAGTAGCAGAAGACCTTCAAAGTATTTGTTACAGGTCTGCCGATAAGGACTACCAGTAGACCTTTTACAAGTTACTTAAGTTCTGCTGTAAAACGGATAAAGATAATCAAAGTGCTAAACAGTTCAAATAGCAGACAAACAGTAAGGAAATAACACAAGTATTTTGGGATGGTTCACACTATAAAGAGTGCTACGTCCACCACCAAGGCAGTCAACCTTGGATTTAAATAGTGCACTATGTTTTCCACTAGATCTATTACAAAGAATATTCCTAATGGATCGTGTACAAAATATTGACTTGTGTTTGGGGTCTAGGGAATTAAATATCTGTAAATACAAGATATTTAATTCGTGCAGAAGTATAGTTAATGAATTAATAACAACAAGAAGTATAGAAATAAATGTTGATGCTCGGCTTCTTGTTGTTGACGAGGACTTCTAAATCTGTTGAGGATCTATTGAATGCACTGAGTTGTAAGACTTGGAGTTATAGAGTTTCAGAGCAGTTCTTCAAGTGTTCGATTGATTCTGTACTAGGTTGTCTCTCTTTGCTCTCCAGTCTTCAATGTCAGTATTTATAGCAGGTGCAGTCAAAAGATCCATTGGAGAAGACGAAGACTTCAACAACTCTTTTATGAATGCATTAAATGCATGGGGCTGTCAGTCAAGAAATTCATCTTCACAGATATCTAGAGCAGGGAATGATTTCTGAGATCTTCGAAAAGTGGGCAATCTAGATGTCGATTCGAGACTTGTTACGCATGAGGTGACATGCTTTTTCCTCGCCACTGCTCAGGCGAAAAGTCTCCCCTAAAGCCGCCGACGGGCTTGATATGTCAGGGAATGTCTCAGTTTAAATTCAAATAGAGACGAGATAAATTTAAACTGATCCATTTAATCATTGAAGAATAGGACACGTCATGAGAGACCAGGTGGACACAAGGTCTGCCGTTTGTGTGTTGAAGCAGGTCTTCTGGTGAAGCTTGAGAAGAGGTCTTCCGCTGAACCTGTAAAGTCCTAATAAAAACTATACTTGACAAAGTTCTATACATAGTTGCCACGCTAATCGATACGCAGCCCGATTAGCCACTGAAGTATAAAACTAGGGTAAAGAACTGAACAGATATAAATCTAACATAAGAATCAACAATCTCTTCCTATTTATATCTGGTCATCATTACTACAAATGAGAGCTAAAACCGACTATGTGATAGATAATAGCATGTCTAAGAGATTTATATAAATATTGGCGGAAGACATGCCTCTATCAAACAGAAGAGCACCTCAAGTGTAAAGAACTAATCTAAGTGCATACAAGGATAAGGAAATCATAGAGTAGCACACAGATCAGTAGCAAAAACAATTCAAATATAATTTTAAACTGAGTGTTTAAATTCTGAGCAGATATAGAAAATAGAGTAACAAGAATTTAAACAAGACAATTTTGAAAAACAGATAATCTTCTGTATTATAAACAAGATGTTTACATATTACAGAGTTTTCAAAATGTAAGATAAATACAAAGGTAAAGAGAGGAAAAGATACAAATCTACCATGGTCTTTTCCCTTTGCCTTTGTCTGCAGCTTCTTTTTCCCTTTGTTCTCTCTCTAGCTCTTCCATTCTTCGTACGTACTCGTCATCGGCATCAGTAGGAGGTCTGGTGGAACGAGAGCGGTAGTCGAGTTCTTCACGAAGACGGCTGTTCTCTTCCATCAGCATTCGGTTGATTGATCTCATTTGCTTCTCCTCCGTGATGGCCAGATCACGATCATGATGAGCATTCATAATATTGTGAGCAGAGTCTCGAGCTAGGTTGTTGAGCTCTAGAACAGGAGGGCGGCCATTGCCGAGATGGAGAGTGATGGCATGGAAAAGCTCGTAGAAGAGGGAGGAGCAGATACGTACACATTCGTCTCTTTGGGCTTCAACATTGATCTTGACGTCTGTGAAATCATGTCGTATCTGTCCAAAGCGAGTCCAGACATCCTCTTGAAATTGCCGTAGAAGAGCTGCAGTACGATCATTGGCTTTGGACGCAGCAGTGGCTATCTCAGCGGTAGCGGTAGTGATGCTAGTGAGAGCGCCTAGTCGTTCATATATGGCGTCCAGCCTTGACAAAACTTCAGCATTGGCCGGCTGAGAGGAAGAAGTTGCCTGGCCAACGTGAAAGGTAGCGGTACCGACAGAGGTAGTGGCTTCAGGAGACACTGGCCGGAAGGACTGTTAGAGTGGTGGAGTGATGGAGTCGGAAGAGGAAGAGTCCTGGGTTGGTATGGTGTTGGTAGAGGAAGATATGGTTTGAGGTGGAGGGGGAGGAGGTGTTGGAGGGGAATCGATCTCAATGTCAGTGTTAGAATTGTCACTGACATGGGATGATTCGGGTAAGGGGTCGGTAGAGAACCAATAAGAGGGGGCAGGGTAGAAAAGGGATTTTGGTTTGCGAAGGGTAGGTTGAGGAGGTTGTTGGTCAGGGGTGAATAGCTCTGCTACTGAGGAAAGTTCAAAGAGGAACTTGGCAGCAGCAGAGTCTATGGGCTTTGTGAGAAGGTTTTGAGTTTGTGGAGGTGTGGGTGATGAAGTTGGTTGGGATTGGTGAGGTGAGGTAGGTGTAGATGTGTCAGGTGAGTAGTTGAAGGGTGAAGGAGGAGGAGGAGTGGGTGTTCGGTTTGGCTCCTCCTGTGTATGAGGCTCCTCCTGAGGGATAGACTCCTCCGGAGGTGGTGAATTCCTCTGAGTAGATGACTAAGAAGGAATAGGTTGTTGGGTAGGTGTGGCAGTAGGTGGTTCGGTAGCCGTAGAGGGTTGGGCGTCGGTAGTTAGTTGGGCGTCGGAAGAGGCTTGGCTGGCGGTAGTTGGCTTGGTACCGGCAAACCTCATTTTCTTCCTTAGCGGCTGAATAGGAGACTCAGCTGCGTCATTGGTAGGGGCAGGAATGTTTGCTGGTGGCTGGTCTTCAAAGGTTTTACGAAGCCTTCGACGTTTAGGCTTAGGAGTGGGTGCAGGAGAAGGTGAGGGTGGTCGTTTGGCTTGTGTAGAGGGCTGGGAAGAAGAGGTTGGATGAGTTTGAGAGGATGGCTGGGCTGGTGAAGGTGATGGTATTGGGTTGGCTGAACTCTTGTCCTTTTGGCCTTCCTTCATCTCCTTTCTAATCCACCTTGCCTGCTCCTCTTCAGTAGGCACTGCATCTTCCAGCCTTGTCTTCTCTTTGCCCTTGGCTTTCTGCCTGGCTCGTAGCAGCTGCTCTGCCTCATCAACCAAGTCTTTGGTTTTTGATGGAGGGATGTGGCCACTTGTTCATCAAACTTTGCAGAGGCCTTTTCGAAGGTTCTGCTGGCCGCGTCATATGGCATATGCTTCCATGTTGAAGCGAGTCACGATGATCGGTAGTGGCTTAGCAACCTTATCAAGAGAGACCGGCGGAAGACCCTTTTGCAGCCTTCGCTTGTTCTCATATTCAGTGTATTTACTGAAGAACGAAGCGGTCAGCTGCTTCTCCTTGGCCACCACTATCAGTTCGTCTTCCTTCAAGGAAGAGTTGACATTTACGTCGTCTTTGAGAAGGGCATTGATCAGCCTTACGAACGGGCGCTTGCAAGTGGGGTTGTTCTTCGCTTTCTCTACCCACTGCTTTAATTCATTGAAGATGATGGCCCCGTAGTTGAGACGGATCTGTAGGAATACGACACTGGTTATGTTGATCTGTTGTGCTATGAATATGTCATGAGCTCCACTTTTGAATAGAAGCCCCTTGTCTAAAAGGTGGCTTGTGCAGTAGACGTCCAGAAGGAATAGATTCCTCAGCATCTTTCCTTGTGGTTCTCTATAGGTATCAACTCCCCTCATTGCTTCCCTGTGCATGAATGCCTCAAAGAATGGTTGCTTCAAGTGCTCCTCCGAAATGTACGCCGATGATGGTGGAGATGGTCTTGGCGGTGATGGAAATGGAACGGCCTCTAATCCATCCTCGAAGGGCGTTCTTGTTCATTAGCTCCATCATTTGATAAAATTCTTCTGCCAGGAAGATGCTGTAATCTTTGTCATTGAGGCAGAAGAGAGGGAGTATACCAGAGGCGTTCATATCCTCGCATGCCTTGACGCCGGCGGCTATTGTGCAGACTGACTGAAGGTCAATGCACATCCCCTCGAATATACGCTTTGGGTCTAGGCCACTATGACGTCATGAGAGGCGGGAAAAGTTGGATATCCCGGAAGGTTGACATCCGAACTTGGAGGAATGTTGGCTTCTGGGTCCAGTTTCTTCCTGCTGTCACGTTTTGATTTTGAGGTTTTCACCTGAAAGAAATACAATAAAAAATTAGGGCTTTTTACCTCAAGAACTAAACAATTAGAAATTTCAAGGTTTTCTGAGATTATTATAAATTTTTGAAATGAAAACTTGAAACCCTAGAATGTTTAGAGTATCCGAACCAGAGAAATATATAACAAAAGTTTTCCATGAGAATAAACATTGAAAGCATATAAACGAATGTTGGTTTCTAGGTTTTTAAGAACAATAATGGCGAAAACTGTTAGAAACTCGAAAGTGACCGTTTGAATTCCAAAACAATTTAGGTTATGAAATGAAATGCAAAATAGTAAACGGTAAGTTTCAAGCAGTAGAGTAGAGAAGAACATACCATTGATGTTTGATGAGAAGAAGAAACAAGAATATTTGGGAATAATGAAAGCAGTTGCACAGAGAGAGTATGAATAGAGAGAGAAATATTTTGACAAAGGGGTTCCGTAAGGTTCTGCAAAAGGCGGTTCAAGGTCTATTTAAAGGTGAGAAAATTTTAGCGCAAAAGCGGGAACTTAAGGTATTTTCTAAGTACCAAATTTTATCCTTGACCCCCTTTATTGCTTTAGAAACCTCTTTGAAAAATAGACTAAGTAAAGAAACTAACCTTTAAGTCTTCCGTTCAAGGGAAACTTACGTCTTCCGGTCAGTCTAAAGCTAAGTCTATCGGTAAGAAAGAAACATTAATAAAACTTTGAAATTAAGCTATAGGATCAATCATACCAAGATTTCTCCTTAAATAAGCAAACCTGGTGGCATCCAGTGGTTTTGTGAGAATGTCAGCCAATTGATGCTCAGTTGGAACATATTCCAAACCGATGTTACCTTTCTCCACATGATCTTTGAGGAAGTAATAACAGATATCAATGTGTTTTGTCTTTGAGTGCATCACTGGATTTTTGGAGACTGAAATTGCTGATGTGTTGTCACACATGATTGGACAATTTGCAGTCTTGATGTTGTAGTCCACTAGTTGTTGCTTCATCCATAGAAGTTGAGAGCAACAAATGGCGCGATGTATTCAAATTTTCGTGGGTTGAGTTTGCAACTTAGCCTTATTTCTTGCAAGACCATGAGACAAGTCTATTTCCAAGGAATTGACAAGTCCCACCGGTGCTTCTTCCGCCACTTTGCAGTCGCATAATCTGATCCGAGTATCCAACTAGATCGAAATTGTTGTGTTTGGAATACCGTATACCTAGATTTGTTGTTCTTGAAACATATCCGATGATACGCTTGGCAAAGAAGCAAATGTGATTCCTTCGATCTGCCTGAAATCTTGCACAAACACAAACAGCAAACATAATGTTAGGTCTACTGGCAGTAAGGTAAAGAAGTGAACCTATGATTCCTCGGTACTTGGTCATGTTCTCTTGCTTTCCCTTCTCATCTTTGTCAAGATGGCAGTCGGTAGACATTGGGGTCTCGAATCCTTTAGCTGAATCAAGACCAAATTTCTTGATTAGTTCCTTTGCATATATGGTTTGGCTGATGAAGATTCCGTCTAAGTCTGTTGAATCAGCCCTAGAAAGTAGGTAAGTTCACCCATCATGCTCATCTCGAACTTGCTTTGCATTAGCTTCTCGAATCTTTTACACAGACTTTGGTTAGTTGATCCAAAGATGATATCGTCCACATAGATTTGTACCAGAAGAGAATGACCTTTGTGCTTGAGGATGAATAAAATAGTGTCTATCATTCCTCTCATGAATCCTTGTTCTATTAAGAACTTGGATAGAGTTTCATACCAAGCCTCGGGAGCTTGCTTCAGCCGTAGAGCTTTCTTGAGTCGGTAGACGTGATCCAGCTTTGTCTCGAAATGACAAATCCTCGAGGTCGCTCAACGTATACCGCTTGAAGATCACCATTCGTAAAGGCACTCTTTACATCCATTCCGATACACTTTGAAGTCCATGAACGAGGCATAGGCTAGAAAGAGTCCGATTGCCTCTAATCTAGCAACAGAACAAATGTTTCATCGAAGTCAATGCCTTCTTCCTCGCTCGGTAGCCTTGAGCAACCGCCTAGCTTTATTTCGGTGACATTTCCATCTTCATCTCTTTTGTTTCGAAACCCATTTGGTGCCGATGATTGGATGATCACTGGCCTTTGAACCAAGCTCCACACCTTGCATCTTTCAAACCGGTTCAGCTCTTCTTGCATAGCTTCAATCCGCTTATGATCTTCGATAGCTTCATCAATCTTCTTTGGCTCGAAGTTCGGATACGAATGCATATGCAAACATAGTCTCTTCTCGAACTTAATTTCTCGCATTTAACTCCTCGTGTTGAGATCACCAATGATTTGAGAGATAGGATGATCTCTTGTTTCAATAATGGTTGAGGAAGATCACTTCGTGGGTTCTTCCCTTAAGAATTCTGAGTAGGTTGAGAAGGAGATTCACCAAAATCAGGTTCAAGAGATAGGATCTTCAAAACCTTCATTTTTTCGTGAACAAGAAGGATGAGTGATCTCAGAAAGGTGCTTGGGGTAAAACAAGAGATGGGTTCTCGGGTCAATAGAAGAGTTGGAACCGGTATCGGCAGAGTTCGAGTCTACCAAATGAAGGGTTAGCGGAACTGGAGGGTCTCAGCTTGCCGCTTTCGATGAGGAGTGGAAGTAGATGTTGTGTTTGTACCTATCTCATCATTATCAGAATCATTAACAACGTTCGGAGCCTTTCTAGGCTCTAACAAGTCATATTCATCAAAAGAAACATGCACGTATTCTAAAATTTTTAAATGAGTTTTACTTGAAAATGCGAATGCTTTTGAATGTTTGGAATACCCGTAAAAATTCCTTCGTCTGATTTTGCATCAAATTTTCCTCTATATTCTTTTCCATTATAAAGAATAAAACATTTACAAACCGAAGATTTTAAGAAATCCTATGTTTGGGATCTTTCCTCTCCATATTTCATATGGAGTTTTGTTATGAAACTTGTTTACTGTGGATCTGCTTTTGGGTAAAACATGCAGAGTTGATGGCTTCTACCCAAGTATTTCGAAGTTTAGCTTCGCCAAAGATTGTTCTTGCCGCTTCAATCGTTGTTCTCGTTCTTCCGCTCGCCTACACCATTTTGTTGAGGAGTACCGGCGGCCGAGAAGTTGTGGCCGATCCCGTGGTCATCGCAAAGATTTTCTACACCATTGTTCTTGAATTCAATGCCATTGTCCGATCTTATGTCACAAATGTCTTCAAGCTTTGAGTTTGAAGTCTTCTCAAGAGGCGACTAGATCATACGCCTCATCTTTTGATGTCATTGTTTCAATCCGTGTGAACCTAGAGTAGTCGCCAACTACTACAAGTGTATACTTGTCTCCGTAAATACCGACAGCTTGTAATTGGTCCAAAGAGATCCATATGCGTTGAAGAGGTCTGCTTTTGTCGACAAGACATACTTTCTTTTGAAGGAAGACTTGGAAAGTTTTCCTAGTTGGCAAGCTTTACAACTTCTGTCATGGTCGGCAGACACCGTAGGTAGACCTTTGACAAGCCCGCTTGGAGAGCTTGGAGAGGTGCTTGAAGTCGAGGTGATCGAGATGCTTGTGCCATAGCCAACGTTGTCACGAACGTTGTTAGCTACTAGGCAAAGGCTCGAGAATCTCCCTAGAAGATTTAAGTCCACGACATAGACGCTTCCTTGTCTATTGCCGATCAAGATTGTAGAGCAGATTCACCGTCTCGATGAGGCAGGTTGGAGTTGAATTGGCATAGTAATCCTTTGTCGCACTGGGATATGCTCGTAAGATTGTGCTTTAAGCCACTCACTAGAGAAACTTTGTTGATGGAGAGACTTCCTCTAGTGATTGAGCCATATCCAATTGTCTTTCCCCTTGCATTGTCCATTGTCCGAAAATAACAAGGGTCCTTTGGCTTCAGCCTATATTCGAAGAAGACTGCTTCCGTCATGTGTCTGAGCAGCCCACCGGCCCGTGTACCGATGTCTTTGTTTTCTCGATTCTATAGCCATGAAGCAATCCCGAAAAAAGAATTAAAGCAACAGGTACCCTTTATTTTCTTTCGGGGTCCTAAGGATTAGCAACCTTTTGAACCCATACTCCTCGACCTTGAGAGAACCGGGTCTCTCAGATCTTGGAGTGAACCTAGCAGCATTCGGGGCCGATGGCCTAGCAATCTGCAAGAGTGACATAAGTGGAAATTCCATATAGAACTCATAGTGACTTTAATCAAGAGTGATTATGATCATCCTTTTTCTTGACATCTATTCTTGGTTCAAATTTTGCTTGTCGATGGTAGACTTAATTTGTTTCTTTTGAATCTTCCTAGGTAGGTTACCACCGCATTCTTAGCTTTAGCTTGTCTGCTTACTTTCAACGTAAAGAGCCTCAGATGTTTCATAGACAAACTTGATAGTTACCTAGAGATTTGTAGGTTTACCGCCGCCAACCCTTGCTTTAGCAGTAGTTGTTGCTCTGCAGATTTATTTTCTACCGTTACCTTTCAGGTTTCTCACTTGAGTCACCATCTTGGCTTTTCTTTTCTCGAACTTTGGGGTAAACATAGGAACACTTGAATAGCCAAGGCATTTCCCTTTATTTCGAATGTCTTAGAGAAAGATATATCATTAGCATTCCTGAGGATTCACCTTCTCTCGTGACCGAAGAAAATGTCATGGGGCACATCAATATCCTATGCCGCTTTATCATTACTAGATTTTTGGCTTGAAAGGATTTCTTCAAGGTATCTTGAGTCGCTCCAGAGTCAATTGTCTTTGCAAGGCAATTTTCTCTAGGTCAAGTCCTTTGATGTGCTTAGATAGACATTCAATTTTGTCACAAAGGAATTTGTTTTCTTCCTTCGCTTGATACTTTCTTGTTGACAGCTATTGAGGCTGAATCTCACCGCCATCATAGATTTCTCACAAAGAAGTTTCTCACGCTTCTTTTGCAAGTTTAACATAGGCTACTCTAAAGGAATTAAACTCTTCAAGCATATCTTGATTATCCTTGAGAAGTTCTTCCCCATCGGTCAGCCACTGGTTTCACTTTTATCCAAGGGACTAGGTGAAACTTCGACTTCATTTTCGTGAGTCATAGGTAGACCTCGAATCACGAGCTATTAAGCATATGTTGGCTTGCTCACACTCATCCTCTTCCTCTTCTCGAATCGGGCCTCAAACCATGTAGCAACCTCGTTTATCTTCTATGTCTTCACCAACATACCCTTTGTTTTTGAAATTTTCTATAAGAGGTTTTCTATGCTTCAAATTTTGGCTTAGACATTTGAGGCAAATGACTGTGTTTTCTACAATTGTAACACACAAGCTCTTCCTTAGATGAGCTTTCACCATTCTTCCTAAAAGGTTGTTGGTGTGTTCTTCCTTCCATATTTTGCAAACTTTTGAAAACGTTTTACAAACATAGCAAATTGTTCATCCGATAGAAAATCATTTTCACAGAGGAAGTGGAAGGTTTGTTTTCAACAAGGGTTTCTTCTTGAACCATGGTCGGCAAGGACACGCTCGAACCTGCTTGTCTTGCTCTAGAGCTTGGATTTACTTCAAGCTCATAAACCTTCAAACTTGCGAGAGACTACAGTCATCCTGCTTAAGTTTTTTTTGGATTCTTTCATATGCGGGTCTTAACATGCCATAAGCTACCTAGAGAGCCTAAACCTCATGTTCATTTCTTTTGTCATATGCTTTACCAAGAGAAAAGCAATTATTTATTACCCCACCAAGCGATCTTTATGCTTGTCTCAAGGTTTTTAGATCCTTTTTGAAGGAATCAAACCGGCTGGATGTATGTGTACTTTCTCATATCCATCGTCTTGGTCTCCTTCCAAGTATTCCACAAGAGCTTCCCACATCTCTTTTGCGCTTGTACATCGAATCACTATTGCATGCGTTTGTGTTCGTAGAGAGCCGGTGATTATATTAATTGCTTTACCGTCAAGCTCTTACCAAATTTTCCGTCGCCCTCTGGCCCATTCTCGATTCTTCTTTGGGAACTTCTCAGATTCCCCACATGTAGGCTAAGGTTGGCCTTATTGGTATGTCGACCTCAAGTAGCTACACACTTCCATAACCCGTTGTCAATGGAGTTCATAAACGTGATTTTATCCTTCCATACATCAAAATGACCTTCGCCCAATATGGGACGCGTTAGCATTAGATGTAGGCAAAGATGTAGTGTGTTTGTGCCATTTAATCGTATCTCTCTCAAGAGTTTAATTTAAAAACTTGTTTTCAAAGAGGCTCGATACTCAATTGTCCCAACGGCACAATAATAAGCTAAGGGGGTTCAATAGCTTATCGTAGACACTTAAAAACTTTTTAGTAAGTTCTTTCAGGGTACTTGCAATCTATTGAAAAGATTGAAGTAGCGAAGACATTCAAAGTATCCTAGCACAGTTCGCCGATAAGGACTACCCAGAGACCTTTTACAAGTTACTTAAGTTCAATAGAAACGGATAAAGATAATCAAAGTACTAAACAGCTCAAATAGCGACAAACAAGAAGGAAATAACACAAGTATTTTGGGATGGTTCACACTATAAAGAGTGCTACGCCCACCACCAAGGCAACAACCTTGATTTAAATAATAGACTATGTTTTCCACTAGATCTATTACAAAGAATATTCCTAA
>CM028379.1:50458483-50539674 GCA_013146195.2 Codonopsis lanceolata
AAGAACAAATACTTTTTATTAAAAATGGTGAGAAAATTATTTTGGGTCCATCCAAGTTGGAGAGTGTTCCTAAACCTTCAAAGGGGGAGGGAAATAATTTACTCTCTAAGTCTCAAGTTGAAAAAATAATTTGTGAATCCATGGAAGCATTTGTTTTGGTAGTTTTGGAGGAGAATGAATAGGGAAATGCTCCTTTCAAGTTTAGCCCCTCTTCAAGAATTTCATGATGTGGTACCTGAAGAACTTCCCTCGGGTCTCCCTCCAATGCGAAGTATTCAGCATTGCATTGATTTGACTCCCAGTGCCTCACTTCCAAACAAGGCAGCCTATCGAATGAATCCAAAGGAGCATGAAGAGTTACAGCAGCAAGTTGAAGATCTTCTCGCGAAGAGTATTGTCCAAGAAAGTAAAAGTCCTTGTGCAGTTCCAGCCCTTCTTCTTCCGAAGAAAGATGGTTCGTGGCCCATGTGCATTGATAGTAGAGCGGTAAACAAAATTACTATCAAGCATCGTTTTCCTATTCCTCACCTTGATGATCTTTTTGATCAACTTCATGGTTTCAAGATTGGTTCTAAAATTGATCTTCGAAGTGGCTACCATCAAATTCACATGAGGCCCAGAGATGAATGGAAGACAACCTTCAAAACAAGAGATGGTCTTTATGAATGGTTGGTTATGCCATTTGGTCTCTCTAATGCTCCCTCTACTTTTATGCGACTTATGAATCATAATTTTAAACCCTTCATTGGAAAGTTTGTTGTGGTGTATTTCGATGATATTCTTGTTTACAGCTCTAGCCCGAAAGAACATTTGGAGCACCTTCGAAAGGTATTTGAAGTGTTAAGAGAGCAGAAGTTGTATGCCAATTTAAAGAAATGTCATTTCTTTACAGTAGCCTGATTTTCTTAGGCTATATCATTTCCTCGGATGGCATCAAGATGGATGACAATAAGCTTGAAGCTATCCTAAGCTGGCCAATTCCTAAATCTATTCATGATATTCAGAGTTTTCATGGCCTAGCTTCATTTTACCGCAGGTTTATTCAAAACTTCAGTACCATTATTGCTCCTATAACTGAATGCTTGAAGGGTGGCAGTTTCAAATGGACAGAAGAAGCTCAAAAGAGTTTCAAACTTCTTAAAAAGGTCTGAAGCTCCAATATTGTAGCTACTAGACTTTGACAAGGTCTTTGAAGTAGATTGTGATGCTTCAAATATAGGAATTGGGGTGTTCTTAGCCAAGAAGGTAAACCCATTGCTTTCTTTAGTGAGATGTTGAATCATTCTCGGTGCAATTATTCTACTTATGACAAAGAATTTTTTGCTATTGTCCGCGCCTTGGATCATTGGCAACATTATCTCTTGCAGAAGGAGTTTGTTCTTTTCTCGGACCATGAAGCTTTGAAGTACTTGAATACTCAACAAAAACTGAATTCTCGTCATGCTGGATGGGTTGAATTTTTGCAAGCATTTAATTTTGTTATCAAACATAAATCTGGAGTTTTAAATCGTGTAGTGGATGCGCTTAGTAGACGACATTCCTTGTTGTCTAGCTTGCAAGTAAATGTGGTTGGGTTGGAGGTAATTAAATATCTTTACAAAGATGATCCATATTTTGGAAAGATTTGGGAAGAATGCTTGAAGACTCCATTTAAACTTTTTTTGATTCACAATCGGTTTCTCTTTATAGATAAACTTTTGTGTATTCCTGAATATTCTCTGCGACAAGCTTTTATCAATGAAGCTCACCATGGAGGACTTGCTGGACATTTTGGTAGAGATAAGACTCTTGCACTTGTTTAGGAAAATTATTATTGGCCAAGGATGGATCGAGATGTCAAAAAGTGTATCGAGCGGTGTAGGACCTGTCACATTGCCAAAAGTCATGAAAAAAATACTGGTTTGTATACTCCATTACCTGTACCAATGAGTCCATGGGAGGATGTTAGCATGGATTTTGTTGTTGGGTTGCCTCGCACTCAAAGAAAGAAAGATTCAGTCATGGTGGTGGTTGATCGCTTCTCAAAAATGGCACATTTTGTCCCTTGCACAAAGACTTTGGATGCTACACATGTCGTTGATCTTTACTTCAAGGAAATTGTGCAGCTTTATGGTATTCCAAGGACAATTACATCTAATCGGGATTCAAAATTTATGAGTCATTTTTTGCGTACACTTTGGAGGAAGCTTGGAACTAAACTTCAATTTCGTTCATCTCATCATCCATAGACCGGCGGACAAACAGAGTCTGTGAATAGGAGCTTGGGAAATCTTTTACGAAGTATGATTGGCAAAAATGCACGTCAATGGGATGCAATATTGGCTCAAACAGAGTTTGCGTATAATCGATCTTCTAGCCAAACTACTGGTAGGAGCCCATTCGAAGTTGTGTATGGTCATAATCCAATTACTCCATTGGATTTTGCTCCCCTTCCTACCACTCAACATTTTAGTGGTGACGGTGAAGAACGTGCTAAGTACATCAAAAAGATGCATGAGCAGGTTCGACAAGAAATTATCAAGCAAAATGGAAAGTACCAAAGAAGTGCAAATAAGCATCAGAAGCAATCAACTTTCAAGGAGGGAGATTTGGTTTGGATTACTTTGAGGAAGGAGCGATTCCCTCGTGGACGTCATGGAAAGTTGAAACCAGGGGCTGATGGTCCGTTCAGGATTTTGAAAAAGATTGGTGGCAATACTTATGAAGTAGAATTACCAGATAATTATGGTGTTTCATCAACTTTTAATGTTGCTGATCTCTATCCTTTCATTGGAGCTGAATCTGATCAAGTAAACTAGAAAAAAAAATTATAAAATGATATGTAAATGACGCAAAACTTAGGTTGTGTGTGGCAAAGTGGGACTTCATAGATACTTTGGTGGAATTTTATATTTTTTAGTGTAACTATATACTTTAGGGTTGAGAGTTTGATTCTCCAACACAATTTTTTTTAAAGGGTCATAAATTTCATAAACGACATAAGCAAAGTTTCCAACAACAATGTGCTTATCTAAAATAGTAAGTTTGAATTGTTTTCAATTTACAAACTGATAAAAATGAATGAACTCATGTTTGATATTAAAAAAAGAGATTTAAAAATAACCAACAAAAAAGACAAATGTGTAGGATAAGTTGCTATACAATGACTAAAAGCATACATTATAAATGACCGAAAAACAAAGTATCATAAATGCTAAACACACAACAACATAATTTATAAGTCTCAAAAACTGTAAATATTAAAACACACAAAAATCTAATAATTAAAAATCAACAAAAAAATGAAGGAACCAACAAATCACTTTTAACAAAATCATTAACACTACGTGCAACGCACGTGAACCTTACTAGTCTAAGTAAAAAACAACACTATTACTAATTATGACCTTTTGAACTCTATCTGATAGAACATTTCAATTCATATCTATTTACTTCTCTTTTCTACAACAAATTTCAATACACATCTTTCAATTACTTATTCATATATCAATTTTAATATTTACCCTATTTAATTTTGTTCAAACTATTCTAATTAAAATATTTTTATGACAAGTTTAAAAAATCCTCTTACTATAATCAACATTTGATTTTTTTTATTATTAAAACCGTGCATCGCACATGTAGTAACCTAGTTGTAGTACGAAATTGCGAAGGAAGCAAAACCATTTACTTTGTTTAACCTAGTTGTAGTACGAAATTACAAAGGAAACAAAACTATTTACTCTGTTTAGCCTAGTTGTAGTACGAAATTGTGAAGGAAACATAACCATTTACTCTGTTTAGCCTAGTTGTAGTACGAAATTGTGAAGGAAACATAACCATTTACTCTGTTTACCTTATACGGTAATTCACAATCAAACTTTTGAAGCTTTTAAGGTTTTGGATAGCGGCGTCTTTATAAGCCTTATAAGCATATAACTTTTCGTTAATCTTATTTGTAGCTCAAAGATAATAAAAACAAGCTCGTCCCTTCGACCAAGATTCTTCTTAGAACTTCATAGGAAAAGAGTAAGGATCACAAGACCTTTTGAGCTAATTTGAAGTTCGCTTTCGAAGAAAACCCTTGAGTGCTACAAGTTGCGTTTTTTTTAGTTTACGTGCATTTAAACTTAATCTCTTAATCAACCTCTTAGAACGTGTCTAACAGCATAGTCTCGTGCATGACAAGGGATTTTAACCCTAATTAATAATACGAGTAGGAAATCGAGCCACCTTACACTTGTAATTGTCCCGGTTGAGATTTTATTGTGCTCTTACCGGCCAAATTGTACGTCTCTTTTTCGAAAAGTGTTTTCCTAAAATAAGTGTTTTTTTTTCTTAATGACGTTACTAAATTTTCATTTGTATTTTATCATAATATCATGCCTGAAATGTCGGATATTTGGCTTTAATTACCAGCAAAAAGAAAACAAATGATAACCTAAGCATGGATTGTTTCCTGTTGAAAATATTGGCAAAATTTTAATATTTATGAAGGCTTTATTGTTGAACGTGTATTTACTGTCCTTAAAGAAATTATTAGCCCTACTATATTCTTGCTGGGATCAAAGGTAATATTTCTCCAAGATATTCTAAACAAATAACAGAATTGTAGGCAACAATCTTACAATTCTTCTAAGAATAAAAAGAATGTATTTGACTACAAGTATTGTTTAGGAAAAGGAAGAAAACTTGTGTGTAAATCCAAACTGATACATGAGGCATCCTTTTATACCAACATAATCAACTCTTAATGAAAAGTTATAGTTTAAATGAAAAGGCACTATTAAGGTTTTTTATTTTTTTCATGTTGGACAAAGGGTCTTCACTAACTATTTCCAACAGAAAACTCTTCTTTGGTGAGTGAATTAGTAAAGAGCAATTCAGTAAGTTAATTGTGTTGAAACTCTTCTTTACCATCAGTATTAAGTTTCAAATTCCCTGTTGTAGGAAAACTCCTGTTAATGCAAGAATTATGGGGAAGGGGTTCCTGTTGGAACACTGTTTCGAAATTTCCTCATAATGAGAACGAATTATTTCAAAACTTAAGTTGAATACATTTGACCTGGTTGTGGATTCAAAAGTATGTTTACAGAGTCGTCACCTTTATTTTATGGTTAAACAAAAAAAAATTAAAAATACCAGAATATATGGGTTAGGGGTTTTAGTTACGAGTTAGGAAGGGTTAGACACCTAACTCACTTTTTCTGTCTCACAATGGATTTGCTAATATGCTTGTTTATTTTATACACTTTGATCTAGAAAAATAGATTTATATATAATAAAAAGAAATAAAGAAAAGTTATATTTTATTAAACAAAATAAAGCAAAAGTACAACTAAAATAATAAAATTAGATAATAATAACAACATTTTTATAAGTTATCTTAAGAATAAAATAGATATGCTAGCAATATAACTTATTTACATTATATGTATAAACAAAAAAGAAACTAATTAAATAGTAAGAAATTATAATTGTTTTTACATTAAAGTAAAAATAGAAAAGAAACTAATTAAACTGTAAGAAATTATAATTGTGCTTACATTAAAGTAAAAACAGAAAAGAAACTAATTAAATAGTCAGAAATTATAACTGTTTTTACATTAAAGTAAAAACAGAAAAGAAACTAATTAAATAGTCAGAAATTATAACAGTTTTTACATTAAAGTAAAAACAGAAATGAAACTAATTAAATAGTAAGAAATTATAAATGTTTTTATATTAAAGTAAAAATAGAAAAGAAACTAATTAAATTGTAAGAAATTATAGCTATTTTTACATTAAAGTATAAACAGAAAAGAAACTAAACTTTTAATAACGTATATAGATAATAAAATATTTACAGACCCGCAAAATATAAATATCTACATTTTATTTATAGACTAGAAAAGATAACTACGTGGACATAACTTACCTATTGGAGCCTAAGTATCTAAACCCGGTACACCTAGGCTTAGACAGTCTACATGTACTTCTCATGTCCTTGCAGGAAAGGAAGTCTTTTTATTGATTTTGTTTGTTGTTGTGTAGGCGGTGTATTGCGCTTTACCTAGAATGAGTAAATGCAGTGGGAGTTTGTAGAATTTGGACATTAGAGATAGTGAAGGCCCAAGAGGTCCAATGACAATGTAAGCCCAATTGGGCCTAGTATATAAATATACTTGTAATAGATATTAGGTCGAAAATGAATTGAATACAATCTTTTACTTTCTCTCTCATCTCTCACTCTCTTGCCGTGACTCTCCCTCACGATCTCCTCCTTCACTTCCGGCCACCACCATTAACGGTGGTGGTCCGGCATACTCACATCACAAATATAAAATGTTTCATGGTATCAGAGCGACGTTTCCGCATCCATAAAATTCGTCTGAAAATCAAGATCTGAAACCTAATCTTCCAAATCAAAATCTAAACATAGAAATTCTTCCTTCATCCTTCCAGTCAAATTCACATAACATATCTCTACTCTCTTTCTCTAGTATTTCATTCCATGGTGAGGAATTCAAGCAATAAGAAGGAATCAGATTATGTAGAAGACATGGACGATGTCGAACACGTTTTTCAGAAGTACAACACCAATGGTGACGGTAAGATCTCCATAGAGCTCGGATCCATTTTCCGTGTCCTAGGCACTGTCATGTCGTAGGACGAGCTGAAGCGCATAATGACCGAAATCATCGGTCGATGTCAACGGCGACGGTTGCGTCAATTACGCTAATGATGGATTGATTGACATTCCGCATGAGGTTTTCGTTCTGGATCCGATCTATTTTGTTGTCTCTCAATTTCGTTTCTGTTATTTCTATTAGATTGATAGATCCGATTTTGCATATTGAGAATTATTTTTGAATAATCGGTTGAGAAATTCTTGCAACTCACCGAGTTAGGGCTACTGAGTCACTGAGTTAAATCAACTCACCTGAAAATATAAACTCACTGAGTTGAGTCACGGAGTTGGTAAGTTGTTCAAATACAGAGGTAACAAATATCATGATCTCATCACTATTACTGAAGTCAAATGACTACACAAAATTATCCTTCTATGGTTGAAGTATTCAATTGTAGAAATTTATTGGGTGGTTGATGATCAATATATCAGATTTAGAGAAAAATGATTATGAAACTTCTCACTGTCCATTCTGGAAATGGGTAAGCACGTACTTGAAAAGATGATGCTGCTAGTTGATTGTTTTTCAGCTTCAAAAATTTGCCAAATGATTCTGAGAATGTTTTTGGAGATTGGCTCCTATTTGGGCTTCTTAGCTAATATGAGGAGAGCTTTTGGGATTACCTATTTGGGCTCTTTTCGAAGAATACTGAAGAATGTCGAAGAAAGAATACCAAAGAATTTTGAAGATTTTCAAATTTGCTGAGTTGCAAACCAGCAAACTCTACTTCATATCAGCTGCAGCTTCTTCAATACATCTGTTGCAAAGCTTCATATCTGCTCCAACTCATACTCTTCACAGAAGTTTCATGTACGAGTTGAGGGGGAGTATTAGAGATGGTGAAGGCCCAAGAGGTCCAATGACAATGTAAGCCCAATTGGGCCTAGTATATAAATATACTTGTAATAGATATTAGGTTGAAAATGAATTGAATACAATCTTTTACTTTCTCTCTCATCTCTCACTCTCTTGCCGTGACTCTCCTCACGATCTCCTCCTTCACTTCTCCGCCACCACCATTAACTGGTGGTCCCAAGATACTCACATCACAAATATAAAATGTTTCAACAACAGAATCTGCTCTTGCTTGCGCCTCGAATTTGAGCGCGAATCGTTGTGTTGACCGTATTTGCTGTATGTCGTGTTTGAATTCGAGCAGCGTAACTGCTAGCGTTTGTTGTTATGTCGTGTATGAATTTGGAAGAGCCGAAGAGGTAACGACAGTGCATGTTGATTTTGTTGTATGTCTCATCTAAATTTCGTTAGGGAAACTACTGTATTTGCTTTGGACGGCTTGAAGAAAGGGAGTTTAAGAGTTTTTGGTTGGTCAGAGGGACAAAGAGAGGGAGAGAGAATATATGGGGGTTTAGTTGGGCATAGGGAGGCTATGAGAATTTAGTTGGGCAGAGTAAGGCTACTGGAGTTTTCTCAGCGTAACAAATTAAGGGAGAGAGTTTTCTAGCGTAAGAGAGGGAGAGAGCGATCTCTGGACAGAGCAACGACAAGGAAAAATTGTCTTTTAAATGAGGGAAATGGAGGTTTGTATTTATAGGCAGGGATGAGTGAAGCCTTAGGCATGAAGGAAAGGGGAGACAACTGACCAAGCTGGGTAAGGAGGTTTGTACTTTGCGCTGGAATGACAGGACATGCAACATGAAGAGGCCGTACCAAAGCATGTGAGGGAGCGGCTACACATGAAGAGGTGCGGCGCTAGTGGCTTCAAAGGCGTGGGCGGCATTTAATTTGGTGCAATGATGTGGGGGCGCAAGGCCCGACTTGATTCCTTCTTTATCTGATTTTGCAACTTCACCCCTCTATCCTCAAATGTCTTTTTGACTCTTGAAACTTAATAGAAACTTAACATTTGTTAATCCATTATAATTTATAAATTATATTTTTATGATATTTATAAATTAGTAATACGAATTTGATTTGGGGCGTCTAGAATTCATAATTCTTGCACTAACTAGGTTTTCCTATAACAGAGAATTTGAAACTTAACACTGATGGAAGCTTTAAAGATGGTCATAAAGCCATCATTGGAGGAGTCCTTGGTAACGATAGAGGAAAGTGGATTAAGGACTTTTATGGGACAATTCATGAATGCTCCACTGCTCCAGCATAAGCATTCAAGCGGATGCCCAACAAGTAGTGAACTTGCTGAATGGGCCTAAAGATGTTCTCTCATCCACTGCTGGGAATTGTGGAAAATTGTAAAAGGCTTTTAGAGAGGTCAGATAGTAGAATCAAGGAAAAATTACAAGCCGGTACATTTTTAAAAATGTGTTTTCAAATCAATCCAGTCATTTTTGAAACATATCTTTTAGATACAATTTTGAGGTAAAAATACATTACTACCCCCATTGAAGAAAAATGCGCGGATAGGACTCAACTTTCTCCATTTGCAGTCCCAATGTCACCGATTATGTGCACAGTAAAAGTAAAAGTGGGTGACTGACCGGTCAATTCACTTTCTCCATTTTCTAAATGATTCAGGGGCATCACGAGATATCACACAAAGCTTTCAAGCGAATGAGATGTCAGAACGTATGAGATCATCGCCGTCGGCGGTGGATACTTTTATGAAGCTGCGAAGAATTGTGATTTCTTTGATGCGCACGGATGATCTCGTTGTTTCTATTCTCGCCAAGCTCGCTTCCCCGCCATTGTTCTTGATTTTATCAACGTTTTAGCAACGTAAGTTATTTGCTCGATTGCCTCCATTTCCGTTCTGGAAATATTTTCTGTTTTGGGTTTATGTTTTCATCTTCTTTATGCTCATCGCTACCTTTTTCAGCGGGGGATCTTCCCTTTCCTTCAACGCATTAAGAAATTTGCCATAAATGACATCCAGGAACTTCATGAACTGCCCTTTGTATCTTTTATACAGGGCGAATCCCGACATCTGAGAAACAGGGGCAAACGTAATTACCTGCCTGAATGTATTTTCAGAAAGATTCATATCCTAGGAATGGTTACTCAGGTAACCCCTTTACCAAAAACAACTTTGATAATTGGAATCGCCCGTAACATTCGCAAAAATATATCAGCTTTGAAAATCATCTTACTTCAAGAAATGTCTGCAATGCGCGTAACAGCTGAATAATAGTTTGCCGGGAGGGCATTTAAAAAGCAGGCAAGCCATGTCCAACCTTCTTTGATCCTATGCAGGTTTGCAAAACCATCAACTTCAGTCTAAGAAAATGGGCCCCATATTATCAGTTCCTTTTCAAACAATTAGTCCAGTCTTAATTTCAAGTTGAAGTTGTAATTAACAATTAGAGTTGCTAGAAACAATAGTTTCAAACCTGAATTAAAGCCCCATATAGTTTCATATACGAGCTTACCCGTCCCACGTAACTATCAGTGCTTTCAATTTTTCCATCTTCTTCTTCGTAACCAATTGCTTTATTGTAAGCTTCACTTTAATATACGTTGTTGTATGTGTACATATTTGTGATTTAGATAAATTGTTTGAGCTTTGACTTCGATTTGTGAACTAATGGGTTTCTGATGCCTGCGATTGATTTCGATGCTCGGCATCGTTGATTCGATGCCCGGCGTCGTTGTTGATTTTGGCATCAGGTTGATTTTTGGCATCAGGTTGATTTCTGATGCCTGACATCAGGTTGATTTCTGATGCCAAGGATTGGCATCAAAGTTTTCATTAATGGCATTTTTGTCATTTGGTAAGCAATTTGTAGTTTTATGAAATGTGTAAAAAATTAATGGTCCTAGATGAAAACATGTTTTCAAAATTGTACCTACTTGAAATTCCCCCTAGAATCAAATACAGCGTACTAAGATAATTGTTGCGTGTTAGGTGACAGCCTATTATCATCACAATTGTGTTGGACTTAGATTTAATTGGTATCCAACTATCCATGGCTATAGGTTTAGGGCCCCATCTCCTCCACTCCTCCCTCTATTCTTGTGATAGGGTTTACTGATTAAATAAAGAAAAAAATGTGGAGAAGTGCACTTTGGTAGGTTTTTAATTGTTTTAGTTCACGATAATATTATCAAATTGCGATGACAAATGCGTGTATGGTTTGATATCAAATGATGCAACGCGATGAATCAAAGTGAACTTAGCGGTTCGATAAAATTATTGTGAAATAAAGCGGTTGAAAATTAAGTGAAGTGGACTGACCCGAATTTTTCCCTTAACAGAACCTAGCATGTAAACGGCCGCCTAAAGTTAGAATAGACAATTGGGCTTTATGGAAGAAATATTTCCTTGAAACTTCGTGCCTCGGCAATTTTCTGGTATTGGGCTGCTCAGTGAGTCCCATTCTGAGCCCAGAAGAAAATATAGGATCAAGATTTATGGTATGAAAAGTTTCAGGTATAGGGCTTGAGTAGATTAAATGATAAATTGTAGGTCGGTCCACTTTGCAAGATTTATAATCGCTTAAGCCCCTTCATTTTTTAAACCGTTAAAAGTCTATTTTTATAAATACAAAAAAAAAAAAAAATCCTAAAATGCCCAATTACAGAACCAATGAAAATTTCTTTTTTTTCCGTCTTCGTCGAGTTCGTTCGCCTAAATCCTTGTCTTCCTTTCTTCTTCACTTGTTTTTTTTTTCTTCTACTTTCTTACTTGCAAGAGATTCTTTGGTCCCACTTTCTTCACCACATTAAGAATATATAGAATAAAGTTTGGTGCTTAGGGATGAAGAGGAAAAAAAGTGGGAAGTTAGGGTGGTGAGAAGAACGGTGATTACTTTACTCAACCACTCTAACTTCTCTCTCTCTCTCTCTCTCTCTCTCTCTCTCTCTCTTTCATCAGGTGGTCAGGAAAGCGAAAACAAATAGGAGAAGACTAAGCTGAAACTAGCCACAACATTTCAATTCTCTTCTTCTTCTTCATCCACATTGTGTTTGTGTGTGTAAAAGGGCATCAGTTTTAAATCATTTGTTGATTGTGTACAGAAAAGAAGAGACATGAAATTCTGGTTCATTTTGAGATGCATTCAATTGGATTCCCGATGCATGAAAATCATGCATGGCAATTTCAAATTCATGCTTCGTCAAGGGAAATGAGGTCTATTTCATTTTGCGATACATCCAATATGAATTCCGATGCATCAAAATCATGTATCACAATTTCAAATTCATGCATCATCAAGGAACATGGGGTCTGGTTCATTTTGCAATACATCCAATTGGAATTCTGATGCTTCAAAATTCACGCATCAATTTTACGATGCAGAAAAATCAATGCATTAGATGAACAAATGGCAAAATGGAAAAAAAAAAAAAAGGAATTGATGCACACAATTCCAAATAGTTGCATCATGAACCAAATCGATGCATCACAAAATCTTTTTCGGCTTTGATTCCCTCGTACTCTTTCACCCAACAACTATGCACAACATAACTCAGTACCATCTCTCCTAATTGCATCACAAACATTGCCTGCCTGCCTCAAAGTAGCTTCCATAACGAGCTATTCTTCCCATTCATGTCTAATTAGATAATTGACCTTTGGAAGTTCATTTTGGTGGCAGATTTCAAATCCTTTTTTCACTTAATAATCAATCCGAAGAGTATTGTCGTTGTATCACGAGTACCATTTGTTTGGAAATTGTTAACGGCGATGCATCGATTTTAAACTCCGATCCATCACAATTCAATTTGTGCATTGTTATGCATGAACAGAAGCTTAGTGCACGCGCCTTTGTTCATTGAGGGTATACTCATTATTTTGTACTAAAAGTGTCTTTTTTTCCGGTTAAAAAAAGAGAGGATATTGTAGGGATTGGAATTTGTCTGGAAGGGACCGGCCCGGTTCGGTTATCACCCTAAATTAAATTTGCAAAATAAAGATTTGACATTTCCGACAAGTTCACCCAAATCTCACAAAATCAAGAACTTGGCTTCCTGGTCGGTCCGTCATCTCTTACAGTTGCTATCCCAAGCTAAGCCCATCAACATTACCTAGTGAAGATGCAACATGGAGTGACAGTGTATGACCCATATATATAGAAATTCAATATTTAGTTAAATATGCACTTTGACAATTCCAAGCGTAATGCCGTGATTGGTCAAGATATCTATGATTACATTTACAGGATTTAAAATTGCTTGATCTCCAATCCATTATCCATTCTACTTGCTTTTTGGCCCAGCCTACACCTGCAAATATAATGTGTCAAATGGGGGTCCTTTTCACTCCATGAACTTGTATTGTCCCCTGGCTGAATCATCCTTACTTAGCTAGTGTTCCTATAAATAGAGGATTGTGCAAGAAAATAATATCATTTCCAGTCTTCAAATGGCATTCATCTTAAACCCCTTCAGTTGCTTCTATGATTCCAGCAAAGTTGCCTGTGAAGGAAATGTGAGTCTATCAAGAAAATCAAGCAACGCTGAATCCGCTTCTAGTACCAAATTGAAGAAAAATAAGTCTAAGAAGACTGCTCCCATTCCAATGACTTACTTCCCCATTGGAACTCAATTTTCACGCTTATAGGCTATAATTCCAAGTTCAACTTCTAAATGCATTTGATTAGCTGCCGTCAAGTTTTGATTTGTATGCAGAGTAAGATTTCGTATCAGCAGATTCATTATTTGTATTGTAATATGTAACTATATACGAGTTTGTTCTGTTTGCGAGTTGTTTATATATATTATTATCTACAGAAATGACAACGCAAATCTGGACAAGTTCACTTGTATGTCCCCGTCCTTGTGAATATCATAAAATAAATGAAAAGTTATATGTTTAGCATATGATCATTTGTTATATATAATTGCCTAGTACATAATCCATGATTCATGTTGTCTGTTGCCAGTTCAACTCTATTTAGAGTTAACAATGAGTCGAAAACACAATCTTTGAAATTAATTTCTGAAAAGTACAAGTTAATTATGAAGGGAGTACAAGAATTTCAGGTAACAAATCGAGCAGAATGCTTCATAGAATGAGCCAATATTGAATTGTTGTATAGGGTCATCATACTAATAGAAGACCAAATAATACAATAAGCCTACAATCCTATCAAATGAATTGTGAAATAAACACCACAAAGTTAAGCTCAACCAAAGGGGTTAGTCCGAGTGTCTCATAATGGAGATAATCTTGTTCCGGTGGGGAAGTAGGCCAGCGGAATAGGGGCACTTTTCGACTTGCTGTTTGATTTGGTTCCGTCGCTTGATTGAAGTTTACTCTGCGTCTTCTGACTGCTATGATCATATGCTTTGCAGCCAACTCTTCCGGAACTCGAGAAGAACCCAAAGAAACTAGAGAACAAAGCCATGAATACTTTTAGCTAGCCTAGCAGCTCTATAGATTAATAACACAGTTTCTTGTATGCAGAGACAAAGCAAAAGTTCAAGTTTAATATGTCGTCTGTTAATCCGTAGCTATATATATATATATATATATATATATATATATATTATACAGGTTCGGGCATCCATGGATATTAGCAAGTTTGGATTTCTTGGTATGTACATTTCCAAGAAGGTCATAGCTAGCTTCCTCCCACGACTCCTGGAAACATCTATAGACCCAACCCGTTGCTAACTTCCTAAATTACTCAACAATTAGTCCCCATCAACGGACGTGTAGCACGACAATTGGTCAAACTTTCATGATTTGTATGGCTATCTCCAATGAACTACTTCTAGAAGGTTTTTAGAGGTATGATTTGGAGTATCAAAAAATTTATCATTGTGGGAGGGAAAAATTGGTTCATAAGAAAAAAATGGTTTATGGAGAGGGAAAAAAGAATAATTAAGGTGTCTTTTAGCATTAACTTCAACATTCAATTTCTTATGATAGACTCATTCAAAAGTTGTAAAACGAATTTACCATTCAAGACGAAGAGGTGCGTTTACGGGTTTTGGTATAGCAGCGCGCAAATGCGGCTTACAAAAAATTATGAAAAAACATTTTAGAAGTTTTACCACTGGAGATGCCCCTATGATATTAGTACACTCTTATTTTCGAAAATGATAATTATGTTTGATTCGACACACATTTAAAAAAATTAATTGACTTATAAATATTAGGAAATTCATCAATTAAAATGGAAATCGAATTAACGGTAAAATTGTAAAGACAACTACTAAAAAAAGAAATATTGTATTAAAATTACATTTTTTTTAAAAATGACCTAAAAAGGAAAAACAAATTTATTTAGGTAGGCAAAGCCGCCAAATCTTAGGAAAGATTGTCTTACGGGTATTTTTTTGTAAAACAAATCCCATGTAGAAATTCATAATTGATAGGAATAACGACAACATAGCATTTCCATTGATTGAATCAACTATCTATATATGGAGTTTACAATTAGGGTTATAGGAATGGTTTACAAGGAAGGAGTTATACTAAGGAAAAAACTAAATAAGGAAATTAACTATATCAGGTAATTATCACTAAACAATAATTATAATAAAATAATAATAAAAATATTATTCTATAATATGTCCCCGCAAGATAGGCGACCGTGATGAGAGACCAACCTTATGAAGTAAGTGCTGGAACCGCTGGCGAGCAAGCGGCTTGGTAAGCGCATCGACCAGTTGGTTGGCCGAGGAGATATGAGAAACCCGAAGCTGCCCATCTTGGACTTGTTGGCGAATGAAGTGAAAGTCAAGTGCCACATGCTTCATATGAATATGAAAGACCGGGTTAGAGCAAAGACTGGTGCCACCCACATTGTCACAGTAGATAACAGGTTGAGACGAGGAAGGAAGGCCCATCTCACCGAGAAGGGAAGAGATCCAGCGAACCTCAGTTGCGGTAGCGGCCACAGCCCGATATTTAGCTTCAGTCGAGGAGCGAGCAATATTGCATTGCTTCTTGGAGCTCCATGAGATTGGTTTGCGACCAAAGTAGACTGCATGAGCACTGGTGGATGTATAATCATTTTTGTTGCCTGCCAGTCGGCATCAGTGAACGTATGCAGAGCTAGGAGGAATGTTGATGAAGTAGAATACCAATATCAATGGATCCACATATATATCGGAGAACTCATTTGGCTGCATTCCAGTGCTCGGTGGTCGGCCTATGCATAAACTGAGAGAGTTTGTTGACCGCATAAGCGACATCAGGGCGAGTAAGGGAAAGGTATTGAAGACTCCCGATCACAGCTCGAAACTCTGTAGGGTCGGTGAGAGTAGTGTCCGATTGGAGTGTTAGAATAAACGAGGGGAGTACTAGCTGGGCAAGCATCTATCATACCCGTGCACATGAGTAGATCTGCAATGTAACCGTGCTGGGAGAGTAGGAGACTACTTGGTCGTTTAACAACTTCAACACTAAGGAAATAATGAAGGTCACCAAGGTCCTTGAGCGAGAAGCGAGAAGCGAGCAGCAAGTAGCGAGCAGATTGATGAAGGTTTGAACACCAGCAGGCTGGTTCCAGGTGATGATGATATCATCCATATAGATAAGGAGATATATAGTGGTTCCCCTTCATTAAATAGAAACAGCGACATGTCGGTCATAGAGTTTTTGAACCTGAAGGTGAGAAGAAACTATCGCAACTCATTGTACCATGCTCAGGGAGCCTGTTTGAGACCATAGATAGCCTTTTGAAGTCGACAAACATGCTGAGGATTGTCCTTATCGATGAAGCCCGGAGGTTGAGCCATGAAGACCTCCTCGGATAGAGTGCCTTGAAGAAAGGCATTGTTCACATCCAGTTGCCAAAGATCCCATCCTCGGCATACGGCCAGTGAGAGAATCAAACGCACAGTGGTGGGTTTAACTATCGGGCTGAAGGTCTCATGATAGTCGACGCCTGGTCATTGGTGAAACCCTTTGGCAACGAGGCGAGCTTTATAGCGGGCAATGGTGCCATCAACATGACGCTTGATGCAAAAGATCCATATTTACAGCCAACAAAATTATGAGCCCCTATTGAGGGAACCAGATCCCAAGTACCATTCCGAGTTAGTGCATCATATTCTACAGACATGGCCTGGCGTCACCTAACATCTTTGAGAGCCTGAGTGACACATGTGGGTTCATTGTCCACTACTAGTTGAGCCGAGAGACTGAATCTGGTGAGTGAATTGTAAATGTTCTTCTTGGAGCGAGAAACAAGGTACCAGTAGCAGCGGGCACAAAAACTGGGGCAGCAGTCACTAGAATGTCCTTGGGTTTAGCGGGCACAAAATTGTCCTCAGCCAGGTTGCAAGGTGCCGAGGACGAGTTAGTAACGGGAATAGAGTTGTCCTCGAGCAGGGGGCTAGGTGTCGAGGAGGGTTAAGTAGTATGCACATGATTGGTAGCAGGTAAGGTACTTATTGACTAGTGTATGGAGGAACTGAGATCAACCATGTTCTAACTTGTGCTAGTAGCAACTAGCCTGGAGCTTCTAGGGCGGGCAGCGGAAGGTGTGTATGAAGCTGAGAGAGTTTCATGAGGGGAAGCCATGTAGCATGAGAGAAGACATCCGGGTGAGCAAAATGAAGATCGACTTTGGCCATGGGAAACTCAAACTCAACAAACCTAACATGATGCGAGATAAAGAGTTTAGTTTTGTTCGAGTCATAACACATATATGCACTTTGAGTGAGCGAGTAGCCAAGAAAGGCATACAGAAAGGAGCGAGCAACGAGTTTGTACCCGAAGTAGGGGTGAAGCCAAGGGTAGCACAGACAAACCAAAAGCACGAAGTTTGGTGTAGTTGGGAGGAGGCCTAAGGAGCTTTTGGTATGGAGATAGTTGTTGAAGAGTGGGTGTGGGAGGGCGATTGATAAGGTAGGTCGCTGTCTGAAAGGCAAATGACCAGAAGGGTAGCGGAAGAGATGCTTTGGGGAGTAGGGAGAGGCCAGTCTCAATAATGTGGCGATGGCGACGTTCCGAGAACCCATTGTGTTATTGAGTATGGGGTGTCGAGGTGAGATGAGAGATGCCGTTAGCGAACAGGTAGGCGGCCAAGCCAGTATCCTGGGTAAGACCAGTGTATTCACTACCAATATCCGAGTGAAGAGTGACAATGGTCGTTTTGAAAAAGTTTTCGACCAGAGCCTTAAAGTGAGGAAATATGGTGGCTAACTCAGACTTACGTTTGAAAGTGTAGAAAGCCATGTGTAGTGGGTGAAATGATCAACAAAGATCACATAATACTTAAACCCATTAACAGAATGAAGGGAGGAGGTCCAAACATCAGATTAAGTGACTTGGAGAGGGGAGGTAGAGACAATAGTAAATTGAGCAAAAGGAAGCTTGTGACTTTTATTGCATAAACAATCATTAGAGTCTGTTTGTTTATTGCGAATATAGTCTAAAACTAAACCTAGACTAGATAGAATCTGACGTTGGATGGGTTCAGATGGATGACCAAGCCAATGATGCCAATCTTGGTGAGAAACTTTGGAGCCTACATAGGTAGAAGGGCGAGGAGAAGGGGCCGTGGTCGGCTATTCATACACACCATCTTTAGATTGTCTGGTCAGCAATATGCTCCCTGTCAGTAGATCTTTCACATGAAAATAAGATGGTAAGAATTCAATAGATGTATTATTGGAAATGCAAAATTGCGATATGGATATGAGGTTTCGTTTCATGTCAGGTACAAATAGAACATTATATGCAAGACAAAGGTATGTGATGGTGTGTGAGAGATGAGGAACTAGATTTGAAGATTGTTAACCCTATACCATCACCAATAACCATGTCGTCGGTGCCCGTATAGGTGGAGTGTATAGACAGGTTGCCAAGGTCGCTGGTGACATGGTGAGATGCACCAATGTCAAGAAGCCAGCTCGGTGTCCCGTTATCCGTTGGGGACACAAAATGTGTCCGGGGTTACCACGTGGAGTCATTAGCCGAGTTTGGAGCAGCGAGCAAAGGCGTGGTGGCGACCAGTTCATAGTTGGGACAACGAGCAACCGTGTGTCTCTGTTGGCGACATTCTTGACACTTTCCAAGATATGGTCGCTGTTGTTGAGGAGTTGCTGCCGAGGACTGAGAGGGTTTCTAAGGTTGTGATGAAGGTTGCCAAGCAGATGAGTTGATGGTCCTCAAGGCATCAGGATTGGCCGAAGCAGGATGCAAGAAGGATGCGGCCTGGGACTACTTGAGAAGCAACTTGCGGTTGATGAGTTTTTCATGAAGCTCATCAAACGAGATAGGAGTGTTGCGCCCTTCGACCACATCAACAATGTGGCGGTAGTCATCATCCAAACTAGAACTATCAAAACGGGTCTGAGGGGCAGGTTTGTCCGGGGGCCTAGAAATCCCGCTATGAGATGGGGCAGGGCAGAAAAGCCCGCAAACATAACGATCCTTAGAAGTCTTGGACAACCCATGCCCCGCGTAGGGCAGCGGGCAAAATGGGAAAGCCCACAAAAAAATAATTTTTTATATTTTTTTTATCTATTATCAATTTATGAAATTATCTTCCTCTAAAATACACCACTCTGGTACTCAGGCTCATAGAATTCCCCACCAAGATCATCACAGGCCTCTGTTGGAAGGAAACACCCAATCAAATTAAACAAATAAATCTTTCAAAATTGTTGGCAATATTTTTAACAAGTCTTATAATTTTGTCGAGTCTAAAACAAAATAACAAAAATTCTAATTGTTTTTGTTCTTGAATCTTACGTCTTGGGGTTGTTGTACTCGAGATACTTTTTGTCCACAGTTTCTGTACTAGTATCAACATTTTTGCTCTTTGTTTCTGGTTGGAGCTTAACTTCAGGTTATCATCACAAGCTTCTCCTCCAATGGTCTCATGGAAAAAAGATAGGTATTGGGTGGAGAGGAGGTGATTGGGCGAAGGTGGGAGAGGCGGAGAGCAGTGATACCTGTAAGGTAGTTCCGGATCTGGAGAGTGCGTGAAGAGTCTCAGTCTCAGAGAACGAGAGAGAGACGAGCAGAGCCGGAGCTGCAGTTGACAGCGACGAAGACAAATGGAAATAGGAAGAGACTAGCATGCTGCCGATTGTCTTTTGTAGACGAATGCGAGTGGAAGATGGAATGAAAGTAAAAAAAGCTTTTAGACCTAATTTTAATTTTAGATGGAATGAATGGGCTGTGCCACTTTACTGTGACTATTGACTAACCTTTTAGTCTTAGACTTTTAGTGTTTTAAGTTTTATAACTTTTAAAAGGCTGATAAATTGAAGGTTGCCTGTGCTTGCCCCGCCACGAACCGCAAAAGCCCACAGCCCGCACAGGCAAAGCCAGTGAGTTCCCCTCCAAACGGTCATCCATTTCATTGGCCCAACCCAACCCTTTTAGGTGGCAGGGTGGGTAGGCCCGCGGGCTTTAGCCTAATTTGACAGCTCTAATTCAAACCCTCGAGGATGATCCTAATGAGATCCTCGTGGTCGAGTGGTTTTCCAAGAGGAGCGAGCTCTTCAGCACGACCTTTAACGGACTGCATGTATTCGGAGATCGACTGAGTGCCCTTGGAAGCTCACTTGAGGTGGCCCCTGATATGCTTGATATGGCCGTGAGTTGGGCGAGCATATGTGTGTGCTTGGGTGGTTGTGGCCTGCTAGATCAGAGGGACAAGAGGCGCGGAGAGGAAACTGATAAGGGCACCAAATATAAGCTTGTCTTGCCGGATCCAGGTTTGGGGTTCGGTGTTGGAACATCCTTGGATGTTTGAGCATCCTTCGAGAGAATGGTGGGAGGCGGACACGAGTGTGAGCCATGTACAAACATGTAGAGGTTATAGCCGATGAGAGTTGCCTCAACTTGTAGTTGCCAATCGATGTAGTTAGTGGAGGTGAGTTTGGTAATGTTGTGGTGGGAGATGTTAATGAGTTGGAAGGTTTGGGTGGGATCAACAAGGTTTTGAATGGTGAGGGCATGATTGGCAGCCGTGTTAGCAAATGTGTGAGGGAGGCGGTGGCAGTCAACAGACGACGATGGACAAGCGGCACATGGCTGAGGGTTTTGGGAGGGTTTAGGAGCAAAGCTCTGATACCATGTAGAAATTCACAATTAATAGAAATAACGGCATAGCCTTTCCATTGATCGAATCACCTATTTATATAGGGAATTTATGATTAGGGTTACACTAGAATTAGGGTTACTGGAATCCTCTACAAGGAAGGAGTTATACTAAGGAAAGAACTACACAATGAAGGAAATAAACTATACAATGTAATTACGACTAAACAATAATTACAATAAAATAATAAAGAAATAGGGTGATAACCGGGCCGGTCCCCTGTGGAGAAATGTTAACCGCAAAAGTCCACGATATTTTTTTTCAACCGCTAAAGTACACTTTTAGGGATAAAATATCGAAGATACCCTTAATGAATTAATAAAAGACGCGTGCACAAAGCCACTACCCAAATCTGTGCAGCGCGATAAAAAACATTGGGCATCACTCAAAACATTGGGTGTAAGTCCAGTTGGCAACGAAATAAGGCTAGAAGAGGGGTGAATAGATTTTTAAAAACTTTAAAGGTCATTTTGAAAACCTTTAAAAGTTACAGCTAAAAAACTAAGTTTTTCAGCAGCTGATGTAAAATCAGCAAGTAGCATCTGTTGAACGTAAAACAGTTTGGGTACCAGCTACTGAATGTAAAACAATTTTGTTTGATTTTCTTCTGATCACTTAAGCATAGGGACTGAATTGAAATACAATATATAAGATCAATTATGTAAATAATTTAGGAATGTAACTGTTAAACACTTCAATAGATAGAAGTTGCTTAAGTGCATGAACAATAAAAACAACAGGTAGCAGAATACAATATTTGGAGTGGCTCACAGTGTTAAAACTGCTACATCCACTACCAAGTTGGTCAAACTTAGATTTTGAAGTGCACTAAATATATTAAAATTCTAAGTGATCGCTAACAGATCTGTGTACAACAAAAATCAGTGTTTGAGGAGTATGATTGAGCAGCAATCATACTCGTGTAACAATCAAGTATTCTTTTAAGATTAGAAAGAGGTAAGGAAGAATACAACAATTGTCTAAACAAATCCTAGAAAAGAATGATATGTGAAAGAATATCTAGTAAGTGTTTAAGGACTGGAACACATCAATGAAATAATTACTTGAAAAGATATGTTGAGTGTCCAGTTCTAGGTTGAAGCAAATTAAAGAGAGAATATCGTGTGAGTAATGAATGATAGCTTCAACCTCTGTGAAAACTATAACATTTTAGAAAGATTTGCTTAAAGGGATATGAGAAATGTTTCGGTCCAGTTCTTGCCTTCAATCCTTGCATCAGTATATTTAAATAGAAGTCTTGAGTTTGGAGCCGTTAAAGAGCAAGGTTGAAGTTTGAATCTCATCAAAGAAATGATGATCGGATCTTTTCAATTGATCAATGCACCGAGATCTTTGAAGAGGTTGAGAGACGGAAAATATCGCCTAGTATACGAATATACATTCACAAAAGAGAGTGGTTAATTATCTTCTTGTATAAAATATTCAGGAGAGTAGATATCTATAGCATGATAAATTAAAGAGGATGGTTGGCTAGTTAATATATTAAATTGTAAAGCATTTAAGGTGATGACAAAAAGTCTTATATTGAAAAGTATGAGAAAAAGGTAAGTTGATCTTCACTTTGCGGCTAGGGTTTTCGGCTAGGGTTTAGCTGCCGGCTTCATGGCTGACCAGCCACCTCCTCCAGCCCCTCCTGATCCTCCTTCCCCTCCGAAATCTTTTGCAGATGTACTTAACTCCTCTCCATCTCCTTCTCTTAATCTGATTCCTCCCTCCTCCTATAAAGGAGAACCTTCTCTCAAACTATCTTCTGATATCATTGAGGCTCTTGCCAAACCGTTTCAACATGCGCTGATCGGGAAGTTTTCCCACGGAAGACCATCGATGGAATCCATTCGCAAACTATTTCAGACCTTTGGCCTCAAAACAGCTTTCTCTGTCGGGCATCTCGATGCGAAGCATATATTCATTCAGGTTCATAGTGATGAAGATTACCAGTGACTATGGATTAAAGACCACTGGTATCTTGGACGCTTTCCTATGCGTGTATTCAAATGGTCACCCGATTTCCGACCAGATATTGAGAGCCCTATAGTTCTGGTTTGGGTCGCCCTTCCCGGACTTTCGATCCACCTGTTTCACAAGACCACACTCTTCTCCATTGCCTCTTTGTTTGGCAGACCTCTCATGTTAGATCAACCCACTATTATTCTAACACGGCCTAGCGTTGCTAGGATTTGTGTCGAGATTGACTTCACCAAACCAGTTCCTAAGCGAGTTTGGATTGATTGCGGACAGTCATACCCGAGCTTTTGGCAAACCCTTAAGGCGGAGAACATCTCTCTTTATTGTTCACATTGTTTCCGCCAAGGACATTCTGAATTAGGCTGCAAGATAAAACATGGCACTTCATCTGGTGAACCCAAGTTTACAGCCCCCCCACCCCCGCCGCCTCCGCCGACTACTAGATGGACTCCTAAAAAAACTACTACTTCCACGGGTTTAAAGCACTCATCTGGTCAGGATTTAAATCCATCCAATGATCCCATTTCATGCCCCGGCCCTGCAGCCCCAACGTCTAACCCTCATCCTATTGATAATGAAAATACTTCCCAGCAAGAAGTTATGGACTCTCCTAAATCCTTAGATAATGTCGTTGTTCAAACTCCATCGCATGTTCCTAAAACTCAGGCCCCGATTGTTATGGATACCTCAAATGTTGGGGCAGTAGGGGAGGAAGACCCCAAGTCTCAAATGGAACAAAATGAGGACGATTCAGGCCATAATCCTGATGGCATTGATCCAGCCACAGAGAATGAGACCACAACGATATTGTCCCCGAATCGCTTTATTGTATTACAAACAGTGGAGGAAGAAGATTCAAGGGAGGATAATGTTAATCTAGCAGCGCTTAATTTGGAAAACATGGCTGGAAAACACAAGAATTCGACAATATTCAAGGATCATGGACAAGGTATGTGTACCTGTTCCAAACGACATTCAAAGTCCTCAAAAGCAACCTCTTCACAGTCTGCCCATGACGATTAAGACTCTATTTTGGAATTTACGGGGTGTTGGGAATGATTCCACTACTTCTCGTTTGAAAAACCTCATCAAATTGCACCAAATTTCCTTTGTTTCAATCTGTGAACCGAAGCAAGATAAGTCTCAGTTACCTTTTATTGCCCACAAGTTAAAGTTTCGTTATTTCTTTTCTAATTCTGCTAATACAATATGGATCTTGGCTAACTCTTCATTTCAGTGTCAGGAGATTTCGGAATCTGAGCAGCATTATACTCTGCGGATTAGTCATTATTCCTGGGCCGAAAATGTCTACATATCATCAGTTCATACAAAATGAACCAGTAATGAGCGGCAATCTCTATGGTCGGATATTATTGATATGGGGCTGGAAATTAATTCTTCTCCATGGCTTGTTTTAGGAGATTTCAATATTATTCTGGAAGCTGATGAAAAAATCGGAGGTGTCGGTTGGGATAGTCAGGGAGCTCTTGAGTTTCAAGCGTGTCTTAATGCGGCGGGGTTATCAGACTTGGGATTTATTGGCAGCAAATACACTTGGAGTAATAACCGTGACGATCACGCCACCATTTATGAGCGCTTAGATCGGGCAGTTTGTAACACTAAGTGGCTTACTACTTTTGCTTCGACATCGGTGGAACACCTTAACCGAACATGTTCGGATCATGCCCCTCTTCTTCTCTCCATCAATCTGATTTTGAGACAAACCCCCGCTCATTTTCGATTCCTGAATGTATGGGCAGATCATCATTCTTTTCGAGAGCTTGATTCGAGAAGGCTTGGGAGACCCGAACTAGCGGCAGGCCTATGGTGCGGTTTGCTCAAAAACTGAAAGCGGTGAGGTTATCTTTAAAGGCTTGGAATAAGAATGTGTTTGGAAATATATTTCAAGCCGTCAAACAGGCTGAAGATGATGTTTTGGTTAAGGAGCTATCTTATGAACTCTTGAATTCGCCCACCAACCGGGCTGAGCTTCACCTAGCACAGGCTAAGTTAAAACGTACCTTAAAAGTCGAAGAAGATTATTGGCGCCAAAAGTCCCACATGCGATGGCTTAAAGATGGAGATGGCAACACCAAATTATTCCACGCCTCAGTTAAGCATACCCGAAACAAGTTATTCATCCATCGCATTTCTGATATGCATGGAAATTTAGCTTCCACTGAAGATGCAATTAAAAGTGCGGCTGTTGAGTTCTACAAAGACCAATTAACTACTTGTACATGCTTTTCCTCCAGCTCTTTTGAGATTATTCCTTCTCTTGTATCGGACACTCAAAATGCTAGTATCTCACGCCCCTGATCGAGGAAATTAAAAACACTTGTTTTAAGCTTTCGCTTTGTGGGGACAGTCTTTGCGGCAGCAGGATGACTTTAACGACAAATTTTATACTTCTTGCTGGGACATTATTGCGGAGGATTTCTGCCTTGCTATATCGGAATTTTTTGCAGGATTTGATATCCCAAAGTCATGGACCAGTACTCTCCTGATTATAATCCCCAAAACCAATCATATTAAGTCTTTTATGGACCTCCGCCCAATCAGCTTGTGCAACTTTTGTAATAAGGTGGTATCCAAAATTCTGGCTGCTAGACTTGCTTATATTTTACCTTCCATAATATCCGACAATCAGAGTGCTTTTACGAAGAGAAGGATGATTCAGGATAACTTGCTTTTAGCCCATGAACTCACTCATCAGCTCAAGAAGAAAGTGAATGGTTCTAACGTTATCATCAAGTTAGATATGGTGAAGGCTTTCGACAGAGTCTCCTGGTACTTTTTGATACAAGTTCTTCGGAAGTTTGGATTCGGAGAATCTTTTATTGATATGATATGGCGAATCATATCTAATAATCATTTCTCTGTTCTGGTTAATGGCTCTTCAGTTGGTTTTTTTCCCTCCACCCGCGGTTTGCGTCAAGGGGATCGATCCTCTATCTCCCGGTCTTTTCATTATTGCGGCGGAAGTTCTTTGTCGGGGATTAAACAAACTTCAGCATGATCATCCGAACTTTGCCTTTTCCTCCTCAAGTGGCTGTCCCATTATTTCCCATCTAGCGTTCGCGGATGATGTCGTTATTTTTTGCAATGGTAACCGACACTCCTTAGCATATCATCGTAAACTTCTTGAATCTTATGAGGTTGTTTCGGGTCAATCTATTAACAAAGGGAAAAGCTGTTTCATGGTCTCTGGAAATACTTCGGAAGCTAGGGTGGCCTCTATAAAAAGGCAAGTGGGTTTTAATCGCAAACTTATGCCGGTTAATTATCTGGGTTGCCCGCTCTTTGAAGGAAGGAAAACCAAGAGTCTATTTGATCCGCTCATTAGCAAACTTTAGTCCAAAATCAACTGTTGGACGAGGGCCTTTCTCTCCCAAGCCGGTAAAATCACGCTCATCAATTCGGTTTTGCAATCTATTGTTATGTAACAAATTGCTGTCTTGGATCCCCCAATAGCAGTCATTAAAAATATTCACGGGCTCTTTTCTAATTTCTTTTGGGGTTCTGTTGATTCCAAGCTGAAAGCCCATTGGGTAGCTTGGGATAAATGTTGTCGTAGGCGAGAAGGGGCATTGGTATCGATCCGTTTGAGATGTCATTGGTGCCTACTCCATTCAGATTTGGTGGCGTTTTAGAACTTCAAACAGTCTCTGGAGTCAATTCTTGGCAGCCAAATATTGCTCTAATTCTCATCCTACTATAGCGTCCAGTAAGGGGTCTTCTATCTGGCGTCGTATATGTTCGGTTCGCGACATTTCTGAACAGCATATTAAATGGATTATCGGGAGTGGCAACTGTTCGATGTGGTTCGATGATTGGATGCCTACTTCTTCTCCTAAGCCAATGTTCAGCAACATTGTCCAAGTTAAAGATGCTTTCAGCTCAGATTCTAGCTTGTCTTCAGCCGCTATTTCAGAGATTGGTCCAACGGCTGCTGCTGCCATTTCGGCTCAGGAAATCACTCCCTCAACTCTGCCTGATGTTACTTGCTGGTGTCTAACAAACAAAGGTAACTTCACGTTTTTCTCGGCCTGGCAGCTCACCCGCCAAAAATGGCCTGTTGCAGTTTCTAATCAGTTTATATGGCAGAAATATATCCCCAAAAAACTCAACATTTTCATGTGGCGTTTATGGGGGCAGAGATTGCCGCTCGATGAAAGTATCATTAAAAAAGGAGTTCAGCTCGCATCCCGGTGTTCTTGTTGTCACATAGGTCATGCTGAATCTTACTCCCATGTTTTCCTTAACAGCCCCATGGCAACTTATATATGGGATTTCTTTAATGGGCTCGGCGGTATTCGATCTCACTCTCTTTCAATCCAGCAGACCTGTATAGCTTGGTGGTTCAGGGATAATAATTCTTTGCTGCATTCTTTAACTCCAGCATTCATTCTGTGGGAGTTATGGAAGAACCGAAATTCATGCTTGAAGAACGGAATTCGTCGACCCCCATGGATCTTAGTTGACAAAGTAAAGACATCTATTATTCGTTTGCTTAACAGTGCTGGGCTGTCCCCTATAGCTGGTGGCTCGTGGGATTTTCTATTTTCTACTCGTCTTGGTCGGGCTTCCCCGAAGACCATCCGATCTCTATGCTGGATCAAGCCTTCTCCGGGTATGTTTAAGCTCAATTGTGATGGTGTCAGTAGAGGCAATCCAGGTCCAGGATCTGGAGGAGGCATTATAAGGAATAATTCGGGTGACATGTTGTTGGCTTTTTCTGATTTTTATGGCCATTGTAGCAGTTTTCAAGCCGAATGTAAAGCATTGCTTAAGGGTCTTCGCTGGCTCAAACTCAAAGGTTGGTCTCATTCAATTGTCGAAATCGACTCCAAAGGTATTGTTGATAGTATCAATGGAGGTTGGCACATATCCTGGACTTGCATTTATTTATTGCGTTCCATTAATCAAATTATTCGGGATTTGGGGATTGTTATTATTCACACCTATCGGGAGGCTAATGATGTAGCTGATGCTTTGGCTAATTTTGGTTGCGATCAGAGACGGGACTTTATTTTTGAAACTATCAGTGATCTTCCTGCTCAGATTCGAGGTCTTATTGCTCTTGATAAGATTGGTACTGCTTATGTTCGCATTTCTTAATCCTTTTGTTTTTTTCTCTGTAAGTTTCCTTTTCGAGGCAAGGCTCCTCCGTCCTCCCATTTATAAGGGTCAGGCTGGTTGTCCTCCTCAAGTTTGTATTTTACTCTCTAATTAATAAAATCTAGCAGGGTACCGTCCCTGTTTCCAAAAAAAAGAAAAAAAGAAAAATGTAAGTTTATTTTATAAAATAAAGAAATAAGGAAAGAGAAAAATTTTCTTTAAGTGACACGTATAAAGTTGATCTTGAATTCAAATCTTATGTCACTTTTTCCACTTTTACTTTAAAGTAAAAGTCTTGACATCAGTTGCTACAGTAACCATCAGCAGCTTGCCACAACTACAATCACTTCAACAACTACAATATCTTAGTCGTTGGCCATTGTCCAAACGACGCACACTTCATAGGCAACGACGCCCATACTGGAATAGTGAAATCAACATAAAGAATCGATTTTGACTGATACGAAATCTACTTACGATAGAGATACATGAAAGAGATAGAATCGAAAATGATACGTAATCATAAAATGCATCCTCTTAATACGAAATCTACTTACGATAGAAATACATAAAAGAGACAGAATTGAAAATGATACGTAATCATAAAAAACATCTCCTTAATCATAAAAAAAAAAAAAAACATCTTAGAAGATGATTTTGAAGCAGCCTCTTCATCAGAATTGTTAACTGGAAATGCAAAACACAGAGGGAGAGGGAGAGAGAGTGCAGAAGGGACCGAGAGAAAGTAAACAAATTTGAATTCAACATACGGTAAAAGAGAACATGGAAGCAGAGAGGGTATTTTTGGAATAAATTTAGGAAAAAACATTTAATCGGTTGAATGAAAACGAAGGAGATTGCACTGGTTTCTATTTCACAAAACGATACCAGTCCGCAATTATTCCTAATAAATATTATTCTCTAATATCCTCATGATCCGATCCACTGTGTGTTGTTGGACTAAGCTTTGATAGATTAGACTGAGTTCCCTCTTGCAAAACATTGCTCTATAGAATTTAACATTCAGTCAAAATTACACATGAATTACTCGACAAATCCACGCGTGCGTCCCCATCAAATTGGTCAATATTTACATGATTCCTACGTGATTCCTTGATGCCCAATCCATTGTACATGTTTATGTTGAAATTTCAACTCTAAGCACAATGCCTGCATTCGTGGTATCAAAAACTAAGCAGTCCTTTTCGTTTGAGACTAAAGGTCCGTGGAAGAATCTATCTTTCCTTATTTAGATGTTTCCAGGAACTTGGAATGAAAGTTGACTACATCTTCTTAGTTTAGCTTTTGCTTCTTCGTTAGTTTATATATGGATGGATAGGGTGAGAATATACTTCACTGCCAATCAAACACAATCTTTAGCAAATTTTCTTGTTGAACTACTCCCAATTCGTACTCTGAGAACTATAGTGAGATCAAGCTCTTTCTAAATTCTTTCAAATGGCCTTCTTTGCCAACCCGTTCAGTTGCTTCTCTGATTCCAGCAAAGTTGCATGCGAAGGAAATGCGAGTGCATCAAGTAAATCAAGCAAAGCTCAGACCACTTCTGATGCCAAATTGAAGAAGAGCAGATCTAAGAACCGTGCTCCAATTCCAATGACCTACTTCCCTATCGGAACACAATTTTCACGCTTATAACTATCTGTCCAACATCATAACAAAGTGGTAGCACAATTATTTAAATTTTTGGGTTTTATATACATTAGTAAGTGATGGATGGTATGACTCGATTACCCAAGCTAAAGGTCAAGTCCTCACAAGTAGAACTAACGGAGCAAGTGTGACGGAAAGATTGTATGGATCAAAATAGACATTGGGCACGGGCGCAGACAGTGTATGGATGCAAGCTAGCGTGCAGACAGATTGGATGCAAGTGCGCGCATAAGATTCCAGTAGCCTCAGCTTTTGGACGCGGTCGCGGTGGAGCTGTGGGCGCTGGCGTGTTTGCTTGGGCATGCGTGAAGAAGTTTGGACGCGGGTGCGTGCGGCAAAGGAGGTTTCCAGAATGTACGAGTTTTGGGCACGCTCACAGTGGGCCTTTGGGGGCGCACCGTGCATGCACCCGCCTGCGAGTCTTGTTTTTTTGGTTTTCTTATTTTATGTATTTAGGGTTTGATATTGTACCATATATATATATATATATATATAATTGATCATAGTAAAATTGTAAGTGTTCCTTGACCCAAATAACTTTTTCTTCACAGTGATGGTATTTTGCTATTATTACTTGTGCGCAACAGTTACTTAAGTGACAATACTAATTTGTAAAAAAAGATTTGTATCAAGGGGCTTTTACTCAACGCCTTGAAATTTTTTTCCAGACAATTTTCTTAATTCTTTCTAGTTCAGGTTGCATTTTTTCGATTGCATTTAAGGTCTAATTTGAGACTAGTCTATAGTCAGCAAATCGTCCAGCTAAAACTAAACTCGGCAAGCAGAGAGTTCCCCTTACTTTGGCTACGCGATAAGCATCTTACGCAGATTTGGCAAGTTCAACTTGATGTAACTCAAGTTGATTATGGTACTTGGTTATCTTTTATCTCATCAAAAGCAATGACAGAAATTAATGTGTTTACAATACAAGTGAAGGATAAAGTAAAAAAGTATATACTTCATACTGTGAAATTCACAAGAATGAATGGTTATATGTTAATACAAAAAAAAAAATCTTAATTTACGAATGAATATGACCGTAGCTCATAACCAAATGAATAAGTATAATAATCAAGTTCGGTAGCCCGGTCCGCCACGTGTGTAACCTACTAAACACTTGGTACTTTAGGTCATTCAGACATACCACATGCAGTCCCAAAGTTTATGGATTACGATATTGGTGTCTAGTGGTAGTAAGTGATCACTTAATAAAGCGCACACAAGATCCACATTTACTTGATTTGTCAATTTTACTCTTAAAAAGATGGCATGGATGGAACCTGCTGGACTTAATATGTGCTAGAATGATCTCTTAAAAATAAATTTTAAATTAATAGAACTTGAATGAATAAATTATAATGAATGCCTCAAAAGTTATAACGTAATAAACCCGTCTTAAGTTGGTTAGTAAAACGTTTTGATTTCCTTCTCATATTCCTATAATGCAAATATTTATATAAGACGGTTTTATGGATATTTTTTTTGCAAGATGAAACTTTTTTATCTGATTCACCATATATTGATGGATTGAGCTGTGAGAAAATGGAATCTCGTCTTACGAATTAAAATCTGTAAAAGATCAACTCTTTCTATAACACACATTACATAAAAAAGGAAAGATGAAATATTTCGTTTGAGTCGTAAATATAAAGATAAAAACAACTAGAGACATGAAAGAATTTAGCTGAGTTTCCTTCCCAAGTTCATGGAAAGCACTTAAGCACCCCCTCGTGGTCATTTCCCAAGTTCATGGAAATCACTTAAGCACCCCCCACGTGGTCATCCTAATTTAGGTGCAACATTTTTGAACTGCTAGGACTTGAACCACTTAAACAATTGGTCATGGATTGACCAATTTCATTGCGTGTTGACCAGGAAATTAAAAAAAAAAAATCCAAATCTATTACTCCCTCCGTCCCTAAATTATCGTCTTCCTTTTCTTTTTTGTCCGTTTTAAAATAATTATCCACTTTGAAACTTACCTTTTTAGAACATCATTTTTATCACTTTACCCTTACTTTTTCACTCTACTTTAATTATGGGTCATATACACATGAACTTTAAAGGAAACTACACATTAAACCAATATAAATAATAAAGTCAGTTATTTTTTCTTAAACTGTGCGTCGGGTCAACTAGGACGATTATTTAGGGACGGAGGGAGTACTAGCCAGTGATTGTTTCTGGTAAAAATAAATTCTGGTCGGTAAATAGCTTTTTCTAACTACTTAAGCTCTTTTATATACTCCCTCCGTCCCTAAATTATTGTCTTGGTTGACCCGACACACATATTAAGAAAAAACAATTGATTTGATTATTTATTTTGGTTTAATGTGTAGTTTCCTTTAAAGCTCATGTGTATGTGGCCCATAATTAAAGTAAGGTGAAAAAGTAAGGGTAAAGTAGTAAAAGTGATGTTCTAAAAAGGTAATTTTCAAAATGGACAATTATTTTGAGACGGACGAAAAAAGAAAGGAGGACGATAATTTAGGAACGGAGGGAGTATTTAAAAGCTATTTACCTGTCAGGATTTATTTTTATCAAACACAATCACTGACCAACAATGTTCTAAATATCGCTAGGCGGGTGCTAGGGCCGATTGTGGCCTAGCCTAGGCGGGATATGCGGCCAGAAATAAGACATAATATCTTATTTTTAATATATTTTTTATTATAACCTAATTATTAAACATAAATTTTTTAAATATACTAATACTAAATATCACCTAATAATTTAAAAGTAATAATTACATTATAATGTTAAATTTAAAAAATAAAACTAGAAATTTAATATCATCTACGGTTCAAAATATTACAAAAACAGTCAACAGTTCAATTATCCTTAGGCCCGTTGACAATTACAAATTTACAAAAATAATTTAATAATTTAAAATTGATATTTATTATTATTATTATTTAAAAAACCCAAAATGACATTATTTAGGGCCAAAAATATTTTAAAAACTAAAAAAATAGGAAAAATCAGCAGTTGGCCGCCTAGCCCGCCTAGTCGATTTTTTCGCCGATTTGCCAAATTTCTAGGCGTTGGGTGGCGCTTCAGCGCTAGGCGGGCGCCGATTTTTAGAACACTGCTGACCAATATTTAATTTCACGGATCTATAACAGTTTGTATCTATAACGGTTTTGCAGTTGTTGTTTTAAGAATTTACAGTTTTAAAGTTATTATTTTATGGTTTTACAGTTTTACCGCTATTGTTTTACAGTTAATTAATTTTCACATTATCTGCTTCATTTACCGTTATTGTTTTACCATTATTGTTTTACATTTATTGTTATCGTAATTAACTTAATCAATTTAAAAAAAATTTGCCCGCAATTTCGTATACAAATTTTAAAAAAATTTAAAAAATCATAAATTTTGTAATTTGATATATTTATTTTTTTCTTTTTGACTGTTATAGTAATGAACTTAATCAATTTAATTTTTTTTCCGGCGTTTTTTTGTTCGGCCCATAATTTCGTATACAAATCATTAATTAATCTCTCCGTTATGGGAAAAGTGGCCCTGTTTGAAAGTTAATATTTTTAAGAAAATAATACTTTTAGTAGTTTATTAATAATAAAATGACCTTTACGATTTTACAAATATTTAGTTGTAGTTTCTTAATTGATTGCTATCATAATCAACTGAATCCCAGTTTAATTTATGTCTAACTTAGATTTATTTATAATGAACAAAATTATTGCATCTTATGGAAAATTTGACAAAGTTATTAATTTGGTTTTCATTATTGTTAAGTAAGAACCCCAGAAGAAGAAGACTGAGTTTTCGTTCAATAAAATTTTATTTTCGTATTTTTACAGTAGTTACAATTAAAATATTTATTGCTTGGTTTTCTTATGAAATAAATATCGTAGTAAAATATTTTATTTTGTTACGTTTTTTGAGTTTTCTCCCCTTTTCGTTGTGTAGTATACATATATCCAACCCCTACAAATTATAAGTAAATATTAATTCATTTTCATATTATCTGCTTTATTTATTGATAAATTCTCAAATTGACACCGTACCATCAACACGAACAAGAGTACTAGTTCGAGTTAAAGTGGTGCAGTGGTTCAATGTTGGACTTGTTCAACGAGGACCACGACCAGTGTCCAACTTTGAATTTCCTACCTGGGAGAAACACGGTAGTTTTCTGTTATGTTTCTTCCAGACAAAAAGAAATTATTCTATTTTTTTTTCCTAAGGGGGCGTGGGAAGAGATCGCACCTGAGACCTCACACTTTGTGAAGCCTCATATCTACCACTAGGCTACCCCCTTAGGGGTTGAAATTATTCTATTCTTTCCTTATTATTTTTTTTACTAAAGTGATTATATTTTAAATAAATTATGTTACGTATTTTATATTTTAGAAAATAAAAATAAAAATAAACATCAAATTATTATTTAAAAAATAATTAATTTATTTTATAAAAAACAAAAAATGACACATTTAAGAACGAAAGGAGCATATATAATTTGGTGGAACTGAGTATATTATTGAGGGCACCAATTTATATTTTGATGTTTAATTTTCCTCAAACATATTGTTATAAAAATAAAGCTAAATTTGTGTGTAAAATATATATTTTTCTTTTCACAAAGATACACTTTTGATTTTGGTTAATTTGTTCAATTTTTGAAGCATATTTTATGAGAATTTAATTGTTTTTTCAGAAATTATAACAAGTACATAATGAAACATCAAATGAATATTGTACCATGCTCTTATTTTGGGCCTTCAAACTAATTTTTTTTATTTTAACTTTCTATTACTTCTATCCACGAGAATTCTATCTATCTCGCTAGGGCTAGTAATTACAACTCGAAATTCTATCTTAGTCATTGGTCACTGCCCAAACGACACCCATATCATAAGCAATGACGCCCATACTGGAATAATGAAATCAACATAAAGAATCGATTTGGATTGATACAAAATCTACTTACAATAGAAATACATGAAAGAGACAGAATCAAAAATAATACGTAATCATAAAATGCATCCTCTTAATACGAAATCTACTTACGATAGAAATATATGAAAGAGACAGAATCGAAAGTGATACGTAATCATGAAAAAACATCTTCTTAATTATAAAAAAAACATCTTAGAAGATGATTTTGAAGCAACCTCTCCATCGGAATTATTAACCGGAAATGCAAAACAGATAGAGAGAGAGAGAGGGAGAGAGAGAGAGTGCAGAAGGGAGCAAGAGAAAGTAAACAAATTTGAATTCAACATACGGTAAAAGAAAACATAGAAGCAAATAGAGTATTTTTTGAACAAATTTATAAAAAAACACTTAACCGGTTGAATGAAAAGGAAGAGGACTGCACTGGTTACTATTTCACAAAAAGGTGCCGACTCACAATTATTCTAAATAAATATTATTCTCTAATATCTTCACGATCCGATCCACTGTGTGTTGTTGGACTAAGCTCTGATAGATTAGCATGAGTTCCCTCTTGCAAAACATTGCTCTATGGAATTTAACATTCAGTCAAAATTACACATGAATTACTCGACAAATCCACGCGTGCGTCCCCATCAAATTGGTCAATATTTACATGATTCCTTGATGCCCAATCCATTGTACATGTTTATGTTGAAATTTCAACTTTAAGCACAATGCCTGCATACATGGTATCAAAAATTAAGCAGTCCTTTTCGTTTGAGACTAAAGGTCCGTGGAAGAATCTATCTTTCCTTATTTAGATGTTTCCAGGAACTTGGAAGGAAAGTTGACTACATCTTCTTAGTTTAGCTTTTGCTTCTTCGTTAGTTTATATATGGATGGATAGGGTGAGAATATACTTCACTGCCAATCAAACACAATCTTTAGCAAATTTTCCTGTTGAACTACTCCCAATTCGTACTCTGAGAACTATAGTGAGATCAAGCTCTTTCTAAATTCTTTCAAATGGCCTTCTTTGCCAACCCGTTCAGTTGCTTCTCTGATTCCAGCAAAGTTGCATGCGAAGGAAATGCGAGGGCATCAAGTAAATCAAGCAAAGCTCAGACCACTTCTGATGCCAAATTGAAGAAGAGCAGATCTAAGAACCGTGCTCCAATTCCAATGACCTACTTCCCTATCGGAACACAATTTTCACGCTTATAACTATCTGTCCAACATCATAACAAAGTGGTAGCATAATTATTTAACGTCGGGTTTTATATACATTAGTAAGTGATGGATGGTATGACTCGATTACCCAAGCTAAAGGTCAAGTCCTCACAAGTAGAAATAACGGAGCAAGTGTAACGGAAAGATTGTATGGATCAAACTAGACATTGGGCACGGGCGCAGACAGTGTATGGATGCGAGCTAGCGTGTAGACAGATTGGATGCGAGCTAGCGTGTAGACAGATTGGATGCAAGTGTGCGCATAAGATTCCAGTAGCCTCAGCTTTTGGACGCGGTCGCGGTGGAGCTGTGGGCGCAGGCGTGTTTGCTTGGGCATGCGTGAAGAAGTTTGGACGAGGGTGCGTGCGGCAAAGGAGGTTTCCAGAATGTACGAGTTTTGGGCACGCTCACAGTGGGACTTTGGGGGCGCACCGTGCATGCACCCGCCTGCGAGTCTTGTTTTTTTGGTTTCCTTATTTTATATATTTAGGGTTTGATATTGTATCATATATATATATATATATATATATATATATATATATATATATATATATATATATATATATATATATATAATTGATCATAATAAAATTTTAAGTGTTCGTTGACCCAAATACTTGTTATTCTTTAATTGTTTTCGTTGTGCACAACGGTTACTTAATTGACAATATACTAATTTGTAAAAAAAAAGATTTGTATCAATGGGTTTTACTCAACGCCTTGAACTTTTTTTCCAGACAATTTTGTTAATAATATTCCTAATTCTTTCTAGTTAAGGTTGCATTTTTTCGATTGCATTTAAGGTCTAATTTGAGACTAGTCTGTAGTCAGCAAATCGTCCAGCTAAAACTAAACTTGACAAGCAGAGAGTTCCCTTTACGTTGGCTACGCAATAAGCATGTTATGCAGATATGGCAAGTTCAACTTGATGTAACTCAAGATGATTATGGTACTTAGTTATCTTCTATCTCATCAAAAGCAATGATAGAAATTAACGTGTTTACAATACAAGTGAAGGGTAAAGTAAGAAAATATATACTTCATACCATGAAATTCGCAAGAATGAACGGTTATATGTTAATACAAAAAAAAAAAAAAATCTTAATTTACAAATGAATGCGAAGCTCCTAACCAAATGAATAAGTGTAACAATCAAGTTCGATAGCTCGATCCGTCACGTGTGTAGCCTACTAAACACTTAGTACTTTATGGATTACGATATTGGTGTCTAGTGATAGTAGGTGGTCACTTAATAAAGCACACACAAGATCCAAATTTATATGACTTGTCAATTTTACTCTTAAAAAGATGGCATGGATGGAACCTGTTGGACTTAATATGTACTAGAATGATCTCTTAAAAATAAATTTGAAATTAATAGAACTTGAATGAATAAATTATAATGAATGCCTCAAAAGTTATAACGTAACCGTCTTAAGTTGGTTAGTAAAACTGTTTTGATCTCCTTCTCATATTCCTATAAGGCAAATATTTATATAAGACGGTCTTATTGATATTTTTTGTAAGACGGATCATTTTTATTTGACCCACCGTGTATTGATGGGTTGAGCTGTAAGAGAGTGGAGCATCGTCTTACGAATTAAGATTTTAAGACGATCTTACAGAAGATCATTTTTTCTATAACATATATTACACCAATAAGGGAAAGATGAAATATTTGGTTTGAGTCGTAAAATAAAGGTAAAACAACTAGTGACATGAAAGAATTTAGCTGAGTTTCCTTCCCAAGTTCATGGAAAGCACGTAAGCACCCCTCGTGGTCATCCTAATTTAGGTGCAACATTTTTGAACTGCTAGGAATTGAACAACTTCAACAATTTGTCATGGATTGACCAATTTCATTGCGTGTTGACCAGGAAATAAAAAATAAAAATCTCAAATTTGAGTTAAAGTGGTGCAGTGGTTCAATGTTGGCCTTGTTCAACGAGGACCACGACCAGTGTCCAACTTTGAATTTCCTACCTGGGTCAAACAGGATAGTTTCCTGTTATGTTTCTTCCAGACCAAAAGAAATTATTCTATTCTTTCCTCTCTCTTTTTTTCTAAAGTGATTATATTTTAAATAAATTATGTTACGTATTTTATATTTTAGAAAATAAAAATAAAATAAACATTAAATTATTATTTAAAAAATTAATTAATTTATTTTATAATAGACAAAACAGGACACATTTAAGAAGGAAAGGAGTATATATAATTTGGTGGAATTAAGTATATCATTGAGGGCACCAATTTATATTTTGATGTTTAATTTTCCTCAAACATATTGTTAAAAAATAAAGCTAAATTTGTGTGTAAAATATATATTTTTCTTTTCACAAAGATACACTTTTGATTTTGGTTAATTTGTTCAATTTTTGAAGCATATTTTATGAGAATTTAATTGTTTTTCAGAAATTATAACAACTACATAATGAAACATCAAATGAATATTGTACCATGCTCTTATTTTGGGCCTTCAAACTAATTTTTTGATTTGAGCTTTCTATTACTTCAATCCCACCAGATTTCTATCTATCTTGCTGGTAATTAAAACTCGAAATTCGTTAATCCACTCGAGCGGTAAAATTTTTTGGGTCGAAACAGGATAATTTATTTTAACCAAAAAAATATTAACGGGTTGGGATCGGGTGTCGGACATGTTACCCATTTTGACTTGATAATGTTTACTCTATAATTGCATATGAATTTTTTGGGGAAATTTGGGTTAAGACGGATTGACCCGTTATCGGTTATAATTCAACTCAATTCAAACAGACTTATTTCAACTCGTTTGATATTCGGGTTCTAATGAGTTGTAATCTATTTCAATTTGTTACCCGTCTCAACCCGATTCATAGCCGACCTAAGCCACCCAATTATCAGGCCTAATTTCACTCGTTATGTCTTCACTCATTACAAAATAAAGAATAAAATTCAAAGTCAAGCTACTAAAGACGCCGGTGAGAACTATAAAGCAGACCATGATTGGTTAAAAATTAGAAATCTTATTATTTAATGGTGGGATGGAACCAATTAGTGAGCTAATTGGCTAAATTTTGTGTTCAAATTATGATTAACTTTGTTTATGTTGGGACCCATACTTAGAAATATTTGACCAGACCAAAAGCAAGTGTGGTCTTGGGCCAAGTCCACTAGGCGCGTTCCTAACACCGTAGTTGGACCACATTTCGATTATTCAGATTAGTAATGGACTGGTAAATTTTGTCCATTGGAGAATTCTTTATCATTTCTTAGATATTTCCAGCAACGTGGGAGGAAGCTCAAGTACAAAGGCCATTCCCTTTTTAGCTAGTGTTCATATAAATATGGGACTTCATGAGCAAGATACCAATAATCAAAATAAAGCCTATAATTGCCTCTGAAAACTGCTCTAACTTGAGTCCATCCCATCCAGTACAAAAATGGCATTCCTCTTAAACCCCTTCAGTTGCTTTTCAGATTCTAGCAGGGTTTCTTGTGAAGCAAATTGCATGAGTCCATCCAGAAAATCAATTAGCAAAGCTAAAATCACTTCTGAAGCTGAATTGAAGTTGAGGAAATCTTTCAAGAAGAAGACTAGTGCTCCAATCCCAATGTCTTATTTCCCCATTGGAACCCAACATTCACGCTTATAATTCTCTCTAAACAAAGCCCCGAAGATCAACAGTATTCTTTGATTTTTTTTATTTTGTTTTAGGCAGTATTTATCTCTTGAGCCGGGTAGAACCACTAAAAGTCGGTAAAAGTTCTCTCTCAACGAGTATTTGTTTGTAATATTTCTAGTCGTATCGATGATTAAAGATTTGCTATTCATATTTGTAATATTATATGGTTATAATTTTCTGAACATATTTATATACTGAGTATATGATATTCTTGATCATTAGTAATTATTGAAGCAACAATTTAAATTTAACAGTAGGAACACATGGATGCAGTTAATTCGTAGTTTATAACACGTTTCTCTAGTGTCATTCAGATTTCTGAGTATTTTGTTCATATAAGTGACGTTGCACTTTCTTTTTCTTTTTTTAATTTGAAAAAAAAAGTGACGTTGCACTTGGGTAGCATTTGGGTAGTTTAACCAGGACCGGATCCTGAGATTCGAGAGGTCCATGGCAAAAAAACAAAAAAGGAGGGCTCCCTTTATAAAAATAAAATTATTTAAAGTATTGAGAAAAAAAAGTAAAAAGTTTATAGCAAGAATTGAACCCAAAATCTCTCATAATCTACCAAGTATGTTAACAATTGGATCATCTATTCTACACTATATTAATCAACACGTTAAAATCTCTCATAATCTACCAAGTATGTTAACCATTGGATTATCTATTTTACACTAAATTAATCAACACGTTATAACTTATATACAGTTCATAGACTAATCTACCAAGTATTTTACCAAGTATGTTAACCATTTGATCATCTATACACGTTATAACTTATATACAATATACCAAGTAAGTTAACCATTGGATCATCTATACACGTTATAACTTATATACAGTTCACAGACTACACGTTATAACTTATATACAATCTACCAAGTATGTTAACCATTGGATCATCTATACACGTTATAACTTATATACAGTTTACCAAGTATGCTAACCATTGGATCATCTATACACGTTATAACTTATATACAGTTCACAGACTACACGTTATAACTTATATACAATCTACCAAGTATGGTTATAACTTATATACAGTTCACAGACTAAAAAAGTAACAAAGTATGTTAACCATTGGATGGATATACACGTTATAACTTATATACAGTTCACAGACTACACGTTATAACTTATATACAATCTACCAAGTATGGTTATAACTTATATACAGTTTACAGACTAAAAAAGTAACAGACAAAAATAAGTGATATCATAGGATTTGAACCTATGACATCTACCTTAAACCATGTGCATCTTAACCACAAGGTGAAACTAATCAATTGTAAACATTTTTAAGATTATAATATATATATTAAATATAAGATAGTACCCAAACATTTGGGGCCTTAAAAATTGGGGGCCCATGACGGTAGCCCCTCTTGCCACCCCCATGGCTGGCCCTGAGTTTAATCATTTACTCTATCAAAAATAATACTATTCTCGTTTTCGGACAAAAAGTCCATCATACCATTTTAGTCTGAAATGTTTTATTTTAAAAGTTCATTTTCTAAAATCATGTCTACAATTCTCATAATATTTCAATATTACCCTCATATTTAATATTAACATATTGATTATATTCAACCGTATTGTAATTATGGCCAACTCCAATGCTAGTTATATATCCGTTAAGAATTAATTTTTTTAAATATGGACTCTTTGGTAGAATGGAGGAAGTAAAAAATAACTCTAAGCTACTCACATGATACCAAAAATAAAAATAAAAAATGAAAACCTCTTATGATGGTTTAGCTTCTCATTTAACCTGAGTCCAGATCTTCTGTACCACTCGTGTGTACCACTTTTCATCTCGATCATTGTATTCCAATCATTGTATCTCAACCAATGATTGAAATGAAAAGTGGTACACCAGTAGTACATACAAGTGGTACAGGAAATCTAAACTCATTTAACCTGACAGTACCCATTTGAAGAGAGAGATAGATGAGAGGAAAATGGAGAAGAGAGAGGGAAGAGAGGGAAATGAAAAAAGAAAAAACTTGAAAATTTTGTAGAAAATTAATTTGATGTCTTGAAAAGTATAAATGAAACAAACTAACACTCAGTTTATAGATTTAAAAACAATTTGTACTTAAAAATATAAAAAAAATAAACATTTTTAGTGAAAAATGGTATTTTTTTTGACAGCGTATAAGAGAATCGCCTGACACATGGAAAGTGGGTTGTCACTAGATCTCTCCCAGCTCTTGCTAATTAAGCTCCAGTAGCAAATTATGCTCCCCAAACGCCTTTTGCCTAAATAAGCTACCCATTTGCAACCCAAGATTTGCTCCCCCCCTTTAGCAGTCTAATGCGAAAAGCCACATTTTCTTACTATTGCACTTTATTGAAGCCGTTAAAATTTTGAAAAATACATAAATTTCTCCAATATAATAAAATATCTAATATAATTTAAAATGGGAGAAAATGTATTAATTATATTATTTTTATGATAATGGAATATGAAACATGAGTGATTAGAAAAATTAATTAAACATATTTACTATGAAAAAAAATAAGTACCTTGTTTATTGAGAATTAAAATGTTAATAATATAAATAGAATAATTATGTTGTCCATTGATGTTTGATCAAAAAAATAATGTTAAAAGTAATTAAGAAAGTAATTTGATTAGTCAACTTAAAAAATGAGTAATTTTGTCCAAACATATATTTATTCAATGCAATAATTAAAGATGTAGTTGATAAGTAAAAATTGTAGTCGAAATAGTATCTCCTTACTTTTATGCCTTAATTTTTAAAAGTCAACTATTTAAATGAAACATTCCAAAATAAAATAATGAACTCTTCGTACGAAACAGAAGGAGTAATTACGTAGCGCAGAATCTATTGCACAAGTTTGTTCGACTCTATTTACCTGGAAAATCAAAATACTCTCCTTTCCATTTTTGTGCAAGTTAAGGTTCCATTAAGGAAGCTGATATAATAAATTCTAGTACTTTCCTTTTTACGAAAATATTTTTATCAATTTAACTTAACTTTTTCTTCACATTTTAATTAGGCAAATGATATTACGAGCTAGAGCTTGTAATATTATTACAAGCTTTAGCATTAGAGTCGTTAGATGATTAAGTTGGTGATGATTTGGAAAGTCCGTGTTATTACTTAAAAAAAGTATATTTGATCTAACAGTGTAGAGATCTAAATAGATTTGATCAAACGGTACTAACACTAAAGCTTGTAATATCATACCTCTTTTAATTATAGTCACATATATATGGGCTTGATAAGAAACAACATATTATCTCAATACTTATCATAAAATTAATTAGTTTTTCTTAATATGTGTATCCAATTAAACAAGACGATTATTTAGAAACTGGGTGATACGAAAAGAGCAACAAAACAATAAACAAACCAATCAAAAACAACATTAGTTAGCCATTGCCTAACTTACTCAACAAGAGAACTTGTTCAGGAAATCTCCAAAACGGCAATCTTCGTCTTAAACATGTGTGTGTGTGTGTGTGCGTGTGTGTGAGGTCTTATTCATGCTAACATAAAATCCTATATGATAGTTATGGATCCACCTCAAGGCCCTAGGCTAGCCACAATACTAGAACTTACAAAAATGTTACAAGGACACCTCTGCATCAAGTGAGCCCCAGGTTCATAACTGTACATGCACTTTTGTCGTGTTTCTTGTATTAGATATTAATATATATGTACGTATCTTTGTATTTATTAGTAATTATCTTTTTTGATTCCTTGCTTATGAAGATCTTGTATTTGTATTTGTCTATATATCTGTTCTCGCATCCTGCCACGCCCAACCCTATAACGACGAGGAACCACGGCTCCCACATGTCATCTCCTCAGCCACCTCAGTCTGCTACCTCGGGTCCTCGAAAACAAAGGCCTTACCTCGACAGCCACCAAGGCTGTCGACAACAGGGTCACACCGTCGCCCAGTGTCCCAACTATCAGTTAGTTGCCACCTCGGCACAGCCCTCACCTCGCTCCTCGTCCAATGGTTCTAAGTGACAGCCAAGGGCGCACCTTGTGACGACATGACAGGAACTCTGAGTTGGCTTCTTGACAGTTGTGATTCTCTACATGTCACTGTCAATCTTGGCAACCTCTCTATACATTCTTCTAATGTTGGCTTTGACGTCATGGTCATTGGTACTAATGGTACTCGGTTAACTATCTCCTAAACTGGTTCCACCTCCATTAACACATCATCACACAACTTTTAATTGCATAATGTCTTATTTGTTCATGACATAAAAAGAAACCTTATTTTCATATCTCAATTTTGCACTTCTAATAACACCTCTATTGAGTTCATACTTTCTTCTTTTCATGTGAAGAATCTACTAACAGTAGATATGTTAATCGGGTTGGCCCTAGCCTTATAGGGTCATCATTCCTATACGATTGGGATCCTTGGTTAAATGGATCACTAGAATTGCAACCTTAAACCTAACCTTGGATGTCTCGGTTTTAACATGTCTTAAACGGGTCATACCTAAAAATAATGGCGCTTTTATTTAAATCTAAAATTAAGTAATAAATGGGGTGACGAACAACGATCAACAACACAACCCAAAATAAAATAAAATTATACGACGAGTTAACAACATCACCTAAGTGACGAAATTCAAAACAAAAAACAACTTCAAGTACTACTAATTTAAAAATACTAATAAAAAACATGAAACAAGTCATTAAACACCATGTTCATTCTTTAACCACATTTGAAACCAAGCCTTCTTTCGAGAAAGTATTTTTCAACATCATTATCTTCTCCATCTACAATAATAAAATAACATAAATTAATTGTTTGTAAGAAGTTAATACAATCAACTATTTAAATTAAATAGTAACGTAAAAATATAAAAACTATTATCATGAACAAAACCTTGTAGCCAACAACGAGTAGAAATAAGTGTTTGCACATGATCAATATGAAGACGACTTCTATATTTATTAAGAACACAAGGACCAATGCTAAAACCAAACTCAGATGCCACAGTCATTATATGAATGCTTAGATGTTAATTGGGTTGATGTTAGTTCCAAATGGCACAATAATAGGCTAGAAGGGGGGAGGGGTTGAATAGTCTATTAACAACTAAAAACTTTTAACACAATGTTCCAAAATGTATATGCTGTCAACTATAGAGACAGTTACAACAACAGAAAGAACACTTGAAAACAGTTCACCAAGTCTGCTGGTAAGAATTACCAGTAGTCTTTAAGTTTGAAGCTCGGAAGATAAGTAGCAAAGATATGATCAGCTGATAAGATAAATGCAAAACAGTAAGCAAATAAGAAATAAGAACACATGATTTTTGAGATGGTTTGTACTATAAAGAGTACTACGTCCACCACCAAAGCAGTCAACTTTGGATTTGAAAGTGCACCATATTTTCCACTAGATCTATTACAGAAACACTAATGGATCATGTACCAAAATATTTGACTTGTGTTTGGGGTTGGTAGTGAATATCTAGAAAACGGAATATTTACTGTGCTAAAAAACAGTTAATGTAAACAACAATGAAGAAGAAAATAAATGACAATGATTGAGTAGTTTTTTTGTTGTTGTTAAGGACTTCATTGATCTGTTAGATCTTTTGAATGCACTGAGAGTAAAGACTTGTAAGTTGTTGAGTAATTTCAGAGCATTGAATTCTTTAGTCTTCAATGGTGGTATATATATGAGAGCATTCTTGAGACCGTTGAGGAAGATGAAGAGAGTAACAACTTGATTAGGTTGGAAGCATTAAATGTGAAGAGTTGTTAGGTTGACTTCTCTTTATCAAGGACTGATCAAGAACAGAGACGTGAAACATGTACTGTGAAGGAGCAGGTGAAAGATGACAGAAGTTACAGACATGTAAGAGTTGGTACAGTATGTACTTTCTTCAAAGAGTGTTATGTCAGACTGTGTATTTGCTCTGTCCCTTGTTCAGTAATCATCGAAGGGGAAAGTTCGTCGTATCCAGAAAAACTGGAATGGCGTTACTTTAAGTCCATAAGTCAACTATGGAAGATATAATTCAAATAGATATTCTAAAATATCTAAATTAATAATCTTTTTGAAAGTGATGAGTTGGACATCTTGATTTCCCTTTTAATCTTCAGAAGTGTCTTACATCTGTACATAGGTAGACTAGGTTTGCTGGTGAAGTGTTGTCAAAGTCTGCTGGTGAAGACTACCGAAGGTAGTGAAGTCTAACTAAATGTTCTAAAGGCAAAGTTCTATACACAGTTGCTACGCTAACTGTTACGCAGCCTATTTAGCCATTAAGTATAGAACAAATTGTAATGTATGAGTAAATGCAAATCTAAAATACAAATGAGAATCAACAGTTGGCCCTAGCCCTATAGGATCAATCTTGTATGGTTGTGACCCTATAAGGCCAGCCCTCTTAGCTAGCCCTTAATTTAAACGGGCTAACTTTTCTCAACCTTAAACCTTTCCGTTTCGATTTAACATAGTCAGCCTTACGGTCCTCGACCCTTTTAACATCTCTAACTGATAGGGAGCATACTTCTAACCAGACAATTTATAGATGATATGTATGAATGGCCGACCACTGCCCCAACTCCTCGTCCCTTAGCCTTTACAAGTTCCAGAGTGTCTCTCCATGACTAGCATCATCGTTTTGGTCATCCTTCTGAAATTGTCAAACATCATATCATGTCCACTTTTGGTTTAGCATTAAACACTACTAGTGTTAAACGAGATCATTGTAATGATTGTTTATGCAATAAAAGTCATAAAAATCATTTTTCCCAATCTACTATTGTGTCAACCTCTCTGTTTCAAAGTATTTACTCTGATGTATGGACCTTACCCATTTACTTTGTTGATGGCTTCAAATGCTATGTGATATTTGAGGATCACTATACTCTCTACATATGGTTTTACCCCCCTCAAATTCAGGCCTTCATCAATGTTCTTGCAATTCGCTTCTCGCTTAAAAACCTTGGTACCTTCACTACTTTTTTGGATCAAGGTTGTTCTGAGTCCAAATGCTCTTCTCATTTCCCAACGCTCCCAAAGAGGATATATCGCTAAGCTCCTGGCTCAGACAGGCGTGACTGATGCTCGACCTATAACTACTCCCTTGCCCACTCTCACACTTCAATCTGGTACTGCTCTCACTGACCCGACTGAGTTTCAAACTGTAGTTGGGAGTCTTCAGTATCTCTCCCTTACTCTATGTGGTGAATAACTTTCTCAGTATATGCATAGACCGACTACCGAGTATTGAAATGGTGCCAAACGCCTTATTCGCTATCTCTATGGCACTATTGACATTAGAATCTTTCTACATCATCAATCTCCTCTCGCTCTTCATGCTTTCACAGATGTTGACGGGCAGGCAATAAAGATAATTTTACTTTAACCATTTCCTATATCTTCTACTTAGGTCGAAACCCAATTTCTTGGAGCTCCAAGAAGCAACGCATTGTTGCTCGCTCCTCGACTGAAGCTAAGTACCGAGTTGTTGCCTATACAGTTGCCGATGTCCACTGGATTACATCCTTCCTCGGTGAGCATGACATTTCCTCCTCATCCTAACCTGTCATTTACTATGACAATGTGAGCGCCACAAATCTCTGTTTCAATCCTGTTTTTCATTCTCGCATGAAACATGTGGCCCTTGACTTTCTTTTGATTCGTCAGCAAGTCCAAGATGGCATTTTACAGGTCTCACATGTCTCATTGACCGACCAGTTGGTCGATGCTCTCACCAAACCACTAGCACGTCAGCGCTTCCAATTTTTACTACTCAAGATTGGCCACTCCTCACGGGCGTCCAACTTGCTGGGGGCATATTAGAGATTAATATCTATGTACATATATTTGTATTTATTAATAATTATCTTTTCTAATTCCTTCCTCATGAAAGTCTTCTGTTTGTATTTTTCTATATCTTTGTCAGGGTAAATTAGTCTTTGTGTGTTCCTTTGTAACCCCACTTGTAACCCTACATATATATGATTAACATCAATAAAAAGGCTATGTCATTATCCATAACAATATAGTTCTTCTTCATCATGTTCCTTCGATGCATACGCACGTGAACCCTAATAATCCATGTCTATAGACCAAAAAAGTTGGATATACATACGAAAATGATGATGATGATGGGACATGAGCGATCAACTAGTTGTATAATGTTACTCATTAATTCCTTGAAAGCATCTAAATTTCAAAAAATGTCACTGTGGGAAAAGGGGTCACCGAATGGATCAAAGGATCCCTATGAGTTTTCCATGCCCTTGATGAGCTCAAGATTAATAGGAATTTTTCCTTAAATTTCCTTTTATTTTGTGTTATTTTTTAGTTAATTATACCTTAAAATTATTATTATTTGTGTATTTATGCTTAATGTAGATTTTCAAGGTTTAATCAAGCATTCATGGTGTTTAGCACAAAGTTCGAGGCAATTCAGTGCTTTAAAATTGAGTTACAAATCTTCCTGTCAAAGTCGGTTAGAGTTACAAGGCAAAAGAGGGATAACGGAGGCTAACAAAGCTAAAGAAGGACCATTTTGAAAGACCACAGCTCAAGGACTTTGCCAACCACCCTTAAAACTCCAAGGGCACTAACGTAAATTCCAGAAATTCCCTAATTTTTGCACCGTCGAGCTAGAAGCCAGCCACGTTGACACCTGACCACCAAAGATTGGGTAACCCGCATCCTCTTTCCTGATTCGCCCTAGATCCTACCCGTCATTCCAGCCCAGATCCTCTCTTAGCCGTAACCTGTTTTTTCCTTGGATGGTCCGTGTGTCCTTGGATGGTCCGTGTGTCCTTCATCCAGGTCACCCACCTCTAACCAAACCCAACCCTTTTTCTTCTCTCAATTTCATCCCCTAAATCTCCATTGCTTCCTATTTTTCCCCTGGCTTATTGAGTACTCTTGAACCCTTCCTTTTTTATATCCTTTTGGCAACCCCATTCCAAAATAGACCCTCCATACGGGCTGTGAGCCCCATTTGGGTTAGGTGCAACAGCCTCAACTTTCTTCCATGCCTTCCAAAAATTAATCACCTTTGAAGGCTTTGAGCATCATGATTTGTAGAAAAATAGAGAGGATATATTTTTGTGAAGTATTATCCATGTGTTTGGTTATTGTTGTATATTTTAAATGTTTTTAATGGTTTAGCCAACTATTATATGATTACTACATTATAGGATACGTAGCGAGAGCCCGTCCTATTAATTCTGAAAATCACAATAATTGTTTGCGTAACGTGAGACCAAGAGGATATCGTGCATAGATAGTCATTGGGTTCTTATCTTGACACATGACTATTTTCTCCTATGTTATAACATACGAGATCCCATAGCAAGAAGTTGTAGCTAGATTTGTTATACGTTGTGAGGGTCCGTAATGAATAATATAGTGCACTCGACTACCAAGACTTGAGTATAAAAAAAACGTAGAGAGGGGATTAATTTTGACCCTGACTAGACTAGAAATATCACACTCATATATTTTTAATCTTGATTTGATGTTGCCAAATCACTTTTGCGTTAGTGTAGTTTTGATTGCTTTCTTTAGTTTGTTTATATTTTTAGTTTTTACTTCATTTTCTTTTAGCTCAAATATAATTAGTTATCTAAAATTTGATATTTAGTTGGAGTGAAAATTACGTACATTTATATAGGATCGATACTCGATGTTGTAACATGATACGACGGTGTATTCTTGCCTGAGTTGCATTTTGCGCACGTCAGCCCTCATTCCTATTCAACATATTTCCATTCAATCTAACAAAATCACCGCTTCTTCATCGAAAAAAACAAAATTAAAAACAAAAAGGAAAAGGAAATGGTTAGATGATTGAAGCTTGCGAAGTATAATGAGATAAGGAGATAGAAAGTGTTTAAGTTCGCAGTATGATAAGTAATGTACAAAGCAATTTTCATAACATAATTGTTTTTGGAAAATCAATTTTGAAAAGAAAAATCATTAGGGTCATTTTAATTAATTTGATCTAGCATGATAAATATGGAAATAAGCGCCACTTACGATAAGTACCAAAAGCATAGAGTCCATCATATTATTTTGAGATGTTTTACTTTAAAAGTCCAGCTTTAAGAAATTATGTTTATCATTACCATAATATTTCAACTTTACCATATTTGATATTACTGTATTGATTATACTCAAACATTATTGTAATTATAATTAACTCTAATGATATTTATACATCTCTTAATAATTAGACTTTTCAAATATGAAATTTTTGGGTGAAACGAATAGATATTTTATAAAGTGCGTTGAGAAGTCACAAGGTGCATGAACTTCCTCCCGAGGCCAAATAAAAGTCACATTTTTCATTTTAATTTTATCTGAAAAAAAAGAGTTGAATTTCTAACAACTAAGCTTCAAATCTCCTTATTTTTTCAACTTTTTTTTAATGATTTACGATTATGGGAAAGTATCTCTAGAGTCTAGATCTCCTATACCACCCTTTAGTACCACTAATCAGATTATAAAATGTGGCATACTGTGAAATGAACTCAAATTTTCTGCTTCATCTATGGCTTACTTATTATTTACGGTTTTACAATTTTACAATTTTACATTTATTGTTTTATGGTTTTATTGTTATTGTTTTAACATGCATAACTAATCAATTTAATTTTTGTCCGGCCCGTTTTTTGTTCGGCAATTTAATTTTTTTTCGGTCCGCAATTTCGTATACAAATAAAAAAATTCGCAAGTTTTGTTCGCTTGGAGGATCGAGGATATGGAGGGAATTAGCGAGGACGTCGCTATGCACCAATTGAGCATTGATCCAGACTTCATCCCCATACAACAAAAGACACGAATTTTTTCATCGGAAAAACAGACAGCTATCAAGGAAGAAGTGTCAAAATTGCTGAAAGCTAAAATTATTAAAGAAGTCTTGTATTCAACCTGGATTGCAAATGTAGTCATGGTAAAAAAAAGTAACTGGGAAATGGCGAATGTGTGTGGACTTTACTGATCTAAATAAAGCTTGTCCGAAAGATTGGTATCCATTACCCAGAATCGACCAACTTGTGGACTCCATATCGGGGCACAAAATTCTCAGTTTTGTAGATGCATATTCAGGTTATCATCAAATCAAGATGTGGTTGGCCGACCAGATACATATAACGTTCCAAGCAGCAAGGGGGTTGTATTGCTACACAATGATGCCTTTTGGCCTCAAGAACGCGGGGGCTACATACCAGAGAATGGTGAATAAGGTGTTCGGGGACCAGTTGGGCAGAAATATGGAAGCTTACATTGATGACATGGTTATCAAAACGAAGCACTCCGACCACGCCAAAGATTTGCGAGAAACTTTCCCGAATCTACGAAAGAACAAAATGAAGCTCAACCCGGCTAAATGTGCATTCGGAGTGACAGAAGGAAAAGCCTTAACAACCATGGACATACCATCCTCGATCAAATATGTCCAACAGCTCAATGGTTGGATCACTGCTCTCAGTCGCTTCATCGTCAAGTCAGCTGAAAAAAGCTTGCCCTTCTTTAAGGTTTTAAAGGGAGGCAAAAAATTTGAATGGACAAAAGATTGTACCAAGGCTTTCGAGGAGCTCAGGGAATATTTGGGCCGACCACCACTTCTCAGTATCCCAATACCAGAGGAGAAACTATATATTTATTTGGTCACATCAGACTCTGCGGTTGCTGTGGTCTTGATCAGAGACGAAGGCAACATTCAGAAGCCAATCTACTATGTCTCCCATGCACTGACAGACGTTGAAGGGAGGTACTTGGAGGTCGAAAAATTGGTTCTCGCTCTGATCATCGCTGCACGGAAGTTAAAAGCTTACTTCAAGGCACACTCGATCATAGTGTACACCAATTTTCCTTTAAGGAAAATCATGCACAAACCTGACATGGCGGGCAGAATGCTGAAATGGTCGGTAGAGCTCTCCGGGTACGATATCAGTTATGAAGCCAGGAAAACAATCCGAGCACAAGTCCTGGCCGATTTTATCGCCGAAACCTCGTTCACCCGACCAACTGGCGAGCAAGAAAATGCTCGGGGAGTCACCCTAGTGACCACAAAAGCGACCATGGTTGGCGAGCAAACAAAGACAAGACCTCCCTCATTTTGGACCTTGTTCGTGGATGGATCTGCAGGAGCAGAAAGAAGTGGGGCCGGCCTCTCGTTGATTATCCCGGATTCAGGAAAGCTGGATATGGCTTTGAGATTCCAGTTCAAAACTTCAAACAATCAGGCCGAGTATGAGGCCTTGGTCGCTGGAATCGAGCTCGCACTAGGCTTAGGGGCTGAGAATATAGTGATTTACAGTGACTCCCAGTTGGTGGTGAAGCAGATACTGGGCGAATACGAAGAAAATCACCCAATATTGGCCAAATACCAACAGTTGATACAAAAATTGTTGACCCTCTTCAAATACTGGGAGCTGGAGCAAATCCTGAGAGAGGGAAATTCTCGAGCTGATTACCTCTCCAAGATCGCATCCTCGGAAGCCGAGGAAGTTCCTCCTAACATTGAACTCATGTTCCTCAAAATCCCAGCTATTAGCCAGGAGGAGATTATGGTCGTCGTTGAAACTCCAAGATGTTGGATCGACGACATAAAAGACTACATCAAGCAAGGCACTTTACCAGAAGGGAAAAGTGAAGCCCAAATAATCAGGAACCGAGCATGCAGATACTCGGTTGTCGGGGGCATGCTGTACAAACGATCCAATACCAAACCTCTCCTTCGATGCATACGACTAGAGACAGTAAACGATCTGTTGGCCGAGGTACATGAGGGCGAGTGTGGTGGACACCCCGGTCCGAGGACCCTGTCGGACAAGATGAACTTTCATGGCTACTATTGGCCAAGCATGAGAAGAGACGCGGCGGAATATGTAAGGAAGTGTGATAAGTGCCAAAGATACGCGAACATTCCACAACTACCCTCGGTCTTGCAAACCCCAGTAGTCGCAACGTGGCCCTTTGACATGTGGGGAATCGACCTTATCAGTCCCTTTCCCAGAGCAAAACATGGGTGCGAGTATGTGATTGTGGCCGTGGATTACTTCACCAAATGGATAGAGGCAAAGCCACTTGCCAGCATAACCGAGGATCAAGCTATCAGATTTACCTACGAACAGATCTTCTGTCGGTTTGGACTCCCTCGGATGATCGTCTCCTACCATGGCACTCAGTTCTCCAAAAAGTTTACAGCAAATTGTGATAGGCTGAATGTTAAACACAGGATGTCCTCGGTAGCCCATCCATAAGGCAATGGTCAGGCAGAAGCAGGAAACAAGAAGATCATGCATGCCTTAAAGCGGAATTTAGATGAGAAAAAGGGAAATTGGTTAGAGCAGCTGCCAATCGTTCTATGGGGAATCAGAACATCAATACGGGGATCTACTGGTGAAACCCCGTTTGCACTAACATATGGCTTAGAAGCAATGGAACCAGTTGAACTAGCTCTCCCCACCATTCGGGTTACCCTCTTTGATCAACAACAGAATGACTTATCCAGACAGCTCGATTTGGACAACCTTGAAGAAAGGCGACTAGAGGCCCGACTCAGAATGATCAATTACAAAAAGCTCACAAAGATTCACCACGAAAAAAGAGTAAAACTAAGAGCTTTCCTAGTGGGAGACTTGGTCTTAAGGAAAATTGAAGCAACGGGCAGAAAGATGGGAAGGAATAAGCTATCTCCAAACTGGGATGGTGTTGATTCTTATGTTAAATTTATATCTGATCAGTACATTACTAGTTTTATACTTCAGTGGCTAATCGGGCTGCGTATCGATTAGCGTGGCAACTGTGTATAGAACTTTGCCTTGTATAGTTTTTTTGTAGGACTTTTTCAGAATGAAGACCCCTTCTCGCCTTCACCGAAGACTCGCTCAAAGCTTAAGATCGGTAGACCTCGTGTCCACTGACCGCTTCTACGTGTCCCTCCAAATAGAAGCTAGCTGGATTAATTCAAACTTATTTCCATATATTATTTGAATTAATCCAAAGTCATTCCCTGACATGTCAAGCCGCCGAAAGCAACTTTCCGAAAAGCAGGAAGACCTTTTCGTCCCGAAAGCGCAAAGCATCGCCCCCTACTTTCGCTTCATCTCTCGATCGACACCAAATCGCCCACCTTTTTGAAGATCTCGTAAATGATTATCCGCTCTAGATATCGTGAAGACGAAAATCCTTGACTGACAGCCCCATGCATTTAATGCATTTATGAATAGAGCTGTTGAAGTCTTCGTCCTCTCCAACGGATTCTTTTGAAATGCACCTGCTTTAAATATTGTCATTGAAGACTGGAACAAGAGACAACTGTACAGAATCAATCGAACACTTAAAGAATTGCTCTGAATCTACACAACTCCAAGTCTTTCACCAAGCATTCAATAGATCCTCAACAGATCTAGAAGTCCTCGTCAACAACAAGAAGTCGCTTCTTCAACATTTATTGCTTTATTCTTCTTGTTGTTAACTTCCATTAACTATATTCGCATCTAATTAAATATCTTGTATTTACAGATATTTAATTCCCTAGACCCAAACACAAGTCAATATTTTGTACACGATCCATTAGGGATATTCTTTGTAATTGATCTAAGTGGAAAACATAGTGCACAATTTAAATCCAAGGTTGACTGCCTTGGTGGTGGACGTAGCACTCATTATAGTGTGAACCATCCCAAAATACTTGTGTTATTTCCTACTGTATGTCTATTTATTGAACTGCTTAGTTTCATTGTTTATATTATCCATTTCAGCAGAACTTAAGTAATCTATAAAAGGTCTACCGGTAGTCCTTATCGGCAGACCTGGAACAATTTTCTTGAAGGTCTTCCGCTACTTGATTCTTTTCATAGATTGCAAGTAACTTTCAAGGAACTTACTTAAAAGTTTTAAAGTGTTAATAAGCTATTCAACCCCCCCCCCTTCTAGCTTATTATTGTGCTCATTGGGACCCACAATTGGTATCAGAGCCTTACTCTTCGAAAACAAGTTTTTCCAAGATTAAACTCTTGAGAGATACGACATAATGGCACAAACACACTATATGCTGCCTACATCTAATGCTAACCACGTCCCAATATTGGACGAAGGTCATTTTGATGTATGGAAGGATAAAGTAATGAGATTCATGAACTCTATTGACAACAAAGTTATGGAAATGTGTCACCGCAGTCAACATGTACCAATGAAGGCAAATCTTCTAGCCTCCATCGCTGGAACCCCGAAGTTCCTAAAGAAGAATCGAATGGACAGAGGACGATAGAAAGTCTGGTTGAACTTGACAAAGAAAGCAATCAATATAATCACCACTCTCTAGATACAAGCACCTACGAGCAAGTGATTCGATGTACAACCGCGAAAGAGATGTGGGAAGCTCTTGTAGAATACTTGGAAGGAGACCAAGATCACAAGAGACAACAGAAAATATACAGATTCTTTCAAGGATTCTTTCAATCGAAGGATCCTGAGACAAGCAGGTAATACGATTCGATTTAGTGAGGTAATAAATAGTTGCTTTTCTCTTGGTAAAACATATGACAAAAAGGAAATGAACATGAGGTTTCTAGGCTCTCTAGGTAGCTTATGGCATGTGAAGACCACGGCTATGAAAGAATCTAAGAACTTAAACGAGATGACTCTTCGTAGTCTCTACGCAAGTTTAAAGGTTTATGAACTTGAAGTTAATCAAGCTCTAGAGCAAGACAAACACTTCGTAACCTGTCTTTGCCACCATGGTCCAAGAAGAAATCATTGTTGAAAACAAACCTTCTACTTCTTCCAAAGTGAAAATGATTTTTTATCCGATGAACAATTTGCTATGTTTGTTAAACGTTTTCAAAAATTTGCAAAATATGGAAGGAAGAACACTCACCAACAACCTTTCAGGAAGATTGGTGAAAGCTCATCTAAGGAAGAGCTTGTGTGTTATAACTGTAGAAAACCTGGTCATTTTGCCTCAAAATGTCCTAAGCCAAAATTTGAAGCATACCGAAACCCACTTTTAGAAAAATTTCATTTCAAAACAAAAGGGTATGTTGGTCAAGACATAGAAGACAAACAAAGTTGCTTCATGGTTTGAGACCGATTCGTAAGAGGAGGAAGAGGATTGTGAGCAAGCTAACATATGCTTAATAGCTCATGATTCATGTCCTACCTATGACTCGAAATGAAGTTGTAGTTTCACCAAGTCCTTTTGACAAAAATGAAACCAACAAGGATAGCTTCAAGAAGGAAGAACTTCTCAAGGATAATCAGATATGCTTGAAGAATTTAATTCCTTTAGAGTAGCCTATGTTAAACCGGCCAAGAACCGTGAGAAACTTACAATGAGAAATCTTTGATGGCGGTGAGATTCAAACTCTCAATAGCCGCCAACAAGAGAGTATCAAACTGAAGGAAGAAAACAAATTTCTTCATGACAAAATTGACTGTCTGACTGAGCACATCAAAGGACTTGACCTAGAGAAAATTGCCTTGCAAAAGACAATTGACTCCTGGAATAGCTCCAAGGATGCATTTGAAGAAATCCTTACAAGCCAAAAATCTAGCAATGATAAAACAGGCATAGGATATTCAAATGTGTCTCTTCCGAAAATCTCTTCAGTCAAAGAGAAAGGTGAATCCTCCGAAACTGCTAATGATATATCTTTCTCTAAACAGACATTTGGAAATATAGGGAAACAAGACCTTGGTTACTCAAGTGTCCCTTACGTTTACCCTAAAGCTCGAAAGGAAAAGCCAAAATGAATGATTCAAATGAGAAACCTCGAGAAGGTAACGGTAGAGAAAGTGAAGTCTACCGCAACGACTATGCCAAGGCAAAGTCCGCCGACGGTAGACCTACTAAACCTCTACCAGAACTATCAAGTTTGTCTATGAAACAGCAAAGTCGCTTACTGTTGAAGGTAAACTTAAAGGTATTCTACCGAATCCTCCCGAAAAGGTTTTCAACGTAAAAGCTAAAGCTAAGTCTGTTGGTAACCTACCTAGGAAGATTCGAAAGAAACCAATTAAGTCTACCGTCAACAAGCAAGCTGAACCAAAAATGAATGTCAAGAAAAGGAATGATCATAAGCACTCTTCAGTTGAAGACTCTAACAGCTCTCTATGGACTTTCCATTTATGTCATTCTTGCCATTGCTTAGGCCATCCGGCACCGTAATGCCCGCTAAGGTTCAACTCAAGATCCGAGAGACCTAGTTCTCTCAAGGTCAAGGGTATGGGTTGCAAAAGGTTGCTAATCCTTAGGACCCAAATAAAGGGTACCTTGTTTTGCTTTAACTTTTACAGAATGCTTCATGGCTATAGAATCGAAAACAAAGACATCCGGTACCTAGACAAGGGTCGCTCAAGGCACATGACGGGAACGTAAGTCTTCTTACGTATATAGTCAAGCAAAAGGACCCACTTATTTTCTGAGACAATGCAAGAGGAAAGACAATTGGATATGGCTCAATTACTAGAGGAAGTCTCTCCATCAACAAAGTTTCTCTAGTAAGTGGTTTAAAGCACAATCTTCTCGAGCATATCACAATTTCAAGCGACAAAGGACTTCTATGCCAATTCAATTCAAACCTGCCTCATCAAAGACAAGTGAATCGTGCTCTACAATACCGACCGGCAATAGACAAGGAAACGCCTATGTCGTGGACTTAAATCTTCTAGGGAGATTCTCAAACCTCGTGTCTAGTAGCCAACAATGTTCGTGACAACACCGGCTATGGCACAAGCTGCCTCACCACCTCAACTTCAAGCACCTCTCCAAGCTCTCCAAAAATGGGCTTGTCAAAGGTCTACCTACGGTGTCCGCCGATCATGACGAAGTTGTAAAGCTTGTCAACTAGGAAAACTTTCCAAGTCTTCCTTCAAAAGAAAGTCCAGATTGTCAACAAACGCACCTCTTCAACTTCGCATATGGATCTCTTTGGACCTATTACAACAACCAAGATTTCGGGAGACAAGTACACACTTGTAGTAGTTGATGACTACTCTAGATTCACTTGGATTGAAACTATGACATCTAAAGATGAAACGTATGATCTAGTCATCGCACTTTTTAGAAGACTTCAAACTCAAAAGCTTGAAGACATTTGTGACATAAGATCGACAACCGGCATCGAATTCAAAAACAATGGTGTAGAAAAGTACCGCGATGACCATGGATCGGCCACAACTTCTCTCGCCGCCGGCATTCTCAACAAAATGGTGTAGCTAGCCGAACGGAAGAACGTAACACCGATTGAAGCGGCTAGAACAATGCCGCGTAAGCTAAACTTCCGAAGTATTTCTCGGCCACACGCTTGCTTTACCCAATAGATCCCCGTAAACAAGTTTCATAATAAAACTCCATATGAAATATGGAGAGGAAGATCCCCAAACATTGGATTTCTTAAAATCTTCTGTAGAATGTTTTATTCTTTATAATGGAAAAGAGTATAGAGGAAAATTTGATGCAAAATCGCATTTAAGGAATTTTTCTGGGTATTCCAAACATTCAAAAGCATTTCGCATTTTCAAGAAATCTAACTTAAAAATCTTAGAATCGTGCATGTTTCTTTTGATGAATATGACTTGTTAGAGCCTAGAATGGCTCGAACGTTGCTAATGATTCTCGATAATGATGAGACAGTACAAATACAAAGATCTACTTCCAATCCTTATCGAAAACGGCAAGAACAGAACCAATACCGATAACCCTTCACCAGATGAGACCTCTACCGATACCGATAACAACTCATCTGCTGACCCGAACCCATCTCTTCTGCTTTTACCCCAAGCACCTTTACAGATCTCTCATCCTTCTTGTTCACCGTAAAATGAAAGTTTTGAAGACTCTATTTCTTCTCGAACTGCATTTTGGTGAATCTCCTTCTCAACCAACTCCTGAATTCTTAAGGGAAGAATCCACCGTAAGTGATCTTCCTCCAACCGTTATTGAAGCAAGAGATCATCCCATTTCTCAAATCATTGGTGATCTCAACTCAGAGTTCGCATTTGAGAAATAAGGTTCGAGAAGAAACTTTGTTTGCTTATGCATTTGTATCGAACTCGAACCAAAGAAGATTGATGAAGCTATCGAAGATCATAATCGATTGAAGCTATTGAAGCTATGCAAGAAGAGCTGAACCGCTTTGAAAGATGTAAGGTGTGGAGCTTAGTTCAAAGACCGACCGATCATCCACATCGGCACCAAGTGGGTATTCGTAAATAAAAGAGATGAAGATGGAAATGTCACCGTAAACAAAGCTAGATTGGTTGCTCGTGGCTACCGACAGAAGAAGGAATTGACTTTGATGAAACTTTTGCTCCCGTTGCTAGACTAGAAGCAATCGAATCTTTCTAGCTTATGCCTCGCTCATGGACTTCAAAGTGTATCGATGGATGTTAAGAGTGCCTTTCTCGAATGGTGATCTTCAAGAAATCAGATACGTGGAACACCTCCGTGATTTGTCATCTCGCATAAACCGACCACGCCTACCGACTCAAGAAAGCTCTCTACGGCCCGAAGCAAGCTCCTAGAGCTTGGTATGAAACTCTATCCAAGTTCTTAATTGAACAAGGATTCGTGAGAGGAAGAATCGACACTACTTTATTCATCCTCAAGCACAAAGGCCATTCTCTTCTGGTACAAATCTATGTGGATCGACATCATCTTTGGATCAACTAACCAAAGCCTGTGCAAAAGATTCGAGAAGTCGATGCAAAGCAAGTTCGAGATGAGCATGATGGGTGAACTTACCTATTTTCTAGACTACAGATACAACAGACTTCGACGGAATCTTCATCACCAAACCAAATATGCAAAGGAACTAATCAAGAAGTTTGGTCTTGATTCACCAAAGGATTTGAAACTCCAATGTCTACCGACCGCCATCTTGACAAAGATGAAAAGGGAAAGCAAGAGAACATGACCAAGTATCGAGGAATCATAGGTTCACTTCTTTACCTTATCGCTAGTAGACCCGACATTATGTTTGTCGCTTGTGTTTGTGCTAGATTTCGTGCATCCAAAGGAGTCACATTTGCTTGCCGCCAAACGTATCATCGATATGTTTCAAAAACAACAAATCTAGGCATCCGGTATTCAAAATCCAACAACTTCAATCTAGTTGGATACTCGATGCAGATTATGCACCGCAAAGTGAGCGTAAGAAGCACCAGTGGGACTTGTCAATTTCTTGGAAACACTGCCTCATGGTCTTGCAAGAAACAAGGATCGCTGGCAAACTCAACCACGTAAGTAATATATTGTTGTTCTCAACCGCTATGGATGAAGCAACAACTAGTGGACTACAACATCAAGACCGAAAACCGCCCAATCATGTGTGACAACACATCGCCTATCTCGCCTCCAAAAATCCAGTGATGCATTCAAAGACAAAGCACATTGATATTCGTTATCATTTTCAAAGATCATGTGGAAATCATGTGGTAACATCGCCGAATATGTTCCAACCGAGCATCAATTGCGCATTCTCACAAAACCACCGGATGCCACCAGTTTGCTTATTTAAGGAGAAATCTTGGTATGATTGATCCTACGCTTAATTTTAAAATTTTGTTAATGTTTCTTTCATACCGTAGACCCAAGATTAGACTAATCTGAAGACGAAGTTCTCCTTTACCTAAGACTTAAAGGTTAGTACTCTTACTTAGTCTATTTTTGCTAAAGAGGTTTCTAAAGGGTTTCAATAAAGGGGTCAAGGAGTGGGTCAAGGATAAAATTTGGTACTTAAGAAAATATCTTAAGTTCCCGCTTTTTCAAAACCGATATTTTCTCGCCTTTAAATAGTCCTTGAACCGTCATTTGCAAACTTTACGAAACCCTTTGAACATAAATCTCTCTCTCTCTCTCTCTCTCGAGTAACTACTTTCTGCAAATTCAAGTTCTTCTTCTTTTTCTTCTTCTCATCTTCAACAATGGTACGCTTCTCTCTACTCTACTCGTAATTTTCTATGTACTCGCTCGCATTTCATTATCAACCTAAAATCCTTTTGGAATTCAAACGGTCATTTTCGAGTTTATACAAGGATTCGCCATTGTTTTTCTTACAAACTTGAATACTAACAAATGCTTTTGTTTATTCATTGTTCATTCTTATGAAAACTTCTGTTATGCATTTCTCGAGTGTGGTTTCTCTAAACATTCTAGGGTTTCAAGTTTTTGCTTCGAAAATTTCAATTATTTTAGAAAACTTTGAAATTCCTACTTGTTTAGATGTCTAGATGAAAAGCCCTAATTTTTATTTTGTTTTTCTTTCAGGCAAGAACTTCAAAATCAAAGCGCGACAATGGGAAGGCTTTTGACCTCGAAAATGTCATTCCTCCAAGTTCAAATATCAACCTTCCAGATATCCCATCTATCCCGCCGCTCATGACATTATTGTCGCTGGACCCGGCTATACATTCCGGCATGTGCATTGACCTTCACCAATCAACTCTATAGCCGCGGCCAAAGCTTGCGAGGATATGGACGCCTCGGGATTCGCCTCTTCTTCGCCTCAACGACAAAACTACAAGATCTTCCCCGCGTAAGAATTTTATCAACGAATGGAGCTCATGAACTGCATCGCTTCTTCGTGGGTGGATTCGAGGCCGCCCCATCTCTGCCACCGCTAAATCTATTTCCACCATCATCGGCGTGCATTACGGAGGAGCTCTTTCAAAGAACCATGGCCGAGGCTTTACATGCCGGGAAGCCATGAGGGAGTAGACACTCTCCTGAGCCACAAGGGAAGATGCTCAAATTTGTTGTTCCTCTTGACGCCTATTCGCACCACCACCTTTTAGACAAGGGGCTCCTATTCAAGAGTGGAGCACATGACATGTTTATCGCCAACAGATCAACCCGACTGCTGTATTTCTACTTTGCCTCAACCGGGGCTCATCATTTTCGACGAGCTAAAGCAAGGTGGAGAAAGCTAAGAACAACCCCACTTGCAAACGCCCCTTCGTCAGCCGATCAATGCCCTTTGAGGGATGATGCAAACATCAACTCTTCTTTGAAAGAAGATGAGTTGTATACAAGCCAAGGACAAGCAACTCACGCCTCGTTTTTCAAGAATACACCGAATACGAGAACAAGCGCCGGATGCGTAAAGGTCTACCGCCGGCTCTCTTGACAAAGTGGCCAAGCCTCGCACCTATCTTGGTCACCCGCTTCAATATGGAAGCACATGTAGCGGCAAGCGTGACCTACAAAAAGGCCTCTCGCAAAATTTGACGATCAAGTGGCCACTGACCTCCATCTAAAGGCCAAAGGTCTGGCCGATGAGGCGTAGCCAAAGCCAAGAAGCTAAGGTCCAAAATAGCAGAGGCAAAGCCAAGAAGACAAGGCCGGAAGTGGCACCTCCAACCGAAGAGGAGCAGCCAAATGGATCGAAGGGAGATGAAGGAAGGCCGAAGAAGAAGGCACCAGCCAATCCAGCCATTCCTCTCCTCCATCTACCCAAGCCAAGCCATCCTCTCACCACCTACCCAATCCAACCAACCACCTTCACCATCTCCCCGCACTCCACTCCCAAACCAAAACGAAGGAAACTTCAGAAAACCTTTGAAGACCAGCCACCGGCAGCCCCTCCAACCTCTACCGATGAAGCTACTGAGTCTCCTATTCACCGAGGAAGAAAAGGAGAGCTACCCATCCAACCCTCTACCGCCACCAACCAACTACCTCTACCGACGCCCAAACCTTACCCTCAACCCTTCATCTATACCTATCAACCCTTCATCTATTCCTCCCGAGTCATCTACTCGAGGAATTCACCACCTCCTGAGGAGTCTATCCCTCGAGAGAGCTCAAAATCAAGAGGAGCCTGTAACCCCAACTCCTCCTCCTCCTTCACCCTTTAACTACTCACCCGACCCATCCACACCTTCCTCACCACCCCAATCCCAACCAACTTCTTCAACACCACAGCCTTAGACCTGCTGCCGCCAAGTTCCTCTTCGAACTTTCGTCAAGAGTGCATCTCTTCACCCCTACTCATCAACCTCCTCTCTCAACCTCCTCAACCTCTCAACCTCCTCAACCTTCCCTTCAAAAACCAAAATCCCTCTTCTACCCCCCTTCTTCTCGGTTCTCTACCGAACCCATTCCCCAATCCTCCCACATCGCTGAAAATTCGACACCGATATGGAACCGATTCCCCACCAACCCTCCTCCACCCTCCCCTATAACCCTATCCTCTTCCACCAAAACCATACCAACCCAAGACTCATCCTCTTCTCGCCTCCGTAACTCCCCATCCCCAACACCCATCAAAGCCGCAGACTCGCTCTCCGCCGATACCATTCACATTGGCCAAGCATCTACTTCCCATCACCACCAATGATGAAGTTTTGTCCCTGCTAGATGCCATCTACCATGGCTAGCGCGAGCTTACTAAGCATATCTACGCTACCGAAGTAGCCAATGCCAAGGCCAACGACCGGACCGCCACTACTCTTCGACAATTTCAAGAGGATGTCTTCGCTTTTGGACGTTTTTGGACGCGACGACTTCACCGATGTCAAGATCAACATCGAAGCTCAACGAGATGAAGGTTGCCGTATCATAGGCTCCATTTTCTACGAGTTATTCCACGCCATCACTCTCCATCTCACCACGGCCGTATTCCTCCCATTATGGAACTCAACAACCTCGCCGCAACTCGCTCATGATATTATGAATGCCAACCGTGATCGTGATCCGCCATCACGGAGGAGAAGCAAATGAGATCTATCAACGTAATGCCGATGGAAGAGAAACCGCCTTCGTGAAGAACCGACTACCGCTCGCTCCACCGCACTCCGACCGATGCGATGACGATTACCAACGAAGAATGGAAGAGCTAGAGCAAGAAAGAAGAGAAAAGGAGGTCGCAGACAAAGGCAAAGGGAAAAGACCTTGGTAGCTTTTGTATCTTTTCTTCCCTTTCCTTTGTATTTATCTTATTTTTGAAAACTCGTTAAATGTAAACATCTTGTTTATAAATACGATGATTACTTGCTTTTTCAAAAATTATGGTGTTTAAATTCTTTCTTTGCTTTATTGTTTATCTTATTTAGAATTTAAACATTCGGCTTTAAATTTATTTAAACCGCCGCTAATCGTGTCGTTCTTTGACTCTCTTATTCTTGTATGCACTTAGATTAGTCCCTTGCATTTGAGGTGTTATTCTGCTTAATAGAGGCATGTCTACCGATTACTTAATATATAAAATTTCTAAGACATGTTATTATCTATTAAATAGTTTGTTTTAAAACCCTCATTTGTAGTAATGATGACCAGATATAAATAGGAGGAGATTGTTGATTCTTATGTTAAATTTATATCCGATCAATACATTACATTAGTTTTATACTTGATGGCTAATCGGTATCGATTAGCGTGGCAATGTATAGAACTTTGCCTTGTATAGTTTTTATAGGACTTTTTCGGGTTCAGGAAGACCCTTCTCGGCCTTCACCTAGGAAGACACGCTCAAAGCTTAAGATCGGTAGACCTCGTGTCCAGCTGATCTGCTTCTACGTGTCCTCTCCAGCAAAAAGCTAGCTGGATTAATTCAAACTTATTCCCATATATTATTTGAATTAATCCAAGTCATTCCCTGACATGTCAAGCAGCCGAAAGCAACTTTCCGAAAAGCAGAATACTTTTCGTCTCGACAAAGCTGCATCGCCCCTACTTTACGCTTCATCTCTCGATCGACACCAAATCGCCCACCTTTTTGAAGATCTCGAAATGATTATCTGCTCTAGATATCTGTGAAGACGAAAATCCTTGATCGACCCCATGCATTTAATGCATTTATGAATAGAGTTGTTGAAGTCTTCGTCTTCTCCAACGGATTCTTTTGAAATGCACTCGCTTTAAATACGCCATTGAAGCTGGAACAAGAGACAAATGTAATCAATCGAACACTTAAAGAATTGCTCAATCTTCACAACTCCAAGTCTTTCACCAAGCATTCAATAGATCCTAATGATCTAGAAGTCCTCGTCAACAACAAGAAGTCGCTTCTCAACATTTATTGCTTTATTCTTCTTGTTGTTTACTTCCATTAACTATATCGCATCTAATTAAATATCTTGTTTTTACAGATATTTAATTCCCTAGACCCAAACACAAGTCAATATTTTGTACACGATCCATTAGGGATATTCTTTGTAATTGATCTAAGTGGAAAACATAGTGCACAATTTAAATCCAAGGTTGACTACTTTGGTGGTGGACGTAGCACTCATTATAGTGTGAACCATCCCAAAATACTTGTGTTATTTCCTACTGTCTGTCTATTATTTGAACTGCTTAGTTTCATTGTTTATATTATCCATTTCATGAGAACTTAAGTAATCTGTAAAAGGTCTCTAGGTAGTCCTTATCGGCGGACACTGGAACAACTTTCTTGAAAGTCTTCCGCTACTTGATTCTTTTCATAGATTGCAAGTAACTTTCAAGGAACTTACTTTAAAAAGTTTTAAAGTGTTAATAAGCTATTCAACCCCCCCTTCTAGCTTATTATTGTGCTCATTGGGACCCACAGATATACAAATAGAAAAAGAGGAATCTGAAATTCCTAAGGATGATCAAAAAGAAAAAGTTAAATGTGAAGTTCCTAAGTTTACCCCATCTATTGAATCTCCTCCTGAATTAGATTTAAAGTCATTACTAATCCCACTTGAAATATGCATTTCTTGGGGAAAGTAAAACTTTACCCGTTATAATTGCTGCAGATTTAACTGAAGAACAAGAAGCAAGCTTGTTAAAAGTTTTATGGACACATAGAGAATCCATAGGTTGGTCCTTAGCCGATTTAAAAGGTATTAGTCCCGCTATGTTTATGCATAAAATCCATCTGGAAGAAGGTACCAAACCTTCTAAAGAACGCCAAAGAAGACTTAACCCACATATGGAAGAAGCAGTTAGAAAAGAAGTGCTTAAGCTTTTTGATGTGGGTATAATTTAGCCGATATCTGATAGTAATTGGGTAAGTCCAATCCAAGTAGTTCCTAAGAAATCAGGAATTAAAGTTGTTAAAAATGAGAAAGATGAGTTAGTTCCTACTAGAACTATAACTGGCTATAGAATGTGCATAGATTTAAGGAAATTAAATGCGGCTACAAAGAAAGATCACTTTCCTTTGCCCTTCATTGACCAAATCCTTGAAGAATAGCTGGCCATGATTATTACTGGTTTTTTGATGGTTTTTTCGGTTACAAACAAATTCTACTTATACCGGAAGGTCAAAAGAAGACTACCTTTATATGTCCTTTTGGTACTTTTGCATTTAAGAGAATGCCCTTTGGATTATGTAATGCCCCTGCCACTTTTCAAAGATGTATGATCTCAATATATTTTCTAATTTTGTTGAAAGGTGTGTAGAAGTATTCATAAATGATTTTTCCGTATTTGGGAAATCTTTTGATAATTGCCTAGAAAATCAAACGTCGGTTCTTAAAAGATGCTGTGAAACTAATTTGACCATAAGTTGGGAGAAAAGTTATTTTATGGTTGAACATGGAATTGTTTTAGGTCACATTGTGTCTAACAAAGAAATTGAGGTAGATAAAGAAAAAATTGAAGTTATATCACAATTACCTCCACTAACTACAGTCAAGGGTGTTAGAAGTTTTCTAGGTCATGCAGGTTTTTATAGAAGATTTATAAAAGACTTTTCAAAAATATGTAAACATCTATGCAATCTATTGGCGAAAGATACATAATTTATTTTCGATCAAGAATTCTTAAACACATTTAATTTGTTAAAAGAACAATTGACAAGAGCCCGTATTTTAACTAGCCCTGATTGGTTTCTCTCTTTCAAGATCATGTGCGATGCATCATATTTTGCGATTGGGGCTGTGTTAGGACAAAGGGTAGATAAGAAACCCCATGTAATGCATTATGCTAGTAGGACATTAAATGATGCACAACTTAATTATACCATCACTGAAAAAGAATTTTTAGCAGTTGTGTTTGCATTAGAAAAATTTCGTCCCTACTTGCTAGGAGCAAAAGTATTTTTGGGAAGATCCTTATTTATTTAAAACTAGTTTTTTTAACCCGTGCGTTAAACGCACGTCAACTAAATTGTAAATAAACTAAATGAGGATCAGTTTATTAACAACTACACATAAGTATATCACTAATCATTATAGATTCTAAAAATTTTCATTATACACAACATTTGTTGTCTTATTAATTGGTTTTTCATCTTCACCGCATATCAATATCTTCAAACTAAAATAATTTGTTACTCTAAAAACTGCGACATATAATTAACTGTTAATGGCTAATACTGGTTTTTTTAAAAGAGACCTACATGCAATTATTGACTTTGACACTTGTTAATTGTCATTGCATATGATACCAGCAATGTAAATTGTTTTTTCTGGAACTTGTAAGGCAGTCTTACATCAGATAGAGTTAATGACAATCTTGGGATAAAAACATTTTCTCCAACATTACTTCCTTTCAAAAATTTTGTTTTAACAATGTGATCCCTAAGATTTATGATGATTAGTCTTGTTTCATTGCACAACTCTGCAGCATGGTCAATGTTTCTCAATAACATTACTGGAACACTAATTTGAAGTGTCAATTCATGATTTGACAACCCCAAACACTTTATACTATTCAAAAACTTTGTATAATGAATGTCTTCAAACAAATTTGAATTTTTTTCGCCCTATAGATAAAATCTTAACTCAAATAAGTTCTTCATTTTGAATGATTAGTTTTATTAAATTATATTTGTATTTTATGAATAAAGAAATTTATAAGACGAAAATAAGCTAAAATCAAAATAACAAAATTATTTTTAACATTAACTATTATTTTTGTTTTGTAAATTATTTTGATTTTAATAACTTCCACTATTTTTTTTTGTTTTATTCACTTCGTAACTATTATTTTTGTTTTATTTTTAAGAATTTTTTTACGGAAAAATTTTGTTCCGTAATTTTTTATTATTATTTTGCTAACCTCCGTTTAAATTGTTTTGTTTTATTGACTCTGTAACTATTATTTTTGTTACATCAAATATTTTTATTTTACTAATGTATTTTTGTTTTACATAACTATTTTTAAGAATTTGTTTTTAACTTTTGTTTCGTAAATTATTTTTATTATTTTACTAACCTCAGTTTAAATTATTTTTGTTTTATTGACTCCGTAACTATTATTTTTGTTCCATCAAATATTTTTATTTAACTAATGTATTTTTTACATAGATATTTTTAAGAATTTGTTTTAAAAAAAATTCCATAAATTATTTTTATTATTTTAGTAACCTTATTTTAAATTATTTTTTTATTGACTTTGTAACTATTATTTTTCTTCTATCAAATATTTTTATTTTACCAACATATTTTTGTTTTACATATATATATTTTTAAGAATTTGTTTTAAACTTTTGTTTCGTAAATTATTTTATTTTACTAACCTCCGAATTAAATTATTTTTGTTTTGTTGATTTTGTAACTTTTATTTTTATAGTGGCTTGTTCCATAAATTATTTTTATTTTACTAACCTTTAATATTTTTGTTTTCTTGATTCCGGAACTATTATTTTTGTTTTAGTTCTTGTTTTTTATGTTTAAAGAGAGAAAAATAGTTAAACATAATTAAAAGAAATGGGATGTTAGTGATGAGAGAGAAAATAGGCAGGAGAAGGGAGGAAGAAAGAGAAATAAAACCAGAGAAGACAGGGAGAGAGAAATAGTAAAATGGTACCTCAAAAGTCAATAATTTAAAAGTGATATTTTGGAGGGAGAAATCTAACCTTGCCATTATATATATATATATATATATATATATGTATAGATGTGTTCAGACCCTTTAATTAGAAGATGTATTCCAGACCAAGAACAACAAAGCATTCTGGCATTTTGTCATGAATACTCTTGTAGTGGATATTTTAGTAGTAGTAAAATTGCTAGGAAAATTTTACAATCTGGTTTATACTGGTCCATTATTTTTAGAGATGCTGAAATATTTTGCAAAACATGTGATAAGTGTCAAAAGACTGGTGAAATTAGTAAAATGAATGAAATGCCCTTGCATTATAATCTGGTGATTGAAATTTTTGATGCGTGGGGTATTGACTTTATGGGTCCTTTTTCCAGTTTCAAATGGTTGTGAATATATTCTAGTTGCACTAGATTACGTGTCAAAATGGATAGAAGCCATTAGTACCTGAAATAATGATAGTAACACAGTTGTCAAAGTTTTTGAATGATCAAATATTTAGTCGGTATGGAATACTGAAGGCAATAATTAGTGATCAAGGAATGCACTTTACTAATCGCTTGATGAACGTGTGCCTTAGGAAATATGGTGTGATACACAAGTTGGCTATGCCATATCATCCTCAAACCTCTGGACATGTAGAAGTTAGTAATAGACAAATCAAGGCAATCCTGGAAAAGACTGTTAGACCAAACAGAAAATATTGGGAACCAAAACTCAAAGATTCTCTTTGGGCATACAGAACTGCTAAATTCATACGAGAATGCTAAAATATATAAAGAAAAGACCAAAAGATATCATGATATGGGAATCACCAAAAAGATGCTACGTCCTAGGTTTAAAAGTTCTTCTTTTAAATTCTAGACTAAGATTATTCCCAGCAAAGTTAAAATCAAAATGGTTTGGTCCTTTTATAATAGTACGAATTTATCCACATGGAGCAGTTGATGTGAGAAACCCAAAGATCGATGAGATATTTAAAGTGAATGGTCACCGAACTCAAACCTTATTTTGAACCCATGTCAGTAGAGAGGATTATTGAAATAATTCGTCTCTCTGACACCGAGTCCCCCAAGAGAATAAGTTTGCAGTTAGGTCGAGCCAAAGACGTTAAACAAAAGTGCACTAGGTGGGAGGCAACCCACTTTGATAAAAAAAATTATTTTCTTTCGTAGTGTAATTTAAATATATTTTTCTCTATCTTATTTGATTATGAGAATTTAAATTTAAGGTTTTTCAGGCATGGCATAATTCAAGTTTGGGGGAAAAAGCATCGTAGTGTTGTATTTATATGTTATCTAATATTTTTGTTTTGTTTTGTTTTGTTTTTGTAGAATTTTCAGAGTATAGGAAAGAAACGGACAGAAGTACAAAAACGAAGACGGTGCGAAAAGGTGTAACAGCTTCCCAAAGGCAAACATTCTGTGAACCTTGCGGACGCAAGGACTTAACACCTTGCGACCGCAAGGCCTCATTAAATTCAAACAGCACGGAACCCTTACGGCTGCAAGACCCCCACGCCTTGCCCCTACAAGCCTTACCACAATAACCGTGCACCATTACTGTGAACCTTGCGGATACAAGGTATACACCCCTTTGTGGGTGCCCCGGATGCGTCCCCGCGCCCCGTGTTCCCTTGGTTAGGGGAATGCGGCGCGCAGATGCGGACACCACGCTTTCCATTCCATCCTCCCTTGTCTAGGGGAAGACAAAATAAAAAATACGGAAAGGGTGCTGTCAAAAAGTGCGTTGAATACGCCTCGGTCACTTTAGTGAATTTTTGGTTCGTTATGGGAGCTATGAGTTTTCTATGTCATGTTATCCCTTTTTTAGGGGATAACAGGATACATGAATACATCACCCTTTCATTCACATCGTCCCTTGTGTAGGGAAAATGAAAAATGCAAGAAAGGATGTTGCGGGCCCCACTACAGACTTTATGAAAACTGCCTTATGGCATATTTCAGATCACTATGAGTGCTTTGGGCTTTCTATATCAAGTTATCCCTTTTTTAGGGGATACCAGGATATATGAATACATCACTCTTTCATTCCCATTCTCCCTTGTGTAGGGGAAAACGGAAAAGTGCAAGAAAGGATGTTGCGATGCCTCACTGCGATCCAAAATGTTTTGATAGAGTTGCCATCTTTATTTTAAGGAAGAAATAAAGAAAAAAAAATAAAACCAGAGATTGCAAAAACGGTTTCGGAGGCTAAGTTACGAGTTGGGAAGGTGCTAGGCACCCAACTCGCCCTTTCGGTCTCACAAAACAAGTTTTTGGCTAAAGTAAGCTTTTTGTTATATTTATGTAGCAAATAAATAAAGCATTAACTACCTACAAATACATCTATATTTACATTATTTACGGACTTGCAGTTACCTCCTTCCAATAATTACAAATACAGTTAAAAATATTTGGTCATAATAATGGCTCTTTTTAATGATATTTTCTAAATAAATCCGGGCAGCACAACGGCTTATATTTTTACATGGGGCCGGATGGAAAATAGTTTTTTATAAAATAACGCTCTTAAAGGCTCACCTTTTAGAGCGTGGTGTGCTCGCTCTGTCCTTCTCGAGAGAGGGAGTCTTTTTTGCTTTGCTGCTGCTGCTGCTGCTTGCTGCGGTTCGGGCAGAGTAACTGCTTCCGAAAGTTTCTTATGGGCACCGTGAAACGGAAGGAGTAATTGCTTGCTTTTTTGCTGCTGTTTGCTTGCTGCTGGCGGAAATCGGGCAGAACAACTGCTTGTTTCTGACGGATTTGGCCTTTTTACTCGGGCAGAGCAACTGCTCTTTTCGAGGTTTTTGGACTGGGGGAATGGGGTGGATACCTAGCTGGAGGGCTAAGGACCACTTTAACCGGTTTGTTTTGCTTTTGGAGGAGTTTTGGCAGGGCTTCGAGGCTTTATAGGAGGGGATGCTCACTATCGCTTGATCGCTCACTAATCTCGCAGCGTAACAACGACGCTGAAAGCTTTGGGGAATTTTTGATGTGCTGAAAGCGAACCCCGGGGACCTCTATTTATAGGCTGAGAGAGGGACATCGAGGGAAATACTTTTCCTCTCTGCATGTTTGATTTCCTTGTACAAAATGCCGGAAGATTTGCACATTACGCAAACTGTAGCACTCCTGCAGCAGTTTGGGATGCACTATAGCTAAATCTGGGCGCTGCCATAAGGCTTCTTGGGCACCGTGCCAAGCTCCCATTTAGGCAGCGCTAACTGTTCAATCTTCAGTCCATTTTTGACGCCTTAGCCCCTGCATTTCACCGTTTTGCGCATCATGCTTTATCTTTTGCATTTTTAAACCCTGTAACTTGACATTTGTTAAGTTTAAACAGGTCTTGATATCGCATGCCAGAGTTACATATCAGGGGTACGAAATTGGGGTGTCTACACCCTTGCAGCCGCAAGGACCTCTTTATAAGAAAATCACGGTAGTGGATGAACAGTCACTAGAAACCATATTCCATTTCAAGAAACTCTTCGGTAAACTGTTCCTTTTTCTCTCTCTGGCGAAGTTCGTTGCTAATTCCGGCCAAGCGTCCAAGTCCAGTTGCTCTTTTCAAAGCCTTCATTACCACCATCTTCCCCATCTCCATCTTGCCCCATTGAAGAATTGTTGCCACCATTGCCGACGTCAAGCTTCCAAACCCGCCAACCAACGCCGTAGTTTAAGATGTGCACTCTATGTAACTTCTATCCCTCTTCTTCTGTAAATTTTGAATTTTCAAAATTTTGCATGTTAGGGTGATAGTTTTATATTAAACTCTATACGTGCATGTTTTTATTGCTTTGTTGGGTTTTCTGATTTTTATTTTAGAGAGTAGATTTTTAGTGTCCCCTAATGGCCCCTAAACGTAGGAATACTGGACCTTCTACTTCCCGTCCCCAAGAGGACCAAGTTTTTAACCCGTTTAGGTTCGTCTCCTATGAGGCATCGGAGAGCTACACGAGGAAGCTCTCTAAGAGTATAATCCTTGAACGGGGATTTTAGGTTAGAGACTTTGACCTCCTTGCCCACTTCACCCAGCGAAAGATGGGCAGCTCTCTGCGCGACTCCGGGGGTGGCCATCGTGGCCATTGTCCCTGAGTTCTATGCCAATGGGCATATCTCTGTGTCTGGTGAGGTATCCAACACCAGTTATGTTTGAAATAGGGATGTCGGTTTTTCGCCTTTTAACATTAACCATTATTTTGGCACCCCTAGTTTCTAGGCGGGCACAGACCATTACAGTGTCCACCTTGCCCGTCCCATCTTTCTTCAGGAGGTCAATGCGATGATCGTAACTCCTGACACGGTATAGACCTTTCATTAAGGTCCACCGTTCGGCCCTCGCATCATGGACGAGTCACATTTGACGAACACGGCCAAGGTCGTGTTCAAATTTATCTGTGCACGCCTTATGCCATCTAGTCACCAAAACACAGTGTCATGGTCTATGGTTGTTTTAAACTACACCCTCCTTACTGGTGGGTCTATTGACGTTGAGCGCTTGATCAACGCCCAGATTCAGACCCTCATTAGAGGTAGGACGAACTCGGGATTCGTTTTTCCGAAGTTTGATTACAGGATTGTGTGGAGGGGCTGGAGTCGTTTGGACTCCAGATTCTGAGAGAGTTTGGGTAGTACCCAACATTACTGTGGCGCTTCTTTTTGATCACCCGCGCCAGCCACGTGAGAGGGGACCACGTGAGGAGCCTCAAGGGGAGGCTCATATTGAGGATGAGGTGGATCCTTTGGAGACCATCTCCAATAGGCAGGGGGAGCTCTCGTTAGAGCAACCAATGATTAATCAGCAGTTGGCGTAAATGCACGCCGACCAGACTAATTTTTATGGTAGGATTAACCGGGTGGGGAGGAATGTGTCTGCACACTACGGACTCCCACCCGGGACTATCCCCGAGTTCCTTCCTCCTTCGTTATTTAATCCCGACTCACTATGAGTCGAAGCCCAAGTTTCTTCCTTTTTCGTTAGGCGGATCAGATATGTCCTTTTGATATTTCTCCTCCATTAACCCTTTTATAGGATAACCCTCAATTTTGAGGATAAAATAAAATTTAAGTTTGGGGGGGGGGGAATTCTAAGTCCAAGGTCTTTGCAGGACCCAGCCTAAAAACGGGGTGGAGTTGGGCTATATTTTTTAGGGTTGGGACATTTTTTGCCCCTCTATCGTCTCTTCTCCTCTCTCTATTTTCTTGCTTTTTATTTTTATTTATTTTTGGAGATGTTGCCTTGACCAGAACACACTAATATTTGGTTCTTTCGGGTACCCCTCATCAATTGGGTCATCAACTATTTCCAATTTTTACTTCTATTTAAAAAAATCAAAATTTTCATTCTCGAGTCCTAATGTGGTCACTTCAGTCAATGATGATTTAGTGCAATGATCCACATAACTTTCCTATAGATCACTCTGGAATTTACTCGATTCTGTAAAATTCATGATATTCTCCAAATCTCTGTGCACTTTTCCCAGTCAAGGATTAGGAATTAATTTGAATATTTTTATTAAGTTTATAGTGCACATTTAATTCTAACATAAATAGCTTGATGCACAAGAATATGATGAATAGCTATCCTGACATGATTCTTGCATTGAATTGTAACTTAGGGTCAATTGCATGATAGTTAGATCCCTTGGATTTTTCTTGCTAATATATCTCAAGCACACTTTTTAACCGTGACTGCTTGTTAGCCTTGATTGTCCCTACCACTTTTCTAGCGAATACTTTTGTGAAATCCAGTGATGCTAAATCTTCAATTCCACAACTTTCATAATGGATATGATATTTTATGTGTATTTACTTTTTAAAAAACTGGCATGAGTAATCTGGCATTAGGATATGATTTAGGCCATTTTTGGATTGTTTGAGCCTAAATATTTCCCGACCTTACTAAAAATATCCCTAGTGTCCCCTTTTGTGCTGAATTAAAAGAATGGTGTATGCTAAGCATACAACAACGCCCATTCGACTTCGTTTCTTTAACCCACATTAACTTAACCCCTAAAGCTTATACACTTTAGCCTACCCTTTGAGAGAGTAGGATGTGGGTGGGAAATTTATTTTATCGGACCATTTTCAGTTAGATAAATTTCTGAAGACTTCTTCTTCTTCGTTGTAGTAACAAAAAAATATAAAAAAGTTATGGAAAAAAAAAAGAAAAAATATTGGTTCGACGAAAACAAATAGAAAGAAGAAAAGTGCATGAAGATTCAAATGGAAGCATAGCTTTCAAAGGATAGATATGTTAGAAAAAGTTTCCTCTGAAAAATGGATCACTAGTTGTTTTTAGCATGATGTATTGAACGAAACAAGTTTGGGGGAAAATCCTCACTTGTGGTCCTTGCAGGTCCTAGCCTAATTGGGAAAGACTTCTACATGTTTAGAAGCAAATGGGGAAAAAGGTAGTCTTGTTCTCTCACTTTGTATTCTATTCCCTTTCCATCATATCCCCAACACCAAGGCCTTACATTACAAGCTTAATAAAGTCCTATTGATCTTTTTGTCAGTTACTTGTGTTAGTTGATTTGATTTTAATACATGTAAATTGATCCTCACTTCATATATTCATATTATTCATAAGCTCACCGTGTTAGCATAATCTTATCTATTGCAAGTATTTGGGATATAAAAGCATTGTATGTCATACATAGGAAGTGCATGGGATGGATGTATAAGCATTTGAAATCCATGGTGTTTTCTATTTCTGTGATAGAGCGGGTTTGGATGATTGATTACATATTCTGTGTTGCATATGTTTTTATTGAAAATCTTAATTTTTAGAATAAATGTTGTGCTTAGCTTAATAAAATTGTTTAAATTAGGAAATTTTTTATGACTGGTTAGCACACACACACACACACACAGAGATGTTGGCACTGGTCGCAGTTTGAGTGTAAGTTAGTTTAATTTGTGGATGAGTCTGCACACATGTGGTGAGCATCTCCCTGAGGCAAATATGAATGTTCCATGCTATCGTGACTTGAGAATAAGCCCAAAAATATTTTTGTGTGTACTTATTTGTATGTATTGTTTTTAGTGTAATTTATAAGTATCTGTTTTTGTATTTAATAGTTTATGTATTTATCTGCATAGTCAAGTCGCTCGTAAGAGCCTCCTTGAGTTTGTGGGTTTATAGAAGAGTGTAAATAGTGTCACCCTCCAAAAATATTTTCTTAATTTTTTTTTAATTTAAGTGATTTTATATTTATTGGTATTGTTTACTCGTGGAAGAGCAAAGTTTAAGTTTGGGGGTATTTGATAGATGTATTTTATACGCATCTATTGGGTACTTTTATATCTTAGATATAGCAATTCCACGAGGCTTTTGGCTACTAATATGTGTTTTTGAGCTTTATTGTGAGTTTCAGGGTTTTATGTGAAATTATGGGATTTATAAGGTTTAAAGTGAAGAATTGAAGGAAGAGTGCAAAGTGCTAATAATGTAAAGAAGATTGCATTGGCTGAGGAAACCCTTACGGACGCAAGGGTAAGAGACCTTGCCCCCGCAAGGTCTCCATAGCGTATGTAAATTTGTGTCAAGGCCTTGCGGCCGCATGTATAAGGGACCTTGCCCCCGCAAGCCATTTCATTTCTGTGAAGCCGGTGTTGTATCCCAATTATATCTCCTCCCCTGTGCACTTTAGTTACAAGCCATGTAGCCGCAAGCCAAAGATGGTTTCTACTCTGATTTTAGTGTGTAATACATAGTTTTTAGTGTTTGTAATTATAGTTAGAAGATTGTTCATGTATTCTTTCATCCCAAGGATCTATTCATCATCAAGGATGAACTAACTGCTCCATAATCTAGGGATTTGAGGTAACTTGTATCGAATCTATTGCTTTGGTATATATTTTTATTCAATCAAATCTTGTTGATCACAGTGTTTATCAATCTCTTTACGTCACAGTGTTTAGCTTTCTCCTAATGAATGGAATCGCAAGTAGTAAAGAGAAAGAGGTGCGGATATCTGCACGGCCATATGCATATGTCGTACATTGGCTCACCACTGTGATAAATTGACCTTATCGATGCACGAGAGTGATAAGTTAGGGTCCGGTTCATATATATGTTCCTAAGTGACAGATAGAAAATTAATATGTTCTTGTTCTTAAGGATATAGATTGGATGAATTATTTAAGATGGAGACTGAATTATAATTTGACAATATATATCAATCTTTAGTGAACGAACCCAAGATTAAATTGATTGATACATTAGGTAAAAGAGTAATAGAGTAGATACAAGTGAATCAACATTCCTAGATTTCTCTCCACCATACGATCTTCATAATTGTGATTACTTCTTTAATATGTTAATTAGTTTACTTGCTTTCTAGTAGATTAAATTAGATAAATAAAATATAAAAAAACCCCTTAGTTTAAGTGTTACCGGTTTACTTGCTCATAGACACTTCTTATTTGTGCGGTTCAACCTTGCTACCATACATCTATTCTACAATAGTCTTCTATACTTGCAAGGTAAATAATTAAGACACATCAATTGTCCTCTTTCAAAACTTTATTTTCTAGGAAAACATTTTTGCCAATTTACCCTTACTTTTTTTACATTCTTTAATTATGGCCACGTGCTCAAAGGCATTAAAGAAACTACACATTTCACCAATATATATAATACAATCAATTACCTTCTTATATATCTAAGTAGGAATATATACACAATAGATGCGTATAAAACACATCTATCATTTACCTTTTATAGGATTGCACAATTTGACAAGAAAAGGAACAACGATGCAAGCCTTCCCACTACAAGTCTCCCATGTAAAGATAAAGTTTGTTATGCATGCTAGGCCTAAAGCTTACAAGTCTAAGTTCATTAAATTTTTCAAAAGCCAAAAGACCACAGTTATAAATGAACTGGTTGGGGAATGGGATTTTGTTAACCTGAAAGAGTAATGATATGGTCACCTAAAGAGTATTAATTGTTTTGCACCAAATGAGGTTCATAGCAGTTGATGTAGTGCAAAAAACAAAACAAAAAATCAATATTCATCGGCTGCCACATCAGCTGTCGCCTCATACGGTGCAAAAGTTTTGGTACTCTTTAGATGGCCATACCATTACTCAACGTCTAAAATTTATAAAAAGAATCTCTGGTCTGAGCAATAACTATTTGGCCAAAGTTTCAATATTGGCATTTACATGAGTTGTAAGAACACCTACCAAATACCAATGCCTTACCCAGGAAGAATGCTTAGAGGGATATTTATATACCAAAAAATAGTCCAAACCCTAAGTCAATGTAACACTAAAAAAATTCTCACATTATTAGTCTTGCAATTATGTGTACTTAGTTATGTAATTTCATGTCAATAACTATTTGGCCAAAGTTTCAATATTGGCATTTACATGAGTTGTAAGAACGCCTACCAAATACCAATGCCTTACCCAAGAAGAATGCTTAGAGGGATATTTATATACCAAAAAATAGTCCAAACCCTAAGTCAATATAACACTAAAAAATTTCTCACCTTTTTAGTCTTGCAATTATGTGTACTTAGTTATGTAATTTCATGTCATAACTTGCATTAGTATGTGATTTGGCCTAGTTAGGTACTTGTATGATTTTTTTTATATGTGTTTGTTTTGGGATTGAGGATTTGGACTTTTGTTAATGCATCTTTGGAGTCCAATTTGAGTTCATACAATGTTAAGCGGAGTTTTGGTACATTTTGGGTTGATTGGTGTCCTAGTTTGGACTTTGGTTTGAGTTGGTTTAGGTACCATTGCCTTAGAAACATTTTTGGAACAGTTTTGGAGTTCATGCAACTCCATCTGATGCGACCATGTCACCTCCATTGACGTGACCATGTAAAGTTCTAGGAGGAAAACATTTTGGTTGGCTTTAGACGCACTTGTGTGAGTATTGTGGGATGCGAACGCGTCATTTCTGGGGTTCAGCAATTTTGAGTAGCCTAGATGCACTCCCATCATGGTTCTGGACGCGAACGTTTCGTGTCAGCGCTATCACGTCATTTCTAGTGATACGAATGCTTCGTCTTGTTTCCAACAATTGTTTTATTTGACCCTTGACTCGGTGTGAGTGGGGTCCATTTACTGAATTAGTGACTCTACTTAGCAGGATTAAACCTTGATTTAGGTGTGTTTAGAAGGAATACTACCTAGCTTAAGTTAATGGGGTCATTTAAGCCTTAACCCACCACCCTTTTTAACCATTTGTATGTTGACACCTCACGTTGAGGAGCCCTCCACTTTCTCTCCTTTATAGCAGCCTTGGTGATGAGTTTGAGACTCATTTTCTTACTCCAAAGCATCAGCCGACCTTCGTAGGAGAGTTTGAGAAAGTTATGAGCTTTCAAGCTCCATTACTAAAAATTTCTCCACTTGTTTCCATTTCTGACCTCGTAAAAGTGTAGAGCTCGACGAGAGGAACATTTTAATACCAATCTCTTTCTTTATAATAGGTAGTTTTGGTTGAAGTAAGTTACTATCCCCTCCTTTTGTATGTATAGTATATGTACATGTTTGATAGACAATCACCATGCATGTAACTTGAATTTTAGAGTGAAAGAACTCTATTTGTGAATTTTTGATAAATGGAACTTGCTTATATGTGTGGGCGATAAAGTACTATGCTTATGATGGGGATAATGATTATGAGATTGTGTTGGGGTGATTTCGCAAATTGTGGTTGTAACCCGAAAAAATATTAATAGTTAGTAAATGACTAAACAAAGTCAATTTAGGGACGAATAAAATATAATGAGTGATATTCTTTGTTCCTACGATAATAAGGGATATTTGTGGTTGTTATCATTATATGAAGTTACTACATGATTTGGTGTTTACTTTCGAGCAATTATTTGCTTGGGTTGTATGTTGAGCTCCCCTACTTTGGGATTGAAAGATTATCTGTATATGACAAGTAAACATCCACTTTTGCATTGCATTGAGTCCGCCTGACATACTTGGTTTGTGTTAGTAATAGGATGACTCATAATGATCGTTAAGGGTCATTATAGGTCGCCTTACTAGCCGTTTTACCTGCACTATTGGTTGTAGTGAGGAAGTAACACCGTTGTTGTAGCAATACATATGACTTTAGAGGGTTAAGCTTCATATGACTATCGGTGCTATTGAGAGTTCTTGTCACTGAGTCGGTCTACGAAGGGTTGTTATTGAGCACGTGTATCGGTTCAAACAAACTCTAGTTTGTGATCAGCAACAGCGACACAGCTTCAGCATTGATCGGCGGATAGACTTGACAAGTATCCGATTGTATATCCTTTGTAAAGTGTTTACTTACGTTGATTCAATGTTATGCAAGTATATGTATATATGTACTTGGTTGATTGGAATGAGTTATGACATGTCGTATGATATCATGTTACGTAGTAGCATTTAGTAACTTACTGAGTTTTCACTCGCTTTGTTCCTACTATTTTCCTTGAGTTCGAGGTGAGGCCGGTGAGATACGCGGGATCTAACAGGTGGTATTTTGGGGTAGTAGCTCGTTATGAGCTTGTCTATTTGTGTATTTTGGTGAGGATATGATTGATAGAGTTGTATAAGCTCTATTTTGGATAGTTGTGTTTGTTGTTACTCCATTTGTTTTCAAATTATCGTTCGCTTTTCCTTTTCCGTCCGTTCTAAAATAATTATTGATAGATGTGTTTTATACGCATCTATTGTGTACTTTTATATCTTAGAAATAGCAATTCCACGAGGCTTTTGGCTACTAATATTTGTTTTTGAGCTTTATTGTGAGTTTCAGGGTTTTAGGTGAAATTATGGGATTTATAAGGCTTAAAGTGAAGAATTAAAGGAAGGGTGCAAAGTGCTAAAAGTTGAAAGAAGATTGCATTGGCTGAGGAAACCCCTTGCTGACGCAAGGGTAAGAGATCTAGCCCTCGCAAGGTCTCCAGAGCGTATGTCAATTTGTGTCAAGGCCTTGCGGCCGCATGTATAAGGGATATTGCCCCCGCAAGTCCTTCCGTTTCTGTGAAGCCAGTGTTGTATCCCAAGTATATCTCCTTCCATGTACACTTTAGTATCAATACAAACCATGTAGCCACAAGCCAAAGACGGTTCTTACTCCGATTTTAGTATGTAATACTTAGTTTTTAATGTTTGTAATAATAGCTAGAAGATTGTTCATGTATACTTTCATCCCAATGATCTGTTGATCACAGTGTTTATCAATTTTTTTACTATCTAGCTTTCTCCTAATGAATGAAATCGCAAGTAATAAAGACCAAGAGGCGTGGATAACTGCACGGCCATATGCATATATCGTACACTGGCTCACCACTGTGATAAATTGACCTTATTGATGCACGAGAGTGATAAGTTAGGGTCAGGTTCATATATATATATATATATATATATATATATATATATATATATATATATATATATATATATTCCTAAGTGACAGATAGGAAATTCATATGTTCTTGTTCTTAAGGGAATAGATTGAATGGATTATTTAGGATGTAGATTGAATTATAATTTGACAATTTATACCAATCTTTAATGAACGAACCCAAGATTAAATTAAATGATACATTAGGTAAAAGAGCAATAAAGTAGATACACGTGAATCCACATTCCTAGATTTCTCTCCACCATACGATCTTCATAATTGTGATTATTGCTTTAATCTGTTAATTAGTTTACTTGCTTTCTAGTAGATTAAATTAGATAAATAAAACAAAAACACCCCCTTAGTTTAAGTGTTACCGGTTTACTTGCTCATAGATACTTCTTGTCTCTATGGTTCGACCTTTGCTACCATACATCTATTTTACAATAGTTTTGTGCACTTGCAAGGTAAATAAATAAGACACATCAATTGTCTTCTTTCAAAGCATTATTTTCTAGGAAAACATTTTTGTCAATTTACCCTTACTTTTTTTACCTACTTTAATTATGACCACATGTTCAAAGGCATTAAAGAAACTACATTTCACCAATAATATATATATATATATATATATATATATATATATATATATATATATATATATATATATATATATATATATATACACACATATATATGTTGTTCCGACCTTGAGATTTTGGGGGCTCTAGGCGAACATAAAAAATGGGGCCCCAACATACAAGTAAAAAAAACAAGAAAAATTAACGACTTAAAATTATCAAATTTCATCGAACTCGTTTGTAAATCTATAATAATCAAAAGAAAATGTTCAGAAATAAATAAAAACGTGTCACTTAAACATAACTCTTCTAGCATGTTTAGCTGCAAAATCACTAATTAAAGTTTG
>CM028379.1:50539774-50633872 GCA_013146195.2 Codonopsis lanceolata
ATATTTCCAAAATTTGATGGCGAAATGATCCCAATGAGTTCATTGATTGGCTCAACTCTGTTGAGAAAGTCTTTGAATTCGGGGAGATCGAGGAAGATAGTAAGGTCAAGTTCGTTGCTATTAAGTTGAAGAAATATGCATCAATGTGGTGGGAGCATTTGAAGAAATAACGTGCTCGTGATGGCAAGCAAGGGATCGAGCGTGGGACAAGATGAAGAAGAGGAACTATCTGAGAGAAAATTTTGCAAACAATTATCGTCATGAAGCTTTTCTCAAATACCACAATTTTAAGCAAAACACATGCATTGGAAGATTATATTTCGAGTTTGAGAATCTCATGATGAGATGTGATATTGTGGAGCCGGAAGAGCAAACTATTGCTCTTCCTTGAGGATTTGATCGAAATTGGAAATGTTGTCCAATTGCAGCCATATTGGACTTACAGCGATGTGTAAGCGTCTCTCAAGGTTGAAAAACAACAAAAAAGAAGCACGTCGGTTTGGTGGGCGTTTTTCTCAAGTGGTGCTATTTCCAAGCAGAGAGTGCAGACCACTTCCAAGAACACGACAACACATGACGGAAAAGCAAAAACTACTGCAAGTATGGAAAACAATGCTAGTTTTGTGAAGCCAAGTGGTTCAAACAATCAGAAAGCATGTTTCAAATGCAAGGGTTTTGGACATTTCGCTGCAGATTGTCCTAATCGCAAGATTATCACTCCCTTAGAGGCAGAGGACGGAGTATTATGAGGCTGCACCTATCTATGATAGATTAGATGATGAGGAAAAAAATACATATGAAGATCATGGAGAATCTTTGGTGGTGCGACGTCTCCTCAATGCCACTTCCTTAGAAGACGACTCATGGCTTCGTAACAATATATTCCACACCAAGTGCACTTCTCATGACAAGGTGTGCAATGTCATTATTGATGGAGGAAGTTGTGAAAATGTTGTTTCCACTACAATGGTGGAGAAGCTGAAATTGAAGACCGAAGATCATCCTCAACCTTACAGGCTATCATGGCTTTGTAAAGGTAATGATGTGAATGTAATAAAAAGGTGTCTTGTTCAATTTTCGATTGGTAGTAAGTATAAAGATGAAGTTTGGTGTGATGTTATTCCTATGGATGCTTGTCATTTACTTCTTGGTAGACCTTGGCAATTTGATCGGAAGACACATCATGATGGTTTCAAGAACACGTATACTTTTGTTAAAAATGGTGAGAAAATTATTTTGGGTCCATCCAAGTTGGAGAGTGTTCCTAAACCTTCAAAGGGGGAGGGAAATAATTTACTCTCTAAGTCTCAAGTTGAAAAAGTAATTTGTGAATCCATGGAAGCATTTGTTTTGGTAGTTTTGGAGGAGAATGAAGAGGGAAATGTTGTCCCTTTTTCAAGTTTAGCCCCTTCTTCAAGAATTTCATGATGTGGTACCTGAAGAACTTCCCTCGGGTCTCCCTCCAATGCGAAGTATTCAGCATTGCATTGATTTGACTCCCAGTGCCTCACTTCCAAACAAGGCAGCCTATCGAATGAATCCAAAGGAGCATGAAGAGTTACAGCAGCAAGTTGAAGATCTTCTCGCGAAGAGTATTGTCCAAGAAAGTAAAAGTCCTTGTGCAGTTCTAGCCCTTCTTCTTCCGAAGAAAGATGGTTCGTGGCACATGTGCATTGATAGTAGAGCGGTAAACAAAATTACTATCAAGTATCGTTTTCCTATTCCTCACCTTGATGATCTTTTTGATCAACTTCATGGTTTCAAGATTGGTTCTAAAATTGATCTTCGAAGTGGCTACCATCAAATTCACATGAGGCCCGGAGATGAATGGAAGACAACCTTCAAAACAAGAGATGGTCTTTATGAATGGTTGGTTATGCCATTTGGTCTCTCTAATGCTCCCTCTACTTTTATGCGACTTATGAATCATAATTTTAAACCCTTCATTGGAAAGTTTGTTGTGGTGTATTTCGATGATATTCTTGTTTACAACTCTAGCCCGAAAGAACATTTGGAGCACCTTCGAAAGGTATTTGAAGTGTTAAGAGAGCAGAAGTTGTATGCCAATTTAAAGAAATGTCATTTCTTTACAGTAGCCTGATTTTCTTAGGCTATATCATTTCCTCGGATGGCATCAAGATGGATGACAATAAGCTTGAAGCTATCCTAAGCTGGCCAATTCCTAAATCTATTCATGATATTCAGAGTTTTCATGGCCTAGCTTCATTTTACCGCAGGTTTATTCAAAACTTCAGTACCATTATTGCTCCTATAACTGAATGCTTGAAGGGTGGCAGTTTCAAATGGACAGAAGAAGCTCAAAAGAGTTTCAAACTTCTTAAAAAAAGTCTGAAGCTCCAATATTATAGCTACTAGACTTTGACAAGGTCTTTGAAATAGATTGTGATGCTTCAAATATAAGAATTGGGGGTGTTCTTAGCCAAGAAGGTAAACCCATTGCTTTCTTTAGTGAGATGTTGAATCATTCTCGGTGCAATTATTCTACTTATGACAAAGAATTTTTTGCTATTGTCCGCGCCTTGGATCATTGGCAACATTATCTCTTGTAGAAGGAGTTTGTTCTTTTCTCGGACCATGAAGCTTTGAAGTACTTGAATACTCAACAAAAACTGAATTCTCGTCATGCTGGATGGGTTGAATTTTTGCAAGCATTTAATTTTGTTATCAAACATAAACCGAGTTTTAAATCGTAGCGGATGCGCTTAGTAGACGACATTCCTTGTTGTCTAGCTTGCAAGTAAATGTGGTTGGGTTGGAGGTAATTAAATATCTTTACAAAGATGATCCATATTTTGGAAAGATTTGGGAAGAATGCTTGAAGACTCCATTTAAACTTTTTTTGATTCACAATGGGTTTCTCTTTATAGATAAACTTTTGTGTATTCCTCGAATATTCTCTCGCGACAAGCTTTTATCAATGAAGCTCACCATGGAGGACTTCTTTGGACATTTTGGTAGAGATAAGACTCTTGCACTTGTTCAGGAAAATTATTATTGGCCAAGGATGGATCGAGATGTCAAAAAGTGTATCGAGCGGTAGGACTGTCACATTGCCAAAAGTCATGGAAAAAATACTGGTTTGTACACTCCATTACATGTACCAATGAGTCCATGGGAGGATGTTAGCATGGATTTTGTTGTTGGGTTGCCTCGCACTCAAAGAAAGAAAGATTCAGTCATGGTGGTGGTTGATCGCTTCTCAAAAATGGCACATTTTGTCCCTTGCACAAAGACTTTGGATGCTACACATGTCGTTGATCTTTACTTCAAGGAAATTGTGCAACTTTATGGTATTCCAAGGACAATTACATCTAATCGGGATTCAAAATTTATGAGTCATTTTTGGCGTACACTTTGGAGGAAGCTTGGAACTAAACTTCAATTTAGTTCGTCTCATCATCCACAGACCGACGGACAAACAGAGTCTGTGAACAGGAGCTTGGGAAATCTTTTACGAAGTATGATTGGAAAAAATGCATGTCCATGGGATGCAATATTGGCTCAAACAGAGTTTGCGTATAATCGATCTTCTAGCCAAACTACTGGTAGGAGCCCATTCAAAGTTGTGTATGGTCATAATCCAATTACTCCATTGGATTTAGCTCCCCTTCCTACCACTCAACATTTTAGTGGTGACGGTGAAGAACGTGCTAAGTACATCAAGAAGATGCATGAGTAGGTTCGACAAGAAATTATCAAGCAAAATGGAAAGTACCAAAGAAGTGCAAATAAGCATCGGAAGCAATCGCCTTTCAAGGAGGGAGATTTGGTTTGGATTACTTTGAGGAAGGAGCGATTCCTCGTGGACGCCATGGAAAGTTGAAACCAAGGGCCGATGGTCCGCTCGGATCTTGAAAAGATTGGTGGCAATACTTATGAAGTAGAATTACCGGATAATTATGGTGTTTCATCAACTTTCAATGTTGCTGATCTCTATCCTTTCGTTGGAGCTGAATCTGATCAAGTAAACTAGAAAAAAATTATAAAATGATATGTAAATGACGCAAAACTTAGGTTGTGTGTGGCAAAGTGGGACTTCATAGATACTTTGGTGGAATTTTATATTTTTTAGTGTAACTATATACTTTGGGGTTGAGAGTTTGATTCTCCAATACAATTTTTTTAAAGGGTCATAAATTCCATAAACGACATAAGCAAAGTCTCCAACAACAATGTGCTTATCTAAGATAGTAAGTTTGAATTGTTTTCAATTTACAAACTGATAAAAATGAATGAACTCATGTTTGATATTAAAAAAAGAGATTTAAAAATAACCAACAAAAAAGACAAATGTGTAGGATAAGTTGCTATACAATGACTAAAAGCATACATTATAAATGACCGAAAAACAAAGTATCATAAATGCTAAACACACAACAACATAATTTATAAGTCTCAAAAACTGTAAATATTAAAACACACAAAAATCTAATAATTAAAAGTCAACAAAAGAATGAAGGAACCAACAAATCACTTTTAACAAAATCATTAACACCACGTGCAACGCACGTGAACCAACAAATCACTTTTAATAAGTATCAATGAAAAGTTACATGAGCACCACCACTACTACACAAGTTTTACGTGACTACATGCTGCATAACAATTCTAGTACATACCTAAAAATGTAATCTCTTTTTCCAAAAGGCAAGATTTCAAGAATGTCTTAAATGTATGTGGCAACAAGTCAATTTCAATAGTTCTAGTTAAATCTATCTATAAAGATATAAGTAATATGACTTAGCAAATATGACACTAAAACAACAGTTCTGAATTAGAAGAGTTTTGAAGAACTGAGAGCATATAGAACAAATGAAGGTGGTAAAAAGAATCGAAACAATTCCACAATAACATCCTTCATTAGCTGCTAGTGATTGATCCCACAATAAGTTAACATACTTACTTCAATCACTTAGGAATAGAAACTCTCTTCAAGAAATGATCATTTTAGTGGAGGTTTTTAATACAAAGATGAAGTTTATAGATGAGATGCAAATAGAGCAAAGTTTTTCAAGAAAAGTTTTTGGAGGACTACATTAAAGTAGTAACTTAACTGAGTACAAGCAAAGTGAGATTCTTAGCTGACATTCAACTCATGTAAAAGAAAAGGAAATTTTGTATATAAATGAATGAACTTGCTGAGGGAGAGATGAGAACTATAGGCATGAATATCTTGGAGAGTAATGATATATTCCATTGACTTGCTCATTGTAGGTAGGCTTCATGTATATCTTACATATGTTCAACATATAGCCATCACCCTTGTAAATGTATGTTGTCAAGGAAATCATAAATACATTTTAAAAAGTATGAAATTTTTAGGACAAAGTATTGATGATCCTTCAACTGCCAATATGTGTGTTACTAGCAAATACTTTCTTTTCTACTGTCGATTGAGAAGATAAACTTCCGTCAGTATACAAAATTTCTTTTTAGCAAATTTTTTACCAACATTTTCAGCTATATCATCAAAAGGTTTTCTAAAGAAAATATATTTAAAGCATGTCTTTTGCAATAGTAATTTGAGAAAATAATCCACACACTAAGAATGTTTTTCAAGAAATAAATGAAATAAGATATTTGAGAACTAGATTCATTTCTTACACATTTCATCGGTCATTTATCTATATTGTTTATATATTTTGTAATTCTTTCTTTTCATATATCAAAGTGATCTTTATCAAAAATATATTGAATAACAATGTTTGATTGGAAAATTTTACAGTTGCCATGATCGATCTTTCAAGTTGTTAGACTTGGAAAAATAGATTTTTTAAAAAGTTAGGCTCTGATACCAATTATAAGTCTAATAGGCAACGAAATAAGGCTAGAGGGGGGTGAATAGTCTTTTAAAAACTTTAAGGGTTATTTTGTAAACCTTCAAAATTGGTAGCGGAAAGAATAAGTTATCAGCAGATAGACAATCTTTTCTATCACCTGATGAACAAAATACTATTTGTTAACTTGTTGACACATGTTTAAGTAGTAAAGGTGCAGATCACTTAATATAAGAGATGAACTGAAAGACAATATATAAAAATAATTAAGTAAATGATTCAATAATCACTACAAAAAAAAGTAGTATTTGGGTCACCACTTTTTAGGTCACATGTAGCAATGGACCCTAATACTTAATTTTTTAGGGACTGAAAGCAATAATGGGTCCCTAATACATTTTTTCTACTTTACGGGGGAAAAATAAAAATTTCCCCCCGATCCCTTCCCCAAATTTCCCGCAATCTTCTTTGGTTCTTGAAGTCCAATATACAGCCCATCTCTCTTTCTCTCCAAAAAGTTTCGCCCTTTCTCCCTTTTCCTCTACCGCACACATCAAAAAAATTTAGTCTCTCCTCTGTCGCACACATCAAAAACTTTCGGTTTCTAGGTTTGCAAGAAGGTGAACCGCAATCGAAGGATGGGGGTAAAGAAACCCAACTTTGAAGCAGTTTCATTGGCTCTATTAGGTAATCTATTTTTAAGGTAAAACTTTCGTCATCCAAACCTATAATTTAGGGTTTTACAGTGACATGAACAGAAAAAATTGTTTGATTGTTCTTGCTATTATAATGTTCTAGGGTTTTGATTTACTTATAGTTCAAATTATTTAATTAGGGCTCAATTGTATGGATTGATTTGTTGTTATGCTTGAATCTATAAATCGTTTATTGTTATTGGGTGTTTGCAATTTTTTAGTTAATCTGATTATATTGTTCCTGTCATTCTATCTATAAGTCCTTTTGTATTGTTTGAAGTTCATAACTTGTTTGAATTAAAGATGCTAGTAAGAACTAAGAACTGAAAAATTTTCCACATACGAGCTATTTAAAATATACCAATGAACTGCAAAAAATTTCCATATTGTGGGATATTTGGGTCTGGTGTATTTGAACGGAGAAGAATGCGAGAATTTTCATGATAAGGCTTTGTCCTTCCCTTTTCTTAAGGAGAGGATCCAGTTTCTCACTTCGTTAGGAGCTTTCAGAGGTTTGGATGACCGATTTGAGCAGGGATTGGAGAGCAGGCCTCCACTAGCTTTTGTCTCGCTACGAATTTTGCAACATGCTTTGCGTTTTGTTTGCATTTCCTTTTGTTTATTTTATTCTTCTCTTAGTGGACAGCTTGTCCTCCTGCTTACATCTTCCCTCTTATCTAATATGTTCCTCTTTTATCAAAAAAAAAAAAAAAAGCTGCCTCAGTTTGGTTCTTTGTACATGTTGATATATTGCCACTATTTCGCATCTGAAAGAACTTGTGAAATATATGTTTGAGATCTCTTTTGAAATAATACATCAAAGTTAACTAACTATAATTACTTAAAAGAGATGATGAGTTTTGTTTATAAGAGCACTACCAAAGCATGTGGAAAAGGGACATGGAATCAGACAATCATATATTGCTGCATTGTGACAGTGCCAGGGAGATATGGGGTACCTTTTTGCGCTTTTTGGTATGAATCGGGGTGATGCCAAAGACTTTTGCAGCTTTGTTTCATGCGAGGTCAGGGGCTAACTTTATCTTGCATTTACAAATAGAGATGGCTAGCAGCTTTTCTTTGCTTTTTCTGGAGCATTTGAATGGAAAGAATCTTGCTTTGCTTGAAGGATAGCTTTCAATAGCGCTCGACTCATTTGATGGTGGACTAGTGATATTCTGCAAACTAGGCATCGTGTGTAAAGGAAAATCCCACGGGGGGATTATGTTCTGCTTTGTCAAACTTATTACCTCCCAACCTTTATATGATGATGAGGCACAGTAGATCAGAGTATGCCTAAATACATCATCGGATAATAAAGGAAAGTCATAAGAGATGATATCTATTTCAGTAGCTTACCATAGGTTGTAAATAGTTTGAAATTGTTTTGGAATAATGCTACCAAAGTTATTATCTTGAATATTCCTGCCATAAGATATAAGTGAGATAGAAGAGGAGAATTATTAGCAAAAGTTACAATTATGTGATAGACTTACAGACCAGTAACCCAAGGTCGGCCAAGTACATTACTGATCCAGTGAAATTATTACTCTGTAAGTACCTGCAAGTATTCACCCCACAGTTTATTAACCAACACCTTCTTATAACTCCTGATGAAAAGTATCAATCAATCAGGGAGAAGTTAGACTGACAATCTTGTAAGATTTTTCAAAGTTCCAAATGAAGGTGGCAGATATACAGTGAAATTGTTGTATGACAAGTCCGTGTGCAAACATAAAGGATAAAAGAAATGTAATATATTATATTACTGAACGAATAATAGAATTAAAGTTTTATATTTCTATGATAGTGAGTCCTGGTATAAGGATTCCTAATTGTGTGCTGGAGATCATGGACCCTTTACTTTTGACATGCTTGAACAGTTTAACTTATTTGGTGAATTCTATCACTCTTTAATGTTCTGTACATGGACTCTTTATTTTTGGCATGCTTGAAACTAGTTACTGAATTATATCACTTATGTGATACACCGTTACATCACAGTAGACTGCCTAAAGTAACAGGAATGTGTTCCTGCAAGATATGTTAATTGATTTATGTGAATGAGATGAAACGTGTGGTATACATTTTGCTAACCAGATTTTCAAGTCAAATACAGGGGAAACATAGACTAGAGTCAGATACAGCTTCTATCCTTGTAAAGTTTTACATTTGCACTTGTAACGTACTACTAAATGCAACTTTAATTGAAAGGAAATAGTAACAGACCTGTCTTTGCATTGACCTGTATCATTGAATTTAGGAATGAGTCAAGAGCCAACTCTACACGCATGCAAAGTGTTGGTTTTCAACTTCTCATACTCGTACCCAAGTTCACTCTCGCATAACTTTTATCAATATTGGATAATTAAAGTTTATACTTATTTTATACATTGCACCGCAGTAAATCAGATATGTGTTAATTGTTTCTCTATCTTTGGAGCATTCTTAGATGGGAACTGACAATCATAAGCCTATAACTTTGTTACCTGTGTGTTGGAAGCCACATGAATGAACATATGTAGTTATCTTTGTACGACTAGCTCTATAGAAAGGTAAAATATATTCTCTATGGAACATGTCTTCGATGTGTTGACAGCTGCTGCATGTATTTCTCTGGACTCCAAGAAGATGAGCTCTATTAGCTTTTCTTTTATCATGTATTCTGAGTTTGGTGTTCTGTTTACCATTACTAGTAAAATCTGTTTTCCCTAATTAGTATTAGCTTCTGCTTATGATTTTTGTTGCTGCCCTCCAGTTTAACCCTTCACAAATACTTGAACTGTCCATTCAAGATTCCGCTCATATATTCTTAATTCTTACTGCTAGACACCTAATTTTCAGCTGTCATTGGACAGATAAATCTTTTTCGATGGAAAACCTTGCACTTGGCTCAAGTAATGTTATATATTTGTGTGTCTAGCTTAAGGACTTTTTTCCCTCTAAAAGAAAGGGCAAGGTCACTCATGCAAAGACTTTGAGGTCCTTGGTTCCAATCCCATGCCAACAAGGGGTCCCACTTACCTATAAAAAAACATTTGAATTCTTTAAGTTTCAAGATTTAGATCACTAATAACAGAACTGGCTTGACTTATCAAAAAATAATAATAATAACAGAAGTGGCTTGTGGTTCTATGTGGTTTCTCTGGATTTTAGATTGCCATATTTTTTCCTCCTGTCAAAACTACATTACATTGCTTGATTTTGTTTTCTTCATTGATTGGCACCAAGGCTGAATGCAATTTTTATGTTTACCACTTTTCTTGAATTGCTTCCAGGAAGAAAACTATATTTTGGACAATTGAATGGCGCTTTCATTCATCGGATATAACATTGTTTGACCACGGGTGAGCTTCATTTCTATTCAAACCTTGTTAAGAACTTTCATGCCATGGCATTGCTCTTGCTTCTAAAGCAATTTCTTTATCTCTTTTTTTATTGATCTTCATAGCGTCCGTTTCTGTTTAACACCAACTGAATATCTTGCAATCATTTACTTTTTCCAGAGTTCCTGAATCCTCAAGTTTCTGCTCGGTGATTGAAAAACATCTAAAACCCGGCCCCTGAGTCACTGTTTGAAGCAATTCGCTGCGGCCTTTGGAATCACTCAAATTTTTCATTCGTAAATCTCCTAAGGTCTTTGCATTTACCTTTCTGTATATAATGTTTAGTTTCCATTCTAAAGATTAAGGTTGCAAGAAAAGTTAGCCAGACAACTTCAGACTATAGCATGTGTTTCTCACATTGGTGCAGGACCCAGACCCACTTTAATGGAGGAGCCTCTGCTACTCCATTTAATCTCTTGCAAATAAATGTGCATCTCAACAATAGATGCTTTTACCTAAACATCTCGTATCTCTAGAATGTTTTGGACTTAAGAATTTTGTGTTGGAACCATAGTTGTCAAAGGCGCTCGCCTTTGGTGCCTGAGGCAAGAGGCGACGCGAGGCGACACTCCAGCGCCTCTCTTATCAATCTATTGACCTAATATTATATAGTGATTGCACCTCTTTGCAGGTAGAGTGTGGAGAAACAAGCATGATCCAAGCAAAGCGTATTTTGCTTCAAAATGCTCTCATGGATCCTTTTAATGAATGATTTGTTTTCCTGTCAGACAGGTGAGGTTTGATCTCCTCAGGGCTAGTTGGTTATAAAACATGAATGCATTTTGCATAATTTCTATTCTAAATCATTTCACTTAATTAGATGGGAAGGACTTTTAATCCTTAAGAGATGTTTCATGGAACACAATGTATCGTGGACCCTTTTAAAAATGTGATTCTCTCATGGACACAAATTGGTGAAAACCAATCACATAAAGTTGTGAGAACTACCTGTTTTGGCCCAATTTTATCTAAAAGTTTTGGATTGCACCAATGCCATTTTCCATAAGGAAAAAAGACTTTCTTATCATGACCCTCTTTACCAAATGGTTGGTTTCAACTAAAAGAAGGGCCTCGATTGATTTATCTATTTGAGTCCACAAATTCAATGCAGACCCAAGATATTGTTTTTATGGAGCCTGTCAAAAAATTATATTTTCTAAATACTACTCACAAACTAAAATTAATATTTTCTCATCAACAGTAATGAACAGAATAAAAAAATTTCAGAAATGGTTAAGTATACCAAACTACACAGTTGCAAATACCTCTATCAGTTCACTAGTTTAAGTACTGTGCAATCTAGTTAGAAGTAATTTTTTAAAATATGCTTCTTAATTAGTTAATTATGAAAAAGAGTTCATACTTCATACATTTACTTTGCTGCATCATATAAGCATTGGAACTTTAATGTCTAATCAAATTATAAATGCATATGGAGAAAATTTGAATTGTGTATAGGAAAACATTTCTTCCTGAACTACTATGCTCTTGGACACTGATTATATATATCAGTACCCGTACATAATAAAGATTTTGCAAAACGTTGTAGGCCTGTTCTTCCCCTGTTCATGCAGTTTCTTCATATACTAGTACAATGGATACCATTTCGTGCTATACACTGCTTAAAATATATATTTGTATAAGGAAAAAAAAAGAATAAGGAGCCAGCGAATATGTAGCCATTTCTTGGCATTGATTTATTCCTAATTCCTGAAGTACTTATATGGGTGTTTGCGTAACTTTGTTGCTCATTGTTGTTTTTGTAATGGAATGTGATTCATTTTTAGTTTTATTATAATTTACCCTCTTGCTTTTGAATTGTGTGGTTCAGTTAGTTTTCCTTGTGCAATTTTTTTTTTTACTCTCAGACAAATCCAAGATAAAGTCTTTACTGGATATAAGTAAGGAAGCTTCAAAAGATGGAGGATCCTGTCACATTGTGGCACACACATTTATATTTCGTAAATTGGCAACTGCAACCAAGAACTTTAGAGCAGATTATTTCCTAGGCGAAGGAGGTTTCGGCAGAGTATACCAGGGTCGATTGGAAAGTACTAATCAGGTTTGTCTCAATTTCAATCACTAAAATACCAAAACATTCGTGGGGGCAAATATCTTCCTAATTGAAAGAAAAATTGTAAGTATATGCTTGTTTTTCTTGGTATATTAAGCACAACGTTATATGAATGGAATTAATTTTTTTTGATAAGTAATATGAATTGAATTAATAGAAGATGCTTCTTGTGCAAGTAGCAATTGAGGCAGTTCTAGTCTGGGATTGACTCGTTTACAGCGCTAGCTGTAATTATAAGAATTCTACTTCTGCAACAGAGTATTAAGTATCCAAAATGCATGTATTGGTTTCTGCTCAATAAATACCTTTCTTTGCATGTCTTGATCCATTAACTAATTACTTTTCCTGTATCTTTAATGCTTCTTTTTAGGGAAAAGGATCTATTGATGCTAAGGAGCAAGTGGGCAAGGCTCGTGCACAAACCGATGAACTTGAGAAGCGGGTGATATGCTTGATTGTCTTTTGTTGATAATTCCTTGCATTGCTACGTATAAATTTTGTTGCTTGTCAGGTGGAGATTCTCAGAAAAGAAATTGCACAACAGATCACGAATGTTATTTTCTTGTTGATTTTGATAGCCAACATGAAGCAGGCCGAATGTGAAAACAATTGGGTCTCTTTATCTTGTTGGAGTTTGATTCTCTTTAAATTTTGTTTATCTTTATAGTGGTTCGAATTTCAGGTATTACTTGCGCTTTCAGGAGTTATGGTTGTTGTGCTGTCTGTGATTGGATCTTGTTGGAGTTTGATTCTCTTGTGTTGGTATGCACTTATCTCATTTTTTCGTGTCTAGATTTTCAAGTTTGTTAATGTCATAAGATGAGCTGGGATCTCCTGTGTATCAAAAACCATTCTTAGGACTAGTTTATGCTTAAGTTCCTTCGACCTCGGTTCGAGGACACTATGCAAATATGCGGTCCATTCATTTGCAAATACTCTTATACTTGAACAAGTTGATTATCCAGTATGCTTTAATAGGATCGTATTGATTGTCATTTATCATCATGGCCATTTTTATGTTTACATATATACATATGACTGCAGCCGTAGCTAAAGTAATCATCCAGAGTGTACATCAATAATCACGCCTAAAGGTTGCTTTCCACCTGTGCGGAGGAACACCACAATATGCCTTGAGGTATGTTGCTGAAGTTGATTTTTATTTTTTTAAATTTTTTTAATGATCCCATTCTAAATAAATCAACATCTTTTGGAGTGTCCATGAAAAATAAATAATGTTACTATCATGTTTATGACATTATTGACATCAACAATACTTCAGAACAAAAATGTTGAGCAGATATTCTGTAGCTTCATGGACTACTACTAGTGAAATTTCTAGCAATGCATTCTGGCCTCGTGAGACTCTGTTGCCTTGGGAATGCAAGAAGCTGCAACCTTTCATTGGAAGGTGGCCTTAGTTCTGTAATTTTTCTTATGTGAAATCCCTGGAGATGGAGTATATAAAATGTTTTTTTGATGGAACCTCATTTGTTGGATCTCTAAGATAGGTTCATTGAAAGGACCAACGAAAGGAACATGCTTTGTCAGTACTAAGTTGTTAGGTTCAACTTCTAATTCCTAAATTCTGCCTTGGAACTAAGAACATGGAAAATGATTACCATGATCATTGCTGCCTAAGAATCCACAACCCCTGCATGCATATACATTCCCCTGTACATGTTATTGAAGAATATATTGTTCTTTCTCAATGTGTGTCTTCACGGTGAATGTGTGTGTAATTAAATGAAGTAAACCAAAGAAAGATAGAGAAAGGGCGTGAGTGTATGATTGCGTATTGTTTTTCCTTGGAAAATAAAAATTATGTGATTGTTTTTCAATTGATTGTTTTATTTCATTTATTTTTTCAGGTTGCTTTTGGGAATATCGCAAGATGTCGTTTGATGCACATTGGTCAAAAGTTATCATTAAGCTAGTCTTTGCTTTTGTTTTTTATGATCTAATTTGTAGTTTAAACTAGTTGAGATGATATTTTTATATTTCAAGAAGTTGCTTCTGGGTTGGTTAATTAATCTTAGGATCTAGTAGATTGATTCTTTTGGTAAACAATCACCTTTATTAACAAATTGATGTAATGATTATCTTTTATTATTAATGATATCTTCTTTTACTAAAAATTTTGTTTGTTGTATTGATGAAAATGTTGAACTTATAATTCGTTAATAGAATGCATATATCAATATAAGAAATTATTTATTAGGATGGTGGAAGTCGATCTTAATAAGTTTCCCACCAATTTTTATAATATTACCCGTCACTATTTTTTGTAATTTCCCACCAAAAGTTTTGGCGCCAAAACATTTAGGACGCCAACAATCGGTTATTTTTGTTTTCCCACCAAAATTTTAGAACCAAAAGTTTTGGCGCCAAAACATTTAGGACATCAACAATCGGTCCTTTTTGTTTTCCCACCAAAATTTTAGAACCAAAAGTGTTGGCGCCAAAACATTTAAGACGGCAATAATTCGTCCTTTTTGTTTTCCCGCAAATTATTTATAACGCTTTGAAACGTATTAGGGTCGACAAAAATTTCGTCCTTAAAAACCTTTAGGGACGGCTCGTCGTGTCCTAAAAACATTTAGCACCCATATTATTTAAGCCCTCATGTTGCCGTCCCTATGGCCGTCCTAAATACTATTAGGGACGGCAAATAGATTTTTAGGGACGGCAAACGAGCGACCCAAATACTCTCTTTTCTTGTAGTGAATGTAACTGACCGACACTTAAGTAGATTGAAGCTACTTAAGTGTGAGAAACAGTTTTATTAGCTGAAAGAGAATTGATCGAGTATTTAGGAGTGGTTCACAGTGTAAAAATTGCTACGTCTACTAGCAAGTTGGTTAAACTTGGATTTTAAAGTGCACTAAGATTATATATATTCTAAGTGATCACTAATGGATCAGTGTACAACAAAAACCAGTGTTTGAGGAGTATGATTGAGAAACAATCAAACTCGTGCAATAGTCAAAGGTTCCTTAAAGATTTGAAAGAATAACAGAACAATTTAAACATTTATTGTTTAAACAAGAACTAGAAAGAGATTAATATATGAGAGACTATCTAGTAAGTGTTTGAGGACTAGAACACATCAAGGAAATAATTGATTGAAGGATTATGTTGAGTATCCAGTTCTGAGTTGAAGTAAATCAAAGAGAGAATATTATGAGTAATGAATGATAGCTTCAATCACTTTGTCATCTATCCTCTATCTCCGTCGCTCTTCTTCAAATCTTTCAACAAAATTATTTATAGAGATCTTGAATAATAGCCATTTTGAAATAACATGATTGAAACTTGAATTTCTTGAAGAAATGATGATGAAAAATATTTCATTGAATGCACAGAGATCTTGTAGAGGATTAGTGATAGATGATATCTCATGGCAGTAGATAATAAATAGGGTGGTTAGCTAGTAGACATAAAATACTGTAGAATATTAAAGATAGACATAAAAAGTCTTCATATGAATAGTTCTATGTTTGAAATAAGATGGCCAGATAATAATTAAATATTTGCACGTGAAGACCAAGTGTTTTTGTTGGTCCACAATTATGCTCAAATAGGCTAGAGGGGGGGGGGGTGAATAGCCTATGGTGCCATTTAAAAACTTTTCATTTAAATACATTTAAAGCGTAGGTTTAATGTCATAGGCAGTTTAACGTGTTGAGCATGTCTGCTGGTAGAGGCTAACGGCAGACTTGCTTGAAGCAGAGATTTCAACTCTACCGGTAAACTGTCTGTTAAATCAAAAGCCTGTTTGAAAGAGTTTAAGCAGCGGAAATAGAAAGACTTAGATTTAGAGAAGTCTTAAGTGGCTGCACATGAATATATGATCAGAACAACAACACACTTAATACTTCTTCAAGTGCAGATTTTAGGAAATCATTAGAGAATAACTTTTCAAATGACAAATCAATTTATAAAAGCTCATAGAGAGGTAAAGACTGAAAGATAAATTATTTGAAAGAACATCTGAATTTATTCAAAGATAAATTACAGATTACATCAGCCTATAAACTCTATGTAAAGTTTCTGTCCTCGTCCTTTCAAGCCTTAATCTTTACTTAATTATTTGTAAACAAATTCTTAGGTAAAGAGGGCAATAGGAGACGAGAACGAGAAACTGATATGAGAAGAGAATTTTCAAGGTCGTTCAGATAAAAAATATCTGAACGATTGAGTGCAGAGCACTCGGCCTTCCATGATGAGTGATTATTGCACAATCGACATCATTTGTATAGGAATACAAATCTGAAGATATGAATGCAATATCTATAGACAACTTTCCATCTTCTTTGGGAATTATCTAAAATCAATCTTCAGATCGATCAAAGAGCTTGACCTTCAGCGTTAGGAATGAAGTCCTTTAGCTAAAGGCTGAATTCTTCGAAGAAGGGTGAAGAACTCAAATCAAGAACTGGGTTCTTGACCAAGACGTTGATCTCTGTCTTTTTGAAGTTTCTGATCTATCTCTGTAAAACCCTAAAATAATGCTTGCTTGTGTTATGCATGATTTCATACATTCATAATCATCATAAACATGTTAACTTAGCTCACTTATATGTTTAGAGTCAATTGCATGTTCATTGACGTCGTTTGATGTGCTCGTATGCACCTTTCCTTCACAGGATGCTTTGAAACTCGGGTTTATGATTTATGTTGTAAACATATGGATAAATGTTAGAGGCCATTCATAACATCATTTACATGCTTTAAATGTTGATTGAAAGCTTGTTGGATCGTCGGTTTGGTTGCTAGTTTGATTCTAGTGTTAACCCTTTTCTCGTTTGACCTTTTCGGTTGTCATTCGGGAGTGTTCTACCTGAGTTCTTGACCATGTTTGAGTGAGGTTTGATCATTGATTGCCTTGGTTATGTTTTGGAGGTCTTTAAGGTTGAATTCTAGACCCTTTTTGGCTTTGGAGGACTTGTGGTTGCATAGGGGGGGGGGGCGACCTAAACCGAGCAAGGCAACAAAATTTGAGAAGAGAAGAATCTGCCATGATGCGCTCGCATCATAGCACACCAAGTGATCGCTTGGCCTGGCAGTCCCTGTTACGGGATTTTGAAGGAAAATTGAGGTGTTGTCCAAACTATCCGTACCCAAACCCAACCTAAACTAATCCTAAACCTTCTTAACTACCTTAAGACATGTCTTAATTGAGATTTGGAGGTGGATTAGTGAGGGTAATTAGAGGGAAACAACCCTACCAATCTAAACTAAACCCACTTACTTCCCAACCCTTATAAACCACAAACACTTGTCTTAAGCCTCCATATTCAGCCTACACTTCACAAAAACGTGGGAGACACCTTGGAGAGCTTGAGAGAAGAGCTTCTAGGGGTTTCATAGGAGTCCAATCTTGGAGGCCATAGCTTGGGACCTTCATCCCTCAATCCACACCATAGTTTTAAAGAGGAGGTTGAGGAGAACAACACCCACCACTTGGAATTTCGGGATTGTGACTTGTAGGGGCTGAACCAAGGTAAGTTGCTATATCTCTTCCTCTTACTTTTGGCCCCATTGACCCTAGGGAAAACTATCATCTTGCTATGTGAGGTCAATGGGTGCAATTTTAGGGCTTTTAGAGATGCCATGAACCCTAGGTTTCTAAATGTTGATTTAGCTTGGATGAACCTACTTGGGACCTTGATTAGTATATTATTAATGTGTAGAGCAGCCTATTCATCCTTGTTATGTGATTTATTCATGTGTTGTGAGCATGATTGGTGAAGTTACTTGAAAGAGGTTATGCCCAATTGATGATTTGGCTTGAATGAACTTGATTAATACCTTGATTAGTATAATATACATGTGTAGTATAGTATATTAACCCATCTTGTGTGATTATTTCATGTTTTGTGGGCATGATTGGTGAAGTGACCAAAATGAGTTTATGCACAAAATTGTGAATTTGCTCTATGTTGCCTTGTTAAGTGTTTTGATGGGTTTATGTGGGTTTAATGAACTTGGGAATATGGTTATTGATGATAGTTATGAACATAGGGGGGTATTGAAGCCCATGCTTCTATGCCCTAATTTTTTTGGAAAGTGTAGATTGGACTCAACGGAGTCAACCTTTGGGTTAGTATGAATTCTAGGATCTATAATCTTAAGTCCTACGGAATTTGGGGTAGAATTGATGGAGGTCAAGCCTCCAAGAATTTTTGAAGTGTATGAAGGACACTTGATTATGAGAGCTTATATGATTCTCTAATGTGAATTTATGCTAGTTGTGAATGAAATGCATGACTAGTTTGATGGTAGAGTATGTGCCTACTTGTTTTGAGCATATGAGTATACATTACTTGTGCTTGGGTTTTGAGTCCAGCTGGAGTCGGTTTGTTGAGTCTTTGGCGGGACGATGCATCGTCTTCACGAATTGTGGGATTCGTGATCGCGATGGATCGCCGTGCCGGGTTGCACACACCCCTCCATTGATGGCCACGATGGGGAAGTAGTTTATCTTAGTTGTAGTAATACACATGACTTTAATAACTATGGAACTCGAGCGGGGATTGTCTCGGGGACGTCGATATCCACGAAAGGGATATTGAGGACACATAAAGGGTTTGCACGTGTTTTTGCAGGAGCGACACGGCGGAAGAAATGGTAATGGTATTATATCCCTTTTATATGAATTGTCTCACAAGTACTTATGTGAATAATGTGCTTTGTGAATATGATATGATATGATGGTTGAGATGGTTTCTTAAATTGTTATACTTTATGGATAACATGATGTTTATGGTTGTTAAGCATGAATGCCTTGACTTGGATATTGTTGGAATGTTATATTATGCCAATAGCATAAATTATTATTGTTAAGCCTAATATGCCTTGACATGGATCTTAGTGAAATGTTATACTATAATGATAGCATGTTTTATTATTGTTGAGCATGAATGCCATGACATGATTTTAATATAATGTTATTCTATGATGATAGCATGATATCTTTATATTGAGCATGATGCCATGATAGGAAGTTATGTTTAGTAACTTACTAAGTCTTTATGACTTACTCCTATTTGTTGATTGTTTTCCCTAGATCCGAGCCGTGCGAGCGGATCGAAGTAATTCTCAAGATCGTTGGTGAAGTTCCTTTTTGGCAAGGTTGCTACTTAGTTAGTTTATTTTCTTTTGGTAAGGACGTTGGAAAAAATGAAGTTATGTAAACTTCATGATGGGTAGCAAACCTATTTTTGGATGTAATATTTGTACTTATGTTGATTAGCTTATTCTTTTGGTAGCCGACTTGTAGTAGTCGTGCTTGGTGTATATTGATGGTTACATTTCCGTATGCTATCTTGATGTTGGTACTTATGATTAGTAGTACTTATACCGTTGGTAGCCGACTTGTGTTAGTCGCGCTTGGTAATGTTGGTGAATATGTTTTAGCATGTTACATTGATGGTTAAATTATTATGTTTGTTCTCGGCATGTTTTTAGCCGTTGAGTATGTTAGACTAGAGTCTTAGACTTAGTGTAATGTTGGGTTTTGGCTGTAACGTCGCCGATGACTTGGTTTATTTGTGATATATAATTGTATTGCGTGACAAGGAGTTTTGCTCTACGTGCCCAATGTTGCGGCACGTGCGTCGAATTTTTGGACCGAGAGATTAATTATCTCTTTGGTCGTTTTTAGTTTGAGCTTGTTAGCTCGGGCGCCACTGTGATTTTACATTTCGCTTCCGCATGTGTTTTAAGTTGTTGGCGTATCGCCGTTATGGCCTTACCCATTATTTGTTATTTGCTTGTTGTTATTTGTTTCCCGACGGCACGACCTTGGGATCTCGTCTTGGGATCCGGGTCGGGTCGTCACAATCTCTCTCTTCTTCTCCAAGCTTTTCTTCCTAGCAATCCAATGAGAGTGTTTTGCTAAAATCTGGATGAGTTCACTGCAATCTTTTGTAGAGATCTGAGATATGTTGGTGAAGACGATCTCGTTGTAGATCTCTTTGTTTCTTTAAAGCTCTTGTAGCAGGAGGTTTCATTTTCGACTTTGCTATCTGTATGTGGTTGGGGAAGAGAAAAGATTTCTTATATAGACTGGAGTCAATGTGATCGTTGAGAGATGAAGATTGATGTTTCTATCTGTTTAGAGATATGGTCGTTGAAGTCTATCGGATAGAGATATTGTCCACAAGATCTTTGACTGTTGGGTAAAGATTTTGTCTTGTGGATCTTGGAACTATTGCCTGTCAGACTGTATTGATAAGTCTATGAAAAGTAAGTCTGATGTCTAATGCACTGTCAGGTAGTCTGTTCAATAAAGTGGATTCTTTTGACTTTATCAGACCACATGAGTGAGAGAAAGTCTTGTAGCTTTTACTATGTCAGACTTTATGAAGCTTGGACATATTTGTCTTGACTTGAATTATTGTAGACTTGTCTCTCTGTAGCACGTGTAGAATCAGGTCTGCCGATAGGATGTTTGGACCAGAGGCGTAAGTCTTCTGTTTAAGAGAACTAATGTCTGTTGGTGTAAATAATCAAATTGTAGCATGTTTGCCGATGGTGAATCTTCAAGATGTTCTGTTCTACTTATGACAGGTCTGCTAGTGACGAGTCTGCTGAAGACTTTTAACGCGCAAGTCTGCTGGTGCTAGTGCATATGAAGTATTGGTCTTTTTGATCACCATGTAGGAAGGTAGGACTCGATCAGGTCGCACCTAATCTAAGACCTATGTGATGTCACACGAGTTGCCACGCTAACCGGTACGCAGACCTTTTAGCCGTAGTGATGACTCACTGTAATGGGAGCAAACAAATCAACACATATAGAATATGCAAGGTGATAAATTAATTATAAAGAAGCATATTCCAACAATCTCCTCCTATTTGCTTGGAACCATTACAAGATGACATATACAAAGCACTGAAGCATTTATCAAGACATAGTAATAATATGCCCACAATGAATAATCATTTTATCTCAAGACATGTCCTATGTTGATAATTACAGGAGCGATGGCTTTTGTATAGTCTACTATTGCTATTACAGACTCGATAAATCAAAGTACTGAACATGTAAAGCAATAGTAAAAACAATTTAGATCACTTAGAATGTTTGAAAGATGTTTAAACATGATCTAAAAGGTTTTATGGTTCTTACTTGCACATAGATTTTTATATGTTAAAATAATGTTTTGGCAAACAAGAGTAGCAAATCCTTAAGTAAGCATATGTTTTTGAAGGTGTTTCAATAAGGATTGTTCGTGATACCATTTGGAAAAAAATTTATGGTTCTGTTGAAAATAAAGGATCTTTGTTGAAGGTAAGACTCAACAGAGAGTTTTTGTTTCGAGTATATTTTTCAACAGAAGTGCCACAAAGGCTGAGCTTGATTCTCAAAGAATCAGCTTAGGGGTGAATTTTTCACATTATGTGTGTCTTCCTTTGATAAAGGGAGATTTGGGTTCTTACCCTTGTTTAGTTTATGAACTTCTTTAGTTCATGAACTCTCCTCTTAAGAAAGTGCATTCTTCTATGTCTTAGGAAATGCTATAGATCTCCTCCTGAATTATGGAAATGTCATAATTCTCATCCTTGTTAAACAATGACTTCCTTCAGATATGTCATAGTCCTTCTCCTCCTTAATAAATTCTCATCCTCTTTAAACAATGACTTCCTTCAGATATGTCATAGTCCTTCTCCTCCTTAATGGTTGCAAGCATAAACAGGAGACATGAGGAAGAAATAAGAGAGAAAAATAGTAGACAAAGAAGATGCTAATAATTTTTAGAATATAAAAAAAGTACCAATTTTTAACAACAATACAAAATAAAACCTAGTTGGAATCCCCAAAGCTACCAGTACTAGAATCTAAGGTATATTCTTTATTTTGATCAGAGAAACTACGATTGCCGAATAACTCTTGAGTTATCAGCAGATCTCCAGTGATAGGAAGGCGTTCATCTTCATGGATTATTGAGAGAATGTCTTGAAAAGAGCAAAGAAAGTGACTGATAATTCTAGCATACTTTCTAATGCAGAGACCATTCGTCTGTCTTTGTAGGATAGATTGGCATATGAGAGAAAAGACGACTTCTGACCAGTTGATGATATGAGAATCTAGAACAGCGATGATGAAGTTCCGTAGTCTTCTGGTGTCACTACCTGAGCCTGCTTCATGAAATAGAAGACATCGACTCAGAATTTCACCAACACAGTACACGTCTCAGGGATAGTTGTCAATGTCCCATGTACTGTAGTCATTTCGAGAAGTGTAGCCAGTTCGTAAAAGCCATGATTCATTGAGGATCGAATCATCGAGAGCATTGGGTCCAATAGAGGGAAGATGAAAGACTCGAGACAAGCTCTCGGCACTGAGGACGACATCGGTACCTCGAATGCGACCAAAGAAGTGATTACCATCTCTTGCCAGTATCATCCTAGAGTATAATTCATCAACCAACCTAAGGCTGTAGAATTCTTCACGAAATGAAAAGAGTGAGACTAGTCCAAAGCCGCGGAGAAGATCGATAATCTTTCCTCCAACAGTGTTGTCGATGAGAAATTGTTCTCCTTGAATCGTATGACCTAGAATGTATGAGTGAGAGTCTATTCTGGTCACGACAGATGATTCTGGTGGAACAAATCGACTTGTAACGCTTGAAGAAGATGAAGCGGCCATTAGAGCTTTTCTGATGATAGAAGAAATATATTGATAGTGAATATGATACCAATTGTTGATATCAGATCAATCAATTGTTGGGAAGTCTCAGTTAGGAAGATTTTAATGGGAAGAATTAAAGATGTAGTATTTTCGGAGGATTTATAATGGAAGAACACACTTACCAAGAATCGTTGATTGAGTATCCATTAAAGAGCTGTAATGACATGAATATAATGCGACGAGGCAATCAAGTCAAAACTTTTTAGAATTTGAATGGACATTCAGCTTGGAAAGGCGGCGATTCATGGTTTCGATATTAAGTCATTCTTGGGAATGTTTTCGATACAGATTGTGACTTAAATCGAGATATCTCAATATCTAGATGTTATATACTAATGATGGTAGAGAGTGTTGGATGAAGAGAAGAAAATATGTGTTAACATTAATGACTTTTTGAAAAATATTACGAGTTTAAAATACGAACCTTTGAAGAAATGTGATATGTTTTTGAAATTCTAAAATTTTCAAAAGATAATTTACGAGGCATTCTGATTCATCTACACAATCCTCAGCAATCTCTCAAATCTTTAGAAGTTTTAGAATTTAAATCAATTTTTGAAGAAGTATTTCAAAAAAATGTAGAATATGTTTTTCAAAACAGTAAGGAATTTTGTGTTCTTTATTTCTAGAAGATAATTGTACGGGGCTTTCTGAATCATCTACACAATCCTCAGCAATCTCCCAATTTTCTTTTAAAAACTTAGAACAATAAAAGACATTTTTGGAATTGATATCAATTATGAAAACATTTCTTGAATTGATATCGAATGTTTGAAATACTACTTGTTTGTAAAAAAATTTGAAAATCAATCAGTAATTCCAAAGGTTGTTTTAAGTCATTGATATCTTCACAAGGGGAAGAACAGCAGAGATTGAAAGCTGCTGTTATGAGATTGTGAACGACAGAGGTGGAAGTCTGATGTTCAAGTTTGACCAACAGAGATTGGAGTCTGCTGTTTCAACTGAGGACGTTAAAGATGTATACAGCAGTAATGAAAGTCTATTGATACTAGTTGATAACGGCAGGTAGAAAGGGATGGTGAATAATTAAGAACATATATGCCAATATCAATTCTTGGATATGTGTGGTTATTAGTCTTTTTGAACACACCAAAGAGGGTAGCAATAAAATTGCTATAATACTAATTATTGAGTACTGTGTTCAAGAAAGATGGAAGTCTACCGATACCTATTGTTGAAAGATAGGTGATCAGTATACTGTAGATTGCTGATACCAAATGTTATGATTCGAGATGAAGGTTGATCAGCAATGATTGAAGTATGTCGTTGTCAATTTAATGGATGACAAGGGAGTCGGAATAGATGAGAGTCTGCTGATGGAAAGTGATCAGCAGCAAGAATAAAGTCTGCTGATATAGGGTGTATCTAATAAGTTTAGCAGACTAGATGGTTTGCTGAATAAAGATGGAACAACAGACATTTGAGGTCTGCTGATACCAAGTGAATGAAGGGCATTTCATCAATCTTTTCCTTTGGGATGCCTTGGCTTCTGGAAGGATGGACCATAGGCTTCATCGGCAATGATTAACTGATGACTATGCTTCTTTTCAATAGAATCCCGATTAAATGAAAAGAGCATTTAGAAGCAAAACGGAAGACAACAACCATTTTAGTTAAAACACTTGAATCACAAAGAAGCAAGTAGATCATACTTAGTTTGGCTGAGGGTACTAAGGTAAAAGGATGTGTTTTGCTTTCATGGTCAACAGCTAAGATGATGACTAACCTTTTTAAGGAAGGGAAGTCATCTTTGTTCAAGACAAAGTAAAGAAGAATGAATTTCGGGCAGGGTTGTCTTGAACGGAGGAAACAACAGATAAGCAATATAATTGTAGGGCTGCTTGTTCCTCAGAAGGTCATTCTTCCAACAGCAGCTATGAGGTCTGCTGTTGTGAAGTGTTTGAGACCAAAATTTTGGATGGGAATGAAGATTCACCAGAACATCATGGGTTAAGGTGATATCTTCAATTCCTGAGAAAGGAGTTGCAAGTTGAGCAGTCCCTTCTAAGAAATCGAAACTAAAGTTATCCATATTCCAACATTGATTCTTCTGAAGAGATTTCTACCAGTAATCATTGAAGTTTTTAAGCGAAATAAGGTTCTAATCCTAAATTATTTTCAAGATAAGAATCAATTTAGTTTCAAAATAGATTTTGGTTTCTTTTCATCAGAACTATATTCTATCGGATACGAATACCTAATGATTAAGGATTGGTTTGCTGTTTGGGTTAACAGCAGAGTTATGTTCGTTGCTGTGAATTCGGAACCGAAGATATAACTAGTTATACAGTTACCGAAACCATAATCAAACATAAGATTTCATGCTATCAAAGAATGTGCATACAAAAGCAGATAGACATGAAGTAAAGTTGTTTTGAACAAGTTCTCATTTAGATCAAAATATTATCGAATACAAAGAGGATCTAAAGATTACAAGATTCAATACAACTTCCGGTGACTTAACTACTCCTATTAAACAACTAATCTAAACACCTGATACATTTCTAAAGATAAAAATGTTACAAAGAGATGTCTATGAAGATCATGGACCCAGATCTGTCTAACCGGTTGGCAAACAGAATACAGGTCCAGATCAAGGGAGTCAAAGTCGAAAGATGCAGCCAAATAGAATCTCTACACTGTGAAAAGTGCAGATATGTGATCCTATCGCCTACTTTTCCTTCTCCCTTCAGCTAGCTCTCAAGCCCAGGTGACATTCACAAGCTCGCACGACTACTTTTTGAAAGTCCACTGCTGTGAAATGAGCTGATCTTGAGAGAGAAGCATGTCAGCAAAAGAATACGTAGAAGGTCTACAATGCCAAGAAAGAGCAACTGACATGAGCATGGTCACTGGTGTCTGGGAGAGGCATGCTAAATGGTTGTTGAGGAAAATCTTCATACAAGAGGAGTCCTCGAAACAAACCAAACAACTTTTTGTGGATAGGAAGAGTAATTCCAAGTTGTTGAGAGAGAAACTTGATCTAGGAATAAGAATACTCCTAAGTAACATTTGGAATGAAAGGAATTTGTATCAGAGTCTATCATAGTGTTTGGGGTAGTTTGCGAGTGATAGAGAAGAGGAAAGGAATGTCTCTATAAATACTCGTTGAGGCAAGACAATGGACCGGCTAATGAAATAAATTCATTAAGTATGAAGAGTCCTTTTAACCACTCTCATTAAGGGTACACATGGAAGTGTGAGAGATGATTTTAATTTCTAGATATCCGGTAAAGTTTCTCTTGGAAAACTAAAAGATTTTGAAAAGACAATACAACTTTTTTGAGAAGATAAAAAGGTTTTCAATAGGACAAAACAATTTTTCTGTGAGATTTGACAAAACACCTTTTTCAGAAAAATGTTTTGGGAAATACGTTTCCTCCTTTTCAAAGACATTTAGTCTTTACCGAGAATCTATGAAATTTGTCTTTTACTTTAAGAAATAGTCAGTTTCAAAAAGCTTAACCTGAAACTTTGTAGAAATCGCAAATATACCCATGTATGTTTCACATTGTCTACTAAAGTGAAAACTCCTATAAGTCAGCACACATAACTGAGCTTATGAAGTACAAAGCAGCAAGAGTGTTTGACAAAGAAGATGGTTTAAAGATGACACGGTTAAGGCAGATCAAAGATAAAAACATTACTTTGATAAAAGAAAACATCAAATCAGATGAGTAACGCAAATCATAGTTAATAGAATGGAATAAAAGCAAGGGGCAAAGTATGATAAGAAATTACTCAAGCTTTACATTTGCAGGGAATAAACAGAGAAGAACACAATATGAAAATATAAGGCTGTGCAGTGTTGATATATTCATGATCATGATTAGCAGGGAATCATAAGGAGATATCAATCATTATCATAATCCAGAAAGAAGAAGTTTTGACTGGAGCAAGTGAATAGAGTCCTGTTCGTCAGTCAAGCATAACATTTTATGCTACTTAGAGAGATAATAAAATTTGCTTGTTGATCTTGAAAGAATATGTATTCCTGAATGAAAATTAAGAAGATCATTAGCAACATTTTATGAGCTTTAGAAAGCTCCAGAAAAATCTAGATACTAGAACAAGTATTTCAAGAAAATCCATGGATTTGAGAAGAAAGACTGGATCTTGAATCTCTTATTCTCCCTTGGTCTTTTGTGCAAATAGAAAGATCATGAAACAGCACTAGAGGCCTTTTGGCGACAGACAAGGGATGTACCTTAGATGACAGTCATGTTAGCATAAATAACTACAAGGACAAAACTTACCTCTTAAAATATGAGTGTCTGAACTCGGTATATGCCTAGGCTTAAACCCACTAGGAGGTCTACATGTGCTTCCTCTGTCCTTCTGGGAAAGTAAGTCTCTTTTCGTTGTTTTATTTGTTTGTTGTTGTTGCTTGTTGTCTGTTGTTGTGTAGGCGGAGTGTTGCGCTTTACCTAGAATGGGTAAAGGCGGTGGGAGTTTATAGAATTTGGGCAACGTAACTTCTTGTGTTTGTTGATTTTGTGTCTGAAATCAGGTGGTGTAATTGCTTGTATTTGTTGTATGTTGTGTCTGAATTTGGGTAATGTAACTGCTTGTATTTGTTGTATGTCGTGTCTGATTTCGGGCAGAGTAACTGCTTGCCTCAGCTGGATTTTGATGTTTGGATTTGGGCAGAGCAACTGCTTGATTTTGCTTGATATTGTGTCTGGAATCGGGCAGAGCAACTGCTTGCTTCGGCTGGATTTGACGTTTGGATTCGGGTAGGGCAACTGCTCCTTTTGGAATTTTTGAACCAGTGAAATAGGTCGGAAACCTAGTTGGGTAGTTAGAGTTCACTTTGGCCAGAGGGTTTTTAGTGTTTAGGGAAAGATTTGGCAGTTTGGTCGAGCTTCGGGGCTTGAGAGGAAATAACATCGGCGTTCTCTCGGGAGAACTTTCATAAACTGCTGCGTGAAGTGTGTGAAATTCTGAAGTTGGTAGGCTTTATTTATAGCCGAGGATTGGGACTTCCTTCGCCGTTAAGTATCATCAACCGTGCCTGAGCAGCTTGTACCGCGTGCTGAAAAGGTTGCACCAAAAGCCAAAAGCCAAAAGCTACAGTGCAGGGGGTAAAGTGGGCGTGGCCTAAAGCAGGAGTGGGCACGGCGCCCAGAATGGGTTGGGGCAGCGCCCAACCTTTTTCCTTTTCTGATTTTGGCACTTTGGCCCATGCAATTCATTGTTTATGCATTCTTATGTTCTTTTGCATTTTTTTGCATTTTAAACCTTGTAACTTGACTTCCGCTAGTCCTTTTAACATGTCTTGATATTTTATGGCATGCCATATAACAGGGGTACGAAATTGGTGTGTCTACATGGTTTTAAATAAATCATGCATAATCTAACAATCTCTTCCTATTTACTTAAAGTCAGTCACTATAAGTAGAGAGCAATAAATAGTTAGTTTAAAGTAATTCCTAAGTTCAGATTAAAACATAGAGATTGATCCCTGCAAAAGATGTTAGAAACAGCCAGGTATAATATGAATTAATTCTAAGTTTTAAGGAACCCAAAACCAAATAAGAGTAGAGAAATAAATAGTTTTTAGATGTATCAGATGTTTCTAAAAACTTGTAGATCCTTTTGAGCTTCTTGTCTATGCTGCATATGTTGTAGGTAGGTTAGCAGCGTCATTGGCTTCAACAGCAACATCTTCATTAGATGCAACAACATTCTCATCAGCAGCAACATTTGCATCAGCTACTGCATCAGCTTTAGCAGCAACATCTTCATCAATTGCTTCATCTTCAGTGTTCACCTCAAAAGTTGTGATTCCAACTCTTCTCCTTTACTCTTTAAGCTCAACTAGATAAGCATCAGCCCTTGATCTCTGCACCCTCTCCTCCTGAAGGGCTTTATACATGACGAATTCAGTATTTTCTGCCCTCTTTGCACATTCCCCTTGATAACCTAAAATGGAGTTCCAGTCATTAGCATTTGCCTCCCTTGGAGCACCATTGGCAACATCAGCATGTACTTCTGTAAAGAGGATGCTTTGAAAGTTAAGAAGAATTGAATCCATTTGAAATTGCATGTCATTGAGCTGATGGGATAGGCATTTAAGGACTCCATTGACCTGAAGGTGATGGATGTGTAGTGTGTCAAGCCACGCATTCGTGTCAGTTGCAGGAGGAAAGTCATGAGGATGAGCATCATTGACAGCTACAAACACTTGTGTGGAAGAGGAAGCATCAACATCATCAGCCGAAGGAACAGCAGCAGCAGCAGCTGAAGGAACAACTGGTTCTTCAGGAGGAGGAGCAATGTCAGCTGCTGAGTCAGAAGATTCATCCATGAATAATGTCTCTTTGCCAATCGGATGATATAAGGCTTGACTAATGATGGTCTTTTGTTGTTTCTTCCTCTTGTAAGCCATCCTGAGAGTTGGGGAGACTATCGGATCAGAGCTACTGGAATGAGAAGTGGAATTTCTAGTAGTTGCATCCTCATTGGCAACCTGGTTCTCAACATCTAGTGGCTGATTAGGAATCTCAGGAGAAACAATGGTAGAGGCAGGTAGGACTTGGAAAATGTGGTCTGCAGTATAAGGAGGAGTATCATGTATGACTTTTGCAATTGGGGAAACACCATTGATTGGGGCAGTAGATGGGGTTGTGATCAGATTGGCAGTAATTGTTTGAGCTTCAATAGGAACATCAGCAGAAGGGACATAGTTGGGAGATCAACAACAGGAGCTTCAGTAGGCATCGAAGGCACAAGAGTAATAGTAGAGATAGAAGGTGAAGGATCAGCCATTGTGGGAACAGACTGAACAAAAATAGGTTTAACTGGAGTAGTGGAGATATGAACTGGCTGTTGAGATCTCAAAGTTCCTACTAGTTGTGAATACGAGGCTCCTCCTGCTCGTTGTAACTATTAAGGATGAGAAGCCCAATATTGAGCTTTGGCAAAGAGATGATGTCATAAATGTATTTGACAACACCCTTCTGAACCAAGAGAAGCTTGGATTGATCAATTTCTTGGAAAGTTTGAATCCTGATTGAGCTGATCATCATCTTTAGCTGCAGGTTGTCCAATATAGTAGGGTCTTTGAGAGAAATAGGAGGAATATTGTGCACATTTGTTGTACATTTTCCAAACTGAACGTATCAGTTCGTCTTACACAAATCTATCATTTGAAAGATAGAATACGTTCCACAGGGGGCCAGGAGATCAAACTATTTCCCGTAGTTGGTAGCAAGCTCATTGGGGGATATGTTGACTAGAGTAGGTGGATAGAGGACATCAGGTCTTCGATTCTATTTTTGGTCGATGTATTTGACTGGATTGACAATCGGTTGGTCATCTTTCTTCTCTTCATGAAATGAGAGAAGTGACTGAATAAAGAAAGGTAGATGGTCGATGGGAATGACCCAATTTGGAGGGATAGGTGTTTGATATGGTTTGAAGCAATTATAAATTGTGTGATAGGTAGGGTTTTTGATTAGGGCAAAGTATCGTACATTTAAAGTGCTTTGAGATTTGTAGTCAGTAGAAGTGACATGTAAAACCCTGAAATGTTGTTTGCTTGTGTTATGCATGAATTCATACGCTTATAATCATCATGAACATGTTCATTTAGCTCCCGTATATGTTTAGAGTCAATAGCATGATTATTGACGTCGTTTGAGATGCACGTATGCATTTTTCTTTCGCGAGATGCTTTGAATCTCGGGTTTATGTTTTATGTGGTTATCACATGGATTATTGTTAGAGGGCATTTAAAACATCATTAACATGCCTTGGATGTTTGTTAGATGCTAATTGCATCGTCGGTTTGGTTGCTAGTTTGATTCTAGCGAAAACCCTTCTCGGTTGACGCGTTGGCCGTCGTTCGGAGAGTCTGCCTGAGTTCTTGGCCCTGTTTTGATGAGGTTTGAGACTTGATTCCTTTGGTTATAGATTGGAGGTTATTAAGGATGAATTATAGACCATTTTTGGTTTGGAAGGACTCGAGATTGCACGCGGGAGAGGCCGGGACCGAGCGAGGAAGCAAGAAAACCTAGAATGCTGAAAAACTGAGTGATGCGGTCGCATCACCCACCCTCCAAGCGACCGCAAGGGTCCTTAAATTCCAGCTTACGGGATTTTGCAATTTCTGGTGTGCTGTCCGAATTTTTAATCTTTAAACCCATTTTAAACCTATTCTAAACCCACTTACTTAACCTAATACTAATCCTAAACATCTATTAGGAGATTAGAGGTTAATTAGTGGCTTGATTAGAGGATTTAATCCCCCATATAAAAGCAAACAGCCGCACTCTCTCTCTCTTATTGTTCGGCCAATTGCGATTTCTTCCTTGTGTCTTCTGCGACCACTTCAGCCAAGACCTGGGGAAAAGCTTGTGAGGAGGTGATTCTAGGGTTTCAAAAGGGGCTGAGCTTGGAAGCCACAGCCTTGGGTCGTCTTTCCCCCCCTTCCTACCCATGAACTTGAAGAAGGAGATGAAGAGAAGACATCATCTCTAGGGCACGAAATTTCAGTTGTAAGAGCTGAGTTTTTGGTAAGTTTCTACCTTTCTTCTTCTTCTTTTTAGGCTCCATTGACCCTAGGGAAACAACCATGTGTGCTATTTGAGGTCAATGGAAGCCATTGTTAGGGTTATAGAGAAGCATGAACCCTAGGTTTTTCAATTTGATAATAGAACTTGATTGACCTATGTGAGACCATGATATATGTGAAATTCATGATCTAACTAGTTTATTGAAGTTGGTTATGTTGATTTTCCATGGGTATTGATGTTGGTTTGGTTGAGATACTTGGAGGGTGTCTTGCCCTAATTTTGTTTTAGCTTGCAAATGGATGATGTGAGCTTGATTAATATGTTTTATATGCTTAATAGAGTATATTAAACTTTGCTATATGAATTGATTATGTGTATTGAGCTTGAATGACAAAGATGCTTGGAAGGGGATTTTCCCCAAATTGTGTTTCGGCTTGTTAAACATGATTGTAAGCCTAGTTATTGAATTACACATGTTTAAGAGATTATATTAAACCATGTTGTAAATTTTAATCATGATTTGAAGGTTATGATTGGTATGATGACTTGGATGAAATTATGCACAAGATGACTAATTTATTCTAAGTTGCATTGTTAATTAGTTTGTTGGGTTTATATGAGTATGTTGAACATTGGGATTGTGGTTTTGGGCGATAGTTATGAACATAGGGGAATGATGAAGCCTAAGCTTCTATTCCTTGAATTTTCGGAAAACTTAGATTGAACTCAACGGAGTTAACCTTTGGGTTAGTGTGAATCCTAGGAACTATAATCTTAAGTCCTACGGAATTTTGGGTAGAATTCATGGAGGTCGAGCCTCCAAGAAGTTTTGAAGTGTGTGAAGCACACTTGATTATGAGAGCTTATATGATTCTCGGTTGTGATGTTTATGCTAGTTGTGGATGAAATGCATGACTAGTTTGATGGTAGAGTGTTTACCTACTTGTTTTGAGCATATGAGTATATATTACTTGTGCTTGGGTTTTGAGTCCAGCTGGAGTCGGTTTGTTGAGTTTTGGTGGGACGATACATCGTCTTCACGAATTGTGGGATTCGTGATCGCGATGGATCGCCGTCGGGTTTGCACACACCCTCCATCGATGGCCACGGTGGGGAAGTAGTTTATCTTAGTTGTAGTAATACACATGACTTTGATAACTATGGAACTCGGCGGAGGCTGTCTCGGGGCGTCGATATCTACGAGAGGATATCGAGGGCACATAAGGGTTTTGCGTGTTTTTGCGGGAGCGACACGCGGAGGAATTTGGGTAATGGTATCATATCCCTTATATATGAATTGTTTCACAAGTGCTTAAGTGAATAACGTGCTTGGTGAATTGGATATGATATGATGTTTGTTTTGGTTTCTTACATGTTATACTTAATAGATAACATATTGATTAATGTTGTTAAGCATGTATGCTATCACATGAGTATTATTGGAATGTGGTTTTATGCCAAAGGTATAAATCATTATTGTTAAGTTTATATGCCTTGACATGAATATTATGGGAAGGCTATGTTATAACAATAACATGAATTACTGTTGTTAAGTTAATATGCTTTATCATGAATATTATTCGGATATGGCATTATGTTAAAAGCAGGAATTATTGTTGTTAAGTTTATATGCCTTGACATGTAAATCATCGGAAGGCTATGTTATATCAATAACAAAATTATGATCGTTAAGCATATAAATGCCTTGACATGGATTTTAGTGAGATGTTATACTACAATGATAACATGTTTTGTTAATGTTGAGCATGGATGCCATAACATGAATTTGTATAAGGTTATTTCATGACGATAGCATGATGTATTTTATGATTGAGCATTATGCCATGGTAGGAAGTTATGGTTAGTAACTTACTAAGTCTTTGTGACTTACTTTTATTTGTTGGTTGTTTTCCTAGATCCGAGCCGAGCGTGCGGATCAAGTAAATCGAAGATTGCGTTGACAAAGATTCTTTTGGCAAGGTTGCTACTTAGATGTTTGTTTTGTTTTTGGTGAGGTCGTTGGGAAGATGAAGTTATATAAACTTCATGATTTGGGTAGCAAACCTGTATGTGTTTGTAATGTTGTAATTATGTTGTTAGCTTATTCTTTTGGTAGCCGACCAGTAGAAGTCGTGCTAGGTGTATATTGGTAGTTATACTCCCATATGTTTTGTTATTGTTAGTACTATAATTATTGGTACTTATGTTGTTGGTAGCCGACGGGTTTTAGTCGCGCTTGGTTTATTGGTGAAAAATGTTTAGCATGCTATATTGCTAGTTAATAATATGTTTGTTCTCCGGCATGTGTTTAGCCGTTGAGTTGTTAGACTAGAGTCTTAGACTTAGTTTAATGTTGGGTTCCCGTAGTTTCGCCGATGACTTGGTTTATATTATGCTTATTATTGAATTGCATAACGGGGAGTTTGTTCTACGTGCCCAATGTTGCGGCGACGAGTCGAATTTTTGGACCGAGAGATTAATCATCTCTTTGGTTGTTTTAGTTTGAGCTTGTTAGCTCGGGCGCCACTGTTATATTATATTGTGCTTCCGCATGTGTTTTGAGTTGTCGGTGTATCGCCGTTATGGCCCTACCCATTATTTGTTACTTGATTGTTGTTATTTGCTTTCCGGCGGCACGACCTTGGGATTTCGTCTTGGGATCCGGGTCGGGTCGTCACATGACAGGTGGCTACGAAGTTTCAGTAGATGAAGGGAAAGGAATAAAATTTCTTGGGTTCAGAGTTGGATTTACCTTTTGTTTCTTGCGAACAGATCTACGTGCAGGAGTGGAGACAACAGTTGGAATGGCAGCATGTTCTTCAGTTTCTACAACAGCCTCTTTTTCAGCAGATTGTAGAAGATTGACACTTTTCCTTCTATTTGTCCCAACAGCAGGTTCAAGAAGGTCGGCTGGAATGCATGCTTGAGAAAATGGCAAGACATCATCAGCTGGAACGTCATATGGCTGAGATTGGGGGACTTCAGCAATTGGAACATCTTATCCAAATTTAGAGTAAGAGATGGTGTTCTTCATGTCTATGGCTGAGAATTTCTTGATTTCGACTAGGAGAACATCATCAGTAATAAAGACAGCCTTGTTGATGACAACAATCTTTCATAAGAAATAGGTGACGATGAGATGGTGAGTTAATCTATGATTTCCAGCAGCCATGTTCTCGTTGTACTTGGCCATATTAGCTTTGACACATTCCAGTAGAACTAAAGCCCAGTTAACCTCATACTTTTCAACAATGGCTTCCATCAGAACTAGTTGAGCTTCAGTAATCTTGTCATGGCCTCCAGATTTGACAAGTAGGCATTTGTCTTGGACAGCGGCTAGGGCGTAATAGAGCAATTGGAAGTATTCTTTAGCTTGTTGAAGGTATTTTCTTCTGGAACCTCTCTTCTCATAGATATCCATCTTGCTTTCTGAACATTTTCAGGAATGGTATGGATGGTAGATCCAGTTGCCTTGAGACTAGAAAAGGCAGCAGAGATGGAGGCAGCATCAAATGTTATATGGACACCTTAAATAGTACTAGTGAGAGAGAGAGGATTGTTTGGTGTGTCTTTCATCTGGGTGAAGAATTCTTCCGTAAGATAGAGGTTGTAGGTGTTGATCTCAAATGTTAAGAGAGAAAGAAGACTAGAGTCTATCAAGGGTTGAACCAGTAGAGGTCCTATTTGAGTGCCATTAAGCGACTCAATGTTTTGAAGACAACCAAGAACTGTTTTATCAGCCATAGTACATGCAAAAGGATAGAAGAGTTAACAAAGGTAGATAAAAAGCAATCAAATATTGAGCTAGATGCAAGCTATAGTACCAAAAGTGTCTTTGAAAAAGTTGGGGTTAGGGTTTTGTTTGAAGAAGATGAACTGGGACAGGGTAGAGAGAAAAGTAGAGAGAGAGAGAGAGAGAGATTTTTATTAAAGGCATATAAGTACGGTGGCTTATATGAGATTGTAATGATTTGTTTTGAAAAAGTGAAGACATGATTTGTAGTGATAAGGTACAAAAATGATTTTGATTTTTGTGCTAAAAAGTATTAAATGATATGATGTGATGACAAAGGTCAACATTTAATGTAAAGTAACCAAGTCACATCAATCGTCAGAGTTTGAGAGATAGTGGGGGACTGTTAAGCTTCCGGAAGAGATTTCGCGGTTTCTGAGATAAATTTGGAACACGATTTAGGCGGGAAAAAGATATCACAACTTTTCACAAATATCTTCTTGTATATATGAATATATATATATAATAGTAAGTGACATAGCTGAGATACGATTAGGTAATGTCAGGGTTTAGAAGTTACTTGTGAAGCGACTGATGACCAGCCACTTTGAAATACTTACCTGCTAAACAATTTTCTTCAGTAGGAGATGTGTTGACCGACGTTTTGTGTCTTTGAGTATCAGTAGATAGATTGTGTCGACAGATATCATCAGCTGACACTTTTCAATTTAAGATAGCTGATACTGAAGGCTTTGCTTATGAGATAACTTTGTTTAAGATCATCAAGTTGTAGCTGCTGATACTAAGTAACAGCAGCAAGTGTTAGTTTGAACAAGCAATATATTATGAAGGAATAAGCATACTGAGTTCACCTCTAAGAAATTCAAATTTATCTTATTTTAAAGCTTTTGCAAATATGTCAGCTAATTGAAATTTTGTAGGAACGTATTCTAGCTGAACATTACCTTTTTCAACATGATCCTTAAGAAAATGATATGTAATGTCTATGTTATTAGTTTTAGAATGGAACATAGGATTTTTTATTATCACAGTAAATAGAAAATATTCCTATTTGCATTACATAGTCCAACATCTATTGTTTCGTCGAGAGAATTTAAGAGCAGCAGCTACCAGTCGCAATGTACTCTGCTTCACTAGTTGAAGTAAAGACTGACGCTTGCTTTTTACATGCCCAAGATATCAGCATGTTACCAAGAAACTGACATGTTCCACTTATGCTCTTTCTATTCACTCTACAAGCTGCAAGGTGAATATCCTATTAAATTAAAAAAAGAATCTCTAGGATACCAAATACCAAATTTTTCAGTGTTAATTAAATATCTAATAATTCTTTTTGCAACTATCATGTGAGATTCTTTAGGATCAACTTGAAAACGGGCACATACACATACAACAAACATAATATCTGGTCTACAAGCAGTTAGATACAAAAGAGATCCAATTATACCTCTATACTTAGTCATATTGACTGATTTACCTTTGTCATCAGTGACGAGATGGCATTCAACTCCCATTGGAGTGCTTACTGAATTTGTCTCTTGCAAATTATATTTCTTTATCAGCTCTTTGGTGTATTTGGCTTGATGGATAAATATCCCCTCTTCAGTTTTCTTGATTTGCAAACCAAGGAAGTATGTGAGTTCTCCCATCATGCTCATTTCAAATTTGTTCTTCATAAGGTTTTCAAACCTCTTACACAAAGCATCATTAGTAGAACCTAAAAGAATATCATCAACATAAATTTCAACTAATAAGATATTACCTTTGTGCTTCAATGAAAAGAGAGTTGTATCGATTTTACCTATTTGAAAACCTTTTTCCATGAGAAATTTGGATAGAGTTTCATACCATGCTCTTGGGGCTTGTTTGAGACCATAGAGAGCCTTTCTTAGCTTGTAGACATGGTCCTTCTTCTTGGTGTCTAGAAACAACGAGGTTATTCAACATAGACTTGGTCTTGAAGGTCACCATTTAAGACTGCACTTTTCACTTCCATTTGATAGACGTTGAAGTCCTTGAAGGTTGCATAAGCAAGGAACAATCTGATAGCATCTAGTCTTACAACAGGAGTAAATGTTTGATCATAATCAATGCCCTCCTCCTGTCTATAGCCTTGGGCTACCCACGTTGCTTTGTTTCATGTGACATTTACTTCTTCATCCAACGTGTTCCCAAAGACCCATTTAGTTCCAATTACTTGTTGATTTGATGGTCTTGGAACAAGCTTCCAAACTTGACATCTCTCAAACCGATTGAGTATTTCTTGCATTGACTCAATCCCTTAAGGATCTTCCAGAGCTTCATCAATTTTTTTAGGTTCAATGGAGGAGACAAAGGCATGTGAGTCAAGAGTTTCATTTCTTGAGTTGCTTTTTGTCTTGAGTCCTGCATAGGGATCACCAATGATGTTTGTGATTGGATGGTGTCAAGCTTCTCTGATTTCTCTGGGAAGATCCGGAAGAGGTTCAATGTTTGAAGTGATAGGAGAGAAGTTGTCAGTTGGTAAAGATGAAGATGATGGAATGTCAGTAGTTTGGAAATCAGTAGGATATGCATCAACTGACTAATCATTGTTAGCTGAGGTAGGTTTTGAAGAATGGTTAAGATTGTCAGTTGGCTGAGTTTCATCAGCATGCTGATGTTCATTCTAGCTTTCTGAGTTATCAGCTGAAAAAGTAGAGGATGGGGGATTCTTTTGGTTTGAGCTAACATTGTTTCCTGTCTCCAAATCTCAAAATTGTTAGTGACATCATGAGCTTCAACAGACTGAAGTAGACATAATTCATCAAAAGTAACATGTATAGATTCAACAATTAATCGAGTTTTTCTATTATAAACTCTATAAGCTCTACTATGTTTAGCATAACAAACAAAAATACATTCATCAGCTTTCTCATCAAATTTACCTCCATGGTCACTACCATTGTAGTGAATGTACCATTTGCACCTAAAAAATTTAAAGTAGGCAATGTTGGGTGTTCTTCCTCTCCAAAGTTCATATGGAGTCCTTTCATGGAACTTGTTGATGAGAGATCTATTTTGAGTGAAGCAAGCAGTGTCGACAGCTTCTGCCCAAAAGTACTTTGGCAGCTTTGCTTTAGCTAGCATTGTTTTACCTGCTTCAATCAATGTCATGTTCTTCCTTTCAGCAACACCATTCTGCTGAGGTGTTTTGACTGCTGCAAAAGTGTGATCAATGCCATGATCATCACAATATATGTCCATTCCAAGGTTTTTGAATTATGTACCATTGTCAAATCTTACACTTATGATTTCACATTCTTTTTGGGTTTGAAGATTTATGAACAAGGCAGTAAGTATACCACAAGTTTCATCCTTGGATTGCATCATTTCAACCCAAGTATACCTTGAATAGTCATCAACAACAACCAAGGTGTATCTGCTTCCACCTAAGCTTGCAGTAGAAATAGGGCCAAACAAATCCATATATAGTAATTCAAGATTTCTTTTGGTTGAAAGATATGGTCTAGGTTTAAAAGATGCTTTTGTTATTTTTCCTAAAGCACATGTTGAAAGAAAGCAGATTAAAGCAAAGACGAAACACCAGAATAATGAAGTAATAAAAAATAAAACTATTTTGATATATGATCTACTCAATGATGCTTATAATGACGAGTTCATTGAAGACTTCATTGAGATATCAATGTTGTGGAATTTAAATAAACATAACAGGAAGGAATAAAAATGAACACAAGAGATTGGCTTAAATGTGTTAGCTACCTTCCTTCCAATCCCTCCTTTTTTGTCAGTTGGTTGCCATTTATCAACCGACTGATTTTTGTTAGCTGTTTTAGTGGCTGACAGCTTATGAGGATTTTGAGTAAAAGGCTGACAGCTGTCAAGATTCAACTTATCCTTTTCGTTGAAGGACTTCTTATGTTGATTCATATTTTTAGGATATGTAAAAGGTACAGAACTATAAGTTGATCCCTTATCCTTTTTTAGTAGAATCTTAGGTTCACCATTTGACTATCTAGTTTCACAGTTTCCATTATCTTTTGAGTATCCAAGACCATGTTGGTCTTCATGATCTTTTTGTTGACTGATGATGGTCTCAACATCAACTTTTGACTTTGAGTATGTATTAACAACATTGGTCAGTCGAAGCTTCCTTTTCACAAGGTCAGCAATTTGAGCATCTAAGATTTTTGCTTGAATCTCATGTTTTTTATTGATGCTTTTAAGTTGTAGCATTTCATTTTGTTGTACTTTATAAAGCTCATTGGTCTTTTGAACCTCACAGTTTTCACTAGAAATTCTTTTGAAGTCACTAGATAAAGAAATATGAATTCTTTTAAGTGTTTCAAACTTGGAATACATTTCTTGCATTTGTTCCAAGAGTTCATCAACACTTATGTCAGTATGCTTCTCCTTCTTTTCATTTGACATTTTGGTTATCTTAATGTCAGTAGTCTTTAGAGATGTTGACTTAACATTTCTTTCTGGCTGACTTATGATTCCTTGTTCATAGAAACCATTTCCTATTTTCTTAACCACAAGCTGATAAGGTTTGATGACTTTTATCAGCTTAGGGTTTTTAATAGGTAAGCTTGGAAGCTCATCATCAGACTCATTTGAATAGTTGAGACTAGGGCAATCATTTTCAGAATCATCATTTGATTCTGCAACAAGACAAAGATTTGATTATTGTACAAAATCAGCAGATTCATCTTCAGAATCTGTCTCAATCCATGTTGCTAGATTTTGATCTTCAGCAACTAAACCCTTTTGTTTTTAAAAATTTTTGGGAGATCTTTTTTAATACTAATTTTTGGTAGATGGACAGTTTGAAGCAAAATGTCTGGGTTTTCTACAATTAAAGCATAACAAATTTTCTTTCTCATCCTTTTGTTCATTGTTTTTGAAGTAAGTATGAGTGCCCCGTTTTTCGACCTTTCCTCCGCTACCGAGAAATGGGTGGTTTCAAAACCTTTTAAAGCGCGTGGAATACGTCCGACCTCAATTGTGGACTCAAAATATGATCAACAGAGTCGCCATCTTTATTTTAAGGAAAACAAAGAAAAACCAAAGATAACCAGATTTGTAAAGGGTTCGGAGGCTAAGTTACGAGGTGGGAAGGGGTTTGGCACCCAACTCGCCATTTCGGTCTCAAAATTATTTTTTTGGCTAAATATGTTTTTTTACATTTATTTAACAGTTGAAATAAAGCATTTAATAATATAGATTTGTATATATGTGACGTCCGACCCGAATCCCAATACGAGACCCCAAGATCGTGACGTCAAAACACACAAAACAACAAGCAAATAACAAATAATGGGTAAGGCCATAACGGCGATACGCCAACAACTTAAAACACATGCGGAAGCGAAATGTAATAACACAGTGGCGCCCGAGCTAACAAGCTCAAACTAAATACAACCAAAGAGATAATTAATCTCTCGGTCCAAAAATCGACGCACGTGCCGCAACATTGGGCACGTAGAACAAAACTCCCTGTCATGCAATACAAATATATAGCACAAATAAACCAAGTCATCGGCGACGTTACAGTCGGAACCCAACATTACACTAAGTCTAAGACTCTAGTCTACACACTCAACGGCTAAACATGCCGGAGAACAAACATGATATTTTAATCATCAACGTACATAACTTAAAACAAAATCACCAACATTCACCAAGCGCGACTAACACAAGTCGGCTACCAAAAGAATAATCATTAACCAACATAATTGAAAATATTACATTCACAAATAAGTTTACTACCCATCATGAAGTTTACATAACTTCACTTTTCCCAACGTCCTTACCAAAAACTAAGGCTACAAAAATAATTTAAAGTAGCATCCTTCACAAAATCTCACTTCTACCGTAGACTCGGCGGATGCCTTCGAATACTAGCTTGGCTCGAATCTAAGGAAAACAAAGCAAACGAGTAAGTCATAATGACTTAGTAAGCTACTAAAGATGCAATGTCATGGTATGGTATTATGCGCAAAATAAAACATATACATCTCATGTCATACTTATGATATAACATTTCATGACATAATTCACATCATAAACCCAAACTTATCCATAAACACGTAGAACATAGTTCTACTTAATTTATCATAAAGTCATCCATATCATATAGAATATGCATCTCAACTCCAATAACATGTAGCATGTTATTTCCACATTTCAACTTATGACCAACCCACATAAACCAATTACACCACGAGTTTCATAATTATTCATTTATCACAACTCATATAATAATTCATGAATGGGAGACTATTGTTTCCATTCTAATCATAAATAGCATGTTATAATTTTAGTATAACATAAATCATAAAAATCATCATTTCATTAGCATGTTATATTTTTACTATAACATCTTATCAAGAAATCATCATCTCATGAAACTCATCCCATTAACCATGTAGCACAACAATTCATACGTGCTCATAAAATAAACCACATAAGCGAGAGAAGATGATTTTCTTTTCCTGTTTCCAGCGTGTAACTCCTGCGGAAACAAACGTGTCCTCGATAACCCTTTCGTGGCATCGACGTCCCCGAACAGTCCCCGTTCGGGTTCCATAGCTATCAAAGTCATGTGTATTACTCTAACTAAGATGAGCTACTTCCCCACCGTGGCCATCGGTGGAGGGGTGTGTGTAAACCCGGCGCGGCGATCCATTGCGATCACGAATCCCACAATTCGTGAAGACAATGCATCGTCCCGCCAAAACTCAAACCAAAAACCGCCAGCTGGACTCAAACTCAAGCACATATAATATATACTCGCATGCTCAAATAAAGGAAAAGTACAACACACCGTACTAATCCAATCAAGTAGATATTTACTTATAAATCATATAGTTATGCATTTCTATGCTAACTAACACATAAACATCTTAGAGCGATGATATCAAGTCTCTAAAACCCAAGTGTTCTTCATACACTTGAAAATGCTCGGAGGCTTAACCTCCATCAAAACTACCCCAAATTCCTTAGGATTTCAATATGTAGTTCTATATGTTCATATAAATCCGTAATCGACTCCGTTGAGTCATTTCTACTCTTTTCAAATTTGAAGGCATAGAAGCTATTTGCATCACAGCCCTCCTATTATTCATTAACTAATATTCATGGCTAAGTTCTCAAGGTTAGCAACATTGTGCAACCCAACAATCCATACTTTCCCAACAAAAACCCCAAAACATAGTTCATAGGTCAACACTTAACATTTAAAGTCAACCATTGCATTTCAAGCATGTGTCTCAAGTTAATATTAAATCAAGCATGCTTTCATTCAAAACAATCCTTTATCTAAGCAAGATGTAAATTCTTCTTGCATGCTCATAACAAACATGTAAATTCATCTAACATGTTCATAACCTTCAATTCATGAATTATAGTTGACCAACGTACTCTTATTGCATAAAAGTCAACTCTACCAAATGAAGTCAAACCTTACATTTTATTCATGTGAACCATAATGATAATTCATTCTACATGCTCACAACCAAAAATTCATGAATTAGATATTAACATACTCTTATTTTCATGAAAGTCTACTCTTATTCTCAAGGTCAAACGAAACATTCACATGTAATCCATAGTGAAAAATTCATCCTTCATGCTTACAATTAACAATAGAGATTCATCAAGTATTCCAACATGTAACCCCTTTGTAAAAATTCATCCTTCATACTCTTATATACATGAAGGTCAACTTTATTTTCAAAAGTCAAACGAAGCATTATAACATGTAACCCATTGTAAAAATTCATCCCTCATGCTTACAATCAACAATAGGGATTCATCAAGTATACTTCCCAAACCTTAAACATATACATAAGTGATTCCAACAACTCATAACATTTCATAAAATTCTCTAAAATCATTCATTACATCAAGAACCCATTTACTACACAACCATCATATTAAACCCTAGGTTTCTAGGGAATTATGTACCCATTAATCTCAAGTCCAAACTCACAACATGAAGCTTAATATCATACTTCATTAAACACATAAATCAACCTATTCATGCTTCTAGCAAGTTCACCCATCAAAAATCCGAAAAATCAAAATAAAATCACACACAACATGCTTGTGTACTCATTGACCTCAAATAGCAATCATCTTTGTTTTCCTTAGGGTCAATGAGAACAAAATTAAGAGAATAAAGAATCTAGTAGCTTACTTGACTCGAATACAAACACGAAGGAATGGAAATCCGATCGGTGAAGTTGTTCCTCTCGTCGAATACGTCAAGAATCCGAAGTTTGGCGGCAATCGGACGGTTGGATCGTCGTAGATCGGAGGAAGAAGATGGCTAGGGCTCCAAGCTTCCATGGAGACTCTCTCCCTCTCTATACGTATTGTGAAGAATGAAAGAAATGAGGGATTTCTGAATTTTTACAAAGGGATTAGTGTATATATACTTCCCAAACAAGTGAGGGCACAAAGGGGATTTCATGGGTACAATTAGTGATTGTTAGTTGTAATCCATTGTTAATCAAACCTTAATCAACTCCCCAAATGTGTTAGGACATCATTAGGACTTAGTATGGGTGTTAGGGGGGGTTTAGAGGAGGTTTAATGAGGGTAGGATAGGAATTACACATCAAAACTTGCTGCTCGAAGCTACAGTGCATGTAGCTACAGTACTCGCGCTGCGCGCGTCCAACTTGTGATGTCTCCAGTTTGAACTCCGTTCGACGAAACGACGCGATTTCTTCTCCTGCCACTTTGTAAATATCCTAAGTAGAAGCCTCAAAAACCCCAAACCAAAAAAAAATTTTCTCGAAGGTTTCTCGATCAAACAAATCAGCCGCGTACCAAAAATCAGTCCGTAACTATTGTATAACGGATGAAATTACACAGAACAAACTAACGATCGAAACAACGAATGAACAAGCATAATTACTTGTTTTAAAGCATGTTAAAAGACTAATGAAAGGTCCCAAACACATACCCAATGTTACACCAAAACTAAGTGTAAGGAAAATACAGCGATACGTTAACAAAGCGAATCGCGAAATCAAACATATGACAACGACTATACTTTGAACGTCGTGACCACATGTAAAATTTATAAAAATGATTATAAACAATTCAAAGGGCTATATAATAGGACTGAATGTCACTCAGATGATGAACAACAGATAGGAGAAAAGAACTCCCGAAAGACGAGACGCTCACACGGCTCAATCTCAAACTACGCGATAAGGAGAATTGTTATCCTCGAAGCGTCAAAACATCGCAAGACTTAAGAAATACATCCAACTAGAAGTATTAATACATCTAAACATTTTAATCAATCATCATGTAAAGATCTAGGACCAAATCGAGGTCAGGAACACAAAACCCGAGTAATCTCTCAATCGCGTCACATGTCGACTATCGTCGAGTTACGACTTGTGACTTTAGCAAGTCAACAACTAAATGGAATCTCTTAAAAGTATTTTGGTCCTAATGTGATCTCTCATACACATCTAGACTCTCTCATAAACCAAACAAGCGATCAACAAGGTAAGAAGTGCGAGCATTGCACGCAATTCAAGCTAACCGGGAATCGGGGTCTTACAATATATATGAGGAAATAATTACAAACTTACAGCAGCCTTTTTCCTAGAGTTACAAATATATTTATAAAAATTTGGCCATAATAATGGCTCTTTTTAGTGCCATTTTCTATAGAATTTCGGGCAGCACAACTACTTATTTTTCTTACATTGGACTAGTCTAAATAGCACTTTTTATAAATAAAAACTTTAATAGACCTAGCTCTTGAAGCGTGGGGTTTTATCCCATACCAAGCTACCTTCTGGTAGGTCCTAAGGTGCGCTCACTCGGGAAAGGGAGTCTTTGTGCTGTTGCTTTGCTGTTGCGGGGATTTAGGCAGGGTGACTGCTTCGATTAGTTACTTTTCACCTCGGGATCCGGGACAGCACAACTGCTTTCTTTTGCTGGTGTTACTGGTTTGCTGGCGTCGAAAATCGAGCAGAGCAACTGCTTGTTTTTTGCTGATTTGACGTCTGGATTCGGGCAGGGCAACTGCTCCCTTTGGGATTTTTAGACCGATGGAATAGGGTGGAATCCTAGCAGGGCAACTAGGTTTCACTTTGGTCGGAGGGTTTTAGTGTTTTGGGGAAGATTTGGCAGAGCTTCAGGGCTAGAGGAAGAAATTCCTTTAGCGTTCTCTCAACTGCGCGGTGAACTCACTGCGTACTATGTACTGTGTTTTTTTCACTGTGTGCGTTCTGTTATCTTTTGTTCTGAATTCACAAACGGGTGTGAGGTTCCCGGGGTGCGACCCGCGCGCCCTTGGATAGGGGTGCGCGTACGTGCGGATGTGGGACACCACTACTCTCGTTCTACCCCCCTTGTTTAGGGGAAGACGAAATCAAAAGTGCGAGAGGAGTGCTGTCTATGTTAGCGCGTTTGAATGTGCCTCGGTTGCCTTTAGTGGATTTTTTATCCAATGTGGGAACTTATGGTTTCCCGCATCAAGTTATCCTTTTTTAGGGAATACCAGGATATGGGAATGCATTACCCTTTCATTCTTATTTTCCCTTTTTTAGGGGAAAACGAAAAAGTGCAAAAAAGGATATTGCGACGCCCCCACTATGGATTTTATTAAAAATAGCCTTATGGCTCGTTTCAGATCACTATGGGAGCTTTGGGTTTCCTGCATCAAGTTATCCCTTTTTTAGGGGATATCAGGATATGAGAATGCATCACCCTTTCCATTCTCATTCTCCCTTTTTTAGGGGAAAACGAAAAAGTGAAAAGAAGGAGTGTTGCGAGGCCCCACTGGATCTGAAGGTTTTAGAGTCGCCATCTTTATTTTAAGGCAAAATAAAGCAAAACCAAAAAAAAGAGAAAAATAAACCAGTGAAAAAGAAACGGGTTCGGAGGCTAAGTTACGAGTTGGGAAGGTGTTAGGCACCCAACTCGTCCTTTCGGTCTTAAAAGTGGTTTTTGGCTGAAGTATGCTTATTGTTATATTTATTTAGCAAATAAATAAAGCATTAAAAGACAGGAAATTAAAACAGATACATCCGTGGCTACGTTATTTACGGACTTGCAGCCATTTCCTTACAATTATTACAAATGTACTTTAAAATATTTGGCCATTATAACAGCTCTTTTACATAATATTTCCTATTCTAATCCGGGTAGCACAACAGCTTATATTGACTACATTGTGCCGGATTTAAATAACAACTTTAAAATAATAAATGAACGAAAAAGTAAATAAATAAAATAAATAACGCCCTTAAAGGCTTTACCTTTTAGAGCGGTAGTGTGCTCGCTCGTCTTCCGAGGAGAGGAGAGTCTTTTTTGTTTGTTGTGTGGTTGTTGTTTTGATTTGGGCGAGTATTTGCTTATTTTGGTGACTTTTGGCTTGTCTACTCGAGGCGAGTGGCGGCTTATTTTGGTAGGTTTTGGCCTTTTTGGTTGGGCGGAATAACGACTTAGTTTTTTGAGTTTTCATCTCATTACTCGGGCAGAGTAACGACTTACTTTGGGATTTTTGGGCCGGGGAAGTGAGGTGGATACCTAAAAACTAGGCTAGGGATCACTTATAACCGGTTGATATTTATTTTGGCAGAGTTTGGACGGGGTTTGGAGACTTTAGTGGGCTTCACTCACCTATCTCACACCTCTCACTAACATTCGCTTCGTCGAGACGCAGAGAGAATTTCTCAGCGCTTCGTTGTGATATTTATGAACTTCGTGAACACTGAATGAGGGAGCTGTGGCCTCTTATTTATAGGTGGAGAGAGGGAGTCATCGGGCATTTTCCAATTTCTTCAGCCGGCTTCATTGGTGTGTACCACAGGCTTCAACAGTTGCACAATGCGTTAAGTCGACATGCTACAGTAGCACCCATGGCGCGGCAATATGCCCCCTTGGCGCGGCACCCACAGCCTCTTTAGGCCGCGCCAAGCCCACTATTCAACTTTGATTTTGACACTTTCACCCCTTGCAATTCACTGTTTTGTGCATCCTGCTTTGCCTTTCGCATTTTTAACTCCTGTAACTTGACATTTGTTAAGTTTGAACAGTTCTTGATATCATATGTCAGAGTTACATACCAGGGGTACGAAATTGGGGTGTCTACAGAGCCCCTCAACGATGGAGTCTATGGGTAACCCAAGGCTTACTGAGTAGACGAACATCGTTGATAAACAATAGACTCTCCAATTTCGTTCATTTTAAAACGGGAGAGAAATGCAATTGGTAGCAGTTATAATGCACAGTTTATCATGCTATCCAAACTCCATAACTGTGGGTCCCAATGGGCACAATAATAAGCTAGAAGGGGGGGGGTTGAATAACTTATTATACACTTAAAAACTTTTAAGTAAGTTCTTTGAAAAGTACTTTCAATCTATTGATAAGATTGAAGTAGCGGAAGTCTTTCAATGAAGCTGGTTCAGGTCTGCCGATAAGGACTACCGGTAGACCTTAACAGGTTACTTAAGTTTTGCTGTAAAGGATAACGATAAATAAAGTAGTAAGCAATTCAATAAGTAGATAGACAGAAAAGGAATTAACACAAGTATTTTGGGATGGTTCACACTATAAAGAGTGCTACGTCCACCACCAAGGCAGTCAACCTTGGATTTAAATAGTGCACTATGTTTTCCATTAGATCTATTACAAAGAATATTCCCAATGGATCGTGTACAAAATATTGACTTGTGTTTGGGGGTTAAGGAATTAAATATCTGTGTAAACATGGATATTTAATTCGTGCAGAAGAATAGCTATTGAATGAAAGCAACAAGAAGTACAAAATAAATGTTGATGCACAACTTCTTGTTGTTGACGAGGACTTCTGGATCTGTTGAGGATCTCTTGAATGCACTGAGTAATAAGACTTTGAGTTGTTGTAAGTTTTCAGAGCAGTTCATCAAATCTCTTTTTCTTCAGTCTTTAATGGCAGCATTTATAGCAGGAGCATTCTGGAGATCCGTTGGAGAAGACGAAGACTTAACAACTCTATTAGGTTTAATGCATTAAATGCATGGGGCTGTCAATCAAGAAATTCATTTTCACAGATATCGAGCAGGGAATGAGTACAGAGATCTTCTGGAAGTTGGGCAATCTGGATGTCAGATCTGTGAGAGTTGTTCTGCAGTAGGTGATGTCTGCTTTCCTTTCGGTCGTGAAAAGTCTTCTGCTTTTAGGAAAGGCTGCGGGTCTTAGATGTCAGTGAGTGTCTCAATTTAAATTCAAACTGATAAGGATAAACTTAAATTGACCCATCAAGAATTGCTTGACTGGACACGTCATGATCTTGACCGAGTGTGACAAGGTGCAGTTATATGTTGTAGCAGTCTTAGGTGAAGCTTTGAAGAGGTCTTCATTGAACTGTTGAAGTCCTATAAAAGCTATACTTGGCAAAGTTCTATACACAGTTGCCACACTAATCGATACGTAGCCCAATTAGCCACTGATGTATAAAACTAGTGTAATGTATGAGCAGATATAAATCTAATTACAATAAGTATCAACAATCTCCTCCTATTTATATCTGGTCATCATTACTACAAATGAGGGCTATAACCGACTATGTGATAGATAATAGCATGTCTAAGAGATTTATTCATTTTATAACGGAAGACATGCCTCTATCAAACAGTAGAGCACCTCTAGTGTAAAGACTAATCTAAGTGAATAAAAAGATAAGGAAATAATAGAACAACACACAGATCAGTAGCAATCAGTTTAAATAAATTTAAACTGAGTGTTTAAATTCTACGTAGATATAGAAGATGAAATAACAAGAACTTAAACAAAAGACAATTTTTTGAAAAGCAAATAATCTTCTGTATTATAAACGAGAAGTTTAATGTTTACAGAGTTTTTCAAAAAATAGGATAAATACAAAGGTTAAGGGAAAAAATAGATACACATTTTACCACGGTCGTTTCCCTTTTCCTTTGTCTGCAGCTTCTTTCTCCCTACGCTATCTCTCTAGCTCTTCCATTCTTCGAACGTATTCGTCATCGGCATCTGTGGGAAGTCTGGTGGAACGAGAGAGGTAGTCGAGTTCTTCACGAAGACGACTGTTCTCTTCCATGAGCATTCGGTTGATAGACTTCATTTGCTTCTCCTCCGTGATGGCCAGATCACGATCACGATGAGCATTCATGATGTTATGAGTAGAGTCACGAGCTATATTGTTGAGCTCGAGGGCGGGAGGGCGAGATGCGGTGTGATGGCATGGAACAACTCGTAGAAGAGGATGAGCGAGCCGGACACATTCGTCGCGTTGATGCCGACATTGATCTTGGCGTATGTGAACTCGTGTCTCATCGTCCCAAAACGGGTCCATACATCTTCTTGAAATTGCCGAAGAAGAGCGGCGATTCGGTCGTTGGCCTTGGGCCGGCGATGGCGATTCAGCGATAGCGTAGTAATGCTTGTAAGTTCGCCTAGTCGTTCATAGATAGCGTCCAGCCTTGATAAAATTTCAGCATTGGCCAGCTGAGAGGAAGATGGTTCCTGGCCAATGTGAATATGAGCGGTATCGACAGAGGAGGCGGCTTGAGGAGACAAGGGCCGGAAGGGGCATTGGAGAGGTGGAGTGGCCAGTCGGAAGAGGTGGAGTCTTGGGTTGGAATGGTGTTGGTAGAAGAGGAGATGGTTTGAGGTGGTGAGGGAGGAGGTGTTGGTGGAGAATCTAACTCAATGTCGGTGTCGAATTTTCACGGCGGCGATTGAGTGTTCGGTAATAGGTCGGTGGAGAACCGAGAAGGAGGGGGCAGGGTAGAAGAGGCTTTTGGGTTTGCGAAGATGAGGTTGGGGTTGTGGTTGATCAGGGGAGAATAGATCTGCTACTGGAGAAAGTTCAAATAGGAATTTGGCAGCAACAGAATCTATTGGTTTGGTAGGAGGGAGTTGGGTTGTTTGTGATGGTGTAGATGAGGTAGTTTGGGTAGGATGAGGTGAGATAGGGGTGGGTTTGGGTAGATGGGTTTGGTTTGGTAGAGTAGTTAAATGAGTGAAGGAGGAGGTGTAGGGGTTTGGGCTTGGGTAGGGTCCTCTGGGGATAGACTCCTCAGGAGGGTGAATTCTTGGTGCCTGCAGACCTCTTCTTCTTCCTTAGCAACTGAATTGGGGGTTCAGCTGCTTCATCGATAGAAGCAGGAATGTCTGTAGGTGGCTGGTCTTCAAAGGTTTTACGTAGTCGCCTACGTTTTGGTTTAGGTGAGGGTGCAGGTGAAGATGAGGATGGTCGTTTGGTTGTAGGAGAAGGCTGGGTAGAGGAGGTAGTTGGTTTGGCTGGTGCTGGTTGAGCTTGGGTTGGTTGGGCTGGTGAAGGTGAGGGAGATGTACCGGCAGCAGACGAAGAGCACCCGACAGTCTTGTCTTTTTGGCCTTCCTTCATCTCATTCCTTATCCACTTGGCCTGTTACTCCTTAGTGGCCACTTCATCCGCTCGAGCCTTTTTGGCCTTGGCTTTCTGCTTGGACCGTAAAATCTGTTTAGCTTCATCAGCCAGATCTTTGGCTTGTTGGTGAAGGACCTCAGCAACTTGGTCGTCAAATTTTGCAGAAGCCTTCTTGAAAGTTCTGCTAGCCGCTTCATATGCTTCCATGTTGAAGCGAGTGACTATAATCGGTACTGGCTTAGCAACCTTGTCAATGGAGACGTGCGGAAGACCTTTTTGCAACCTTCGCTTGTTCTCGTATTCTTTATACTTGTTGAAGAACGAAGCGGTCAGCTGTTTTTCCTTGGCCACCACTATAAGCTCATCTTCCTTCAAGGAAGAGTTGACCTCCTCCGTGTCTCGAAGGAGAGCATTGATCAGTCGGACGAATGGCCGTTTGCAGGTGGGGTTGTTCATCACTCTTTCCACCCATTGCTTCAGTTCGTTGAAGATAATGGCGCCGAAGTTTAGACGGGTCTGAAGGTAGACGACACTTGTAAGATTAAGCTGCTGTGCCGTGAACATATCATGTGCACCACTTTTGAACAGCAGCCCCTTGTCAATCAGGTGGCTTGTGCAGTAGACGTCCAATGGGAAGAGATTCCTCAGCATCTTCCCTTGAGGTTCCCTTGGGGTATCAACTCCCCTCATTGCTTCCTAGGCATGATCAGCCTCACCAATAGTTGACTCAAGAGCACCACCGAAATGCACACCAATAATGGTGGAGATGGTCTTGGCGGTGATGGAGATAGGACGGCCTCTAATCCATCCACGCAGAGCATTTTTATTTTTGAGCTCCATCCTTTGGTAGAACTCTTCAGCCAAGAAAATACTGTAGTCTTTGTCGTTGAGGCAGAAGAGTGGAAGAATTCAGAGGCATTCATGTCATCGCAGGCCTTGACTCCGACGGCAATAGTGCAGACAGATTGGAGGTCGATGCACATTCCGGGTATATAGAGTTTTGGGTCCAGGGCTACGATGACGTCATGAGCAACGGGAAAAGTAGGATATTCCGGAAGGTTGACATCCAAACTTGGAAGAATGTCCTTTTCTGGGTCTAGCACCTTCCTGCTGTCACGCTTGGATTTTGATGATTTTGCCTGAAAGAAATGCAGTCAAAAATTAGGGCTTTTTACCTCATGAGTTAAACAAGCAGAGATTTCAAGTTTTTATGAGATTATTGAAAATTTTGAAAAGAAAACTTGAAACCCTAGAATGTTTATAGCAAGCAAACCAGAGAAACTTATAACATAAGATTTTGACAAAGAATAAGTACTTGAAGCATATAAAAGACTGTTAGTTTCTAGGTTTTGAAGAACAACAATGGCGTATACTGTTAGTTACTCGAAAGCGACCTTTTGTATTCCAAAACATTTTGCTTAAGAGATGAAATACGAAACAGTAAACAGTGAATAGCAAGTAGTTGAGTAGAGAAGGACATACCATTGTTATCGATGAGAAGAAGAAACAAGAAGAATTTGTAAAGGTAGAGAGCAGTTGCACAGAGAGAGAGAGGGTTTGAATAGAGAGAGAAATATTTTAGACAAAGGGGTTTCGTAAAGTTTTGGAAAGGGCGGTTCAAGGTCTATTTAAAGAAAAAATTTAGCACAGAAGCGGGAACTTTAGATATTTTCTAAGTACCAATTTTTACCCTTGACCCCCTTTATTGCTTTAGAAACCTCTTTAACTGAATTAGACTAAGTAGAGATACTAACCTTTAAGTCATCCGTTAAAGGGAAGGTTACGTCTTTCGGTTAGTCTAAAACTAAGTCTACCGGTATGAAAGAAAAATTATAATATATTGAAATTAAGCAGTAGGATCAATCATACCAAGATTTCTCCTTAAATAAGCAAACCTGGTGGCATCCAGTGGCTTTGTGAGAATGTCGCCAATTGATGCTCGCTTGGAACATATTCCGCATCGATGTTACCTTTCTCCACATGATCTTTGAGGAAGTGATAACGATATCAATGTGCTTTGTCTTCGAGTGCATCATCGATTTTTGGAAACCGAATTGCCGATGTGTTGTCACACATAATTGGACAATTTGCGCCTTGATGTTGTAGTCCACTAGTTGTTGCTTCATCCATAGAAGTTGAGAACAGGCCGGGCAAAGAATGTATTCTCGCCTCGTGGTTGAGTTTGCAACCGATCCTTGTTTCTTGCAAGACCATGAGACAAGTCTATTTCCAAGGAATTGACAAGTCCCACCGGTGCTTCTTCTCGCCACTTTGCAAGTCGCATAATCGCATCCGAGTATCCAACTAAATCGAAGTTGTTGCGTTTGGAATACCGTGATGCCTAGATTTGTTGTTGTTGAAACATATCTCGATGATACGCTTTGGCAAAGAAGCAAATGTGATTCCTTTGGATCCGCCTCGAAATCTAGCACAAACACAAACAACAAACATAATGTCGTCTATCGCGGCAAAGAAGGTAAAGAAGTGAACCTATGATTCTCTGGTACATTGGTCATGTTCTCTTGCTTTCCCTTTTCATTTTTATCAAGATGGCGCCGGTAGACATTGGAGTCTCAAATCCTTTAGCTGAATCAAGACCAAATTTCTTGATTACTTCCTTTGCATATTTGGTTTGGCTGATGAAGATTCCGTCGGAAGTCTGTTGAATCTGCAGTCCTAGAAAGTAGGTAAGTTCTCCCATCATACTCATCTCGAACTTGCTTTTCATCAACTTCTCAAATCTCTTGCATAGGCTTTGGTTAGTTGATCCAAAGATGATGTCGTCCACATAGATTTGTACCAGAAGAGAATGACCTTTGTGCTTGAGGATGAACAGAGTAGTGTCTATCCTTCCTCTCACGAATCCTTGTTCTATTAAGAACTTGGATAGAGTTTCATACCAAGCTGTGGGAGCTTGCTTTAGGCCATAAAGAGCTTTCTTGAGTCGGTAGACATGATCCGCTTTGTCTTGAATGGCAAATCTCGGAGGCCGCTCAACGATATACCGCTTCTTGAAGATCACCATTCTAAAGGCACTCTTCACATCCATCCGATACACTTTGAAACGAGGCATAGGCTTTTTTTTTTGGAAACAGGGGCGGTACCCTGCAGATTATATAAATTTTATAAAATAAATAAAAGATACAAACTTGAGGGGGACAACCAGCCTTGCCCTTATAAATGGGAGGACAAAGGAGCCTAACCTCGAAAAAGGGAAATAGATACAAAAGAAATTAAGAGACTCGAATATAGGGGGTACCAATCCTATCAAGATAAATGAGGCCTCGAATTCTGGCAGGAAGGTCAGCAATATCAGAGAAATAGGAGTCTTGACCTTGGTCTCCACCAAGGTTAACTAAAGCATCAGCAACAGAATTAGCTTCTCTGTAGACGTGAACAAAGGAAATCTCCAACTCCAAGATGAGGCCAGAAAGTTTACGAAATAAATACGCACTATTCCACGGAGGCTGCGAAAAACCCTTGATACAATCCAACAAGCCTTTAGAATCAATCTCAACAATAGCACGGGAATAACCATTAGATCTCAAAAAGGTTAACCCTTGAACCAGAGCTTGACATTCAGCCATAAAACTAGAGGAAGACCCATAGAACGAGGCGAAAGCAAAGACAAGATTACCCATATAATTCACGAAGAATACCACCCCCTGAACTCTGACCTGGATTGCCACGACACGCGCCGTCAGTATTAAGCTTAACCATATTATGCTTCGGCTTGGACCAAGAAAAGGACTAAATAACTTTTTGAGCTTTACGACCAATTTTGCTAAAAAAGATAGAGCCCCAATCAATAGAATTAAATAAAACCATATCCGATATAATGGAATATATCAGATATTTAACACGATCAATGATGACTCTGGCAGAGTATCGAACCCCTTCATGATAAGCCGAATTACGAAATTTCCAAAGCTCCCAAAGAATAATGGAGGGAGTAATAGAGTGAAGAATAGAATTATTGTGCGAGAGCCACCATTCCCAGCACCTCTGATTAACCTGGGATGAGGAGCAGTGAATAGCCCCCAAGAGATTAAATTCCTTCCAAACCTGAAGAGCAGTAGGGCTAGAAATAAAGACATGGGAATAGGTTTCCAAATGGCCAGTAGCACAACAATAGCAGCGGGAGGCCATTTGGATTCCTTTGAGCATTATACTTTCATCAATTGGGATCCGACCATACCATAAACGCCACATGAAGATACTAGTATGACGAGGGAGCTTTTTATGCCAAATGAAATTAGTCGATCCGATAATCTGTCCCTTATTTCTGACCATGTCCCAAGCAGAAGCAATAGAAAAATTCCCCTTGTTTGTGAGACTCCAACATGCTTTATCAGGGAAATTATCAAGGAGAATACCACGATTAATCAGTAAATTAACAGCAGCAGTCCCTAAAACTGAACAGGCAGTGGAACAAAGCTGGTTCGAAGCAGTAAAGAGATCACAAACTCTGGGGAAATTGTCAGAGGAAGGCTGAAGAAGAAGCCCATTCGGAAGCCAATGATCCAGCCACGTAGAACAATGACCATTCCCGATAATCCAATGGATACAAGGATCTGCAATCGATCTGATCTTGCAAATACGTCTCCAGGTGAAAGAGCCGTGAGCAGATGCTAAAGACGGATGAACCAGCGAACAATACTTTCTAGCCATAAACTGAGACCACAAGCTGTTACCCTCTCGGAACCGCCACCATAATTGCATCGAAAAAGCCTGGACCACATCAGAAACAACACGAATGCCTACTCCACCTTCTGAAACAGGCCTGCAGCACTTGTCCCAGGCAATCCAATGAGCTTTCGATTTACCATCGATCGACTCCAGAAAAAGTTTGAAAAGATTTTGTTGATATGCTTAATCACTGAGGCATGAGGATCCAAGACGGCAATTTGGAACATGATGATGGATTGCAGCACAGAATTAATAAGAGTGATTTTTCCAGCTTGGTTGAGGAAGGCACCAAGCCAGGAATTCATCCTATGCTGCAGCTTCTCAATAAGGAGGTCGAATAAGGACTGCTTTTTGCGACCTTCAAAAAGGGGACAGCCAAGGTAGGTGATAGGAAGATGTTTATGGGTAAATCCCAAATGGTGTCGAATGGTGGAAATTCTGGAAGCAGGAGTCCTACTGGCCATCAGAAAGCAGCTTTTACCCGAGTTAATTAACTGCCCAGAACAACGCTCATAAGAAGAGATAAGAGATCTATGCTTCAATAAAGAATTTTTGTTTCCATTACAGAAAATAATCACATCATCTGCAAACGCTAAATGAGATATGATTGGGCATCCACTGGACGATGAATAGGCGTAATGAGGGTTACGAAGCTGCAGATCATTGAGATTACGACTGAGGACTTCGGCAGCGATAATAAATAAGCTAGGGGATAGAGGGTCTCCTTGTCTTAACCCACGGGAAGAGTGAAAGAAGCCTGCCGATTCACCATTAATCAAAACCGAGAACCAATTATTTGATATGATACGCCAAATTAAGTCAATGAAGATCTCTCCGAATCCAAATTTCCTCAGCACACTAGTTAAATAAACCCAAGAGATTCTATCAAAGGCTTTGGCCATATCGAGCTTAATAATAACATTAGACCCGTTGACTTTCTTCTGAAGAGAGTGAGATAATTCGTGAGCCAGCAATAAGTTATCTTGGATAATTCTCCCCTTGGTGAAAGCACTTTGATTGTCCGATATAATGAAGGGAAGAATAGTCGCTAACCTTGAAGAAATAAGTTTAGTGATAACTTTGTTGCAAAAGTTACACAAACTGATAGGATGGAGATCCTTGAAGGAAGCAACGGAATTGGATTTAGGAATGGTATGTAAAAGAGTACTTGTCCAAGACTTAGGCAACTCGAAACCAAAAAATAATTCAGAGACAGCTAAGTAAAGATCTTCCGCAATGATGTCCCAGCAAAAAGTATAAAAAGTACCAGAGAATCCATCCGGACCAGCCGCACTATCCCCACCAAGGGAAAAAACCACATCTTTAAGCTCAGCAAGGGAAGGAGGGGTCGTGAGCATATCATTCTGGGAGGATGAAATAACAGAAGGAATAGCCAATAGAAGATCTTCTTCACCATATTACCATTCATGTCAGCAATTTTGTGGATATAAAGATTTTGTCGAGTCTGTTTAACCGAAGAATGAAAAAGCTTAGTATTCCCATCGCCTTCTTTAAGCCACCTTAAATGGGATTTTTGCCGCCAGAAATCTTCCTCAATCTTGAGCCTATATTGAAGATCAGCTTTTGCACGGTGGAGAGCCTCTCTATTAGTCGGGGTAATGTCTGCCTCACAAATGATTTCCTTAGCTAGAACCTCATCCTCCACAATTTTAATAGCCTGGAAAATATTACCAAAAACACTCTTGTTCCAGACTTTCAAAGCTCGTCGAACCTCCTTAAGCTTATTAGCAAACTTAACCATAGGCCTGCCATAATCTATTTTAGTCCAAGCATCTTTGACAACATCCAAAAAATCATGATGAGAAGTCCAGATGTTCAGAAAACGAAAATTATAAGAGCTAGGAATAGCACCAGAATTAATCGAGAACAGGATAGGGGAATTGTGGCGACCCGACCCGGATCCCAAGACGAGATCCCGAGGTCGTGCCGCTTTCAAAAGGCACATAACAAAATCAAATAGCAAATAGTGGGTAAGGCCATAACGGCTATACGCCAAAAAATTTAACACATGCGGAAGCGTAATATAATTAAACAGTGGCGCCCGAGCTAACAAGCTCAAACTAACACAACCTTAGAGATAATGAATCTCTTGGTCCAAAAATAAAATCATGTGATAATAATTTATAGCAGTTATATACCAAGTCATCGGAGACGTTACGGCCGGAACCCAACATTAAACTAAGTCTACAACTATAGTCTAACATGCTTAACGGTTAAAAACATGCCGGATAACAAACATAATAAACTAACCAATACATGGTTAAAACAACTAAAGCATGATCATCAAAAATACACAAGGCACGACTAACACATGTCGGCTCTCAAAACATTAAGTACTAATTAACATAAGTACTAATAATCAAACACACAAAGTCTTGCTACCCCACATAAAGTTTATATAACTTTATGTTCCTATCGTCCTTGCCAAAAGAAAACATACTAAAATTACAAGGTACGTAGCAACCTCGTCAAAGCTTCACCAACGCAACTTGATAAATACTTCGAACCACTCGCACGGCTCGGATCTAGGGAAAACAATCAAAACAAATAGGAGTAAGTCATAAAGACTTAGCAAGTTACTAACATAACTTCCTGTCATGGCATCATGCTCAACAATAATAATTCATGCTATTGGCATAATATACATTTCATAAATAATCATGTCAAGGCATTCATACTTAACAATCTTGAATATCATGTTATCAACAAGTATAACATTTCATTAATTCAATCAACCATCATTTCATATCATATCATATTCACGTAGCACATTATTCACATATAAGCACTCGTGAGTCAATTCATACAAAAGGGATGTGATATCGTTACCCTTTTTCCGCCATGTCGCTCTGCAAAAACATGTGCAAAACCTTTATGTGTCCTCGATATCCCTTTCGTGGATATCGACGCCCCGAGACATTTCCTTTCGAGTTCCGATAGTTATCAAAGTCATGTTTCCATACTACAACCGAGATCAACTACTTCCCTACCGTGGCCATCGATAGAGGGTGTGTGCAATCCGGCGGCGATCCATCAAAATCACGAATCTCACAATTCGTGAAGATGATGCATCGTCCCGCCCAAAAACTCAACAAACCGACTCAACTGACTCAAACTTCAAGCACACGTAATACATTATCATATGCTCAAATAAGTAGGCATGTACTCTACAATCATCTAGTCATGCTTTTACTTCACAACTAGCACATAATCACATTAGAGATAAAATCAAGGCTCTAATCATCAAGTGTTCTTCATACACTTTAAAATGCTTGGAGGCTTAACCTCCATTAATACTACCCCAAAATTCGTAGGACTTAGGCATATTACTCCTTAATGTCATACTAACCCAATGGTCAACTCCGTTGAGTCATAATCAATCTTTCAAAATTAGGGTATAGAAGCCGTTGGCTTCAATACTCTCCTATGTCCATACTAACATGAATAAATAGGTTACTAAGGTCATTAAACCCATAAGACCCCAAATCAAACATTTAAGTATGCAACATAGAATCACAGTCACAAGTTAGGCATATATATTCATTCACAAGTCATCAAACATGCTCCCAACACTTAAACAAACAAGATAGAATGATTTATCATATATATCTACCCTTGAATATCATCATAAACATACTTTACAATCTGTTTACTAAGGTTATTAAACCCATAAAACTCCAATCAAACAATTAACTAGTCAACATATAATAGAAGTCACAAACAAGGCATATATATTCCTTCTTTCTATTTCATCAAATACGAGTCTAACCATTTCATCAAATATGCTCCCATCACTTAAACAAATAAGATAGCATAATTCATAATATATCTCTACACATGAATATCATCATAATCATACTTTACAACATGTTCATCCAACCAAAATTTCATCATCTAGCATATAGTGAAACATGGCATCTCTACAAGCATAACCATTTCATCAAACATGCTCCCAACACTTAAACAACAAGGCAGAGTGATTTATCATACATTACTACACATAAATGACATTATAATAAGGGTTTATAATCTGTTCATAATCTATTCATACAACCGAAAATGCAACATTTAGCATATACGAGAACATAGCATCTCTACAAGCCTAACCATTTCATCAAACATGCTCCCAATGCTTAAACAACAAGGTAGGGTGATTTATCATACATTACCACACATAAATAACATCATAAACATGGTTTATAATCTGATCATACAACCGAAAATGCAACATTTAGCATATACGAGAACAAAGCATCTCTACAAGCCTAACTATTTCATCAAACATGCTCCCAATGCTTAAACAACAAGATAGGGTGATTTATCATACATTATCACACATAAATAACATCTTAAACATGGTTTATAATCTGTTTATAATCTGATCATACAAACAAAAATGTAACATTTAGCATATACGAGAACATAACATCTCTACAAGCCTAACTATTTCATCAAACATGCTCCCAATGCTTAAACAACAAGGTAGGGTGATTTATCATACATTATCACACATAAATAACATCTTAAACATGGTTTACAACCTGTTTATAACCTGTTTATAATCTGATCATACAATCAAAAATGTAACATCTAGCATATACGTGAACATATCATCTCTACAAGCCTAGCTATTTCACCAAACATGCTCCTAATGCTTAAACAACAAGATGGAATGATTTATCATGCATTATCACACTTAAATAGCATTAAAATTATGATTTACAAACTGATCATAATCTGTTTACACAACCCAAAATACATCATTTAGCACATACAAGATCATGGCATCTCTACAAGCCTAACTATCTCATCCAATATGCTCCCAATACTTAAACAACAAAGTAGAATGGTTTGTCATGCATTACCACACTTAAATGACATCAAAATCATGGTTTATAATAGGTCTATAATCTGTTCATACAACCCAAATTCATCACATAGCATAAACTAGAACATGGCATCTCTACAAAGTCCTATGTGCTCTCATTGACCTCATATAGCAAGATTGTTTTCCCTAGGGTCAATGAGGCTAAAAGAAATAAGAAGAGATGTTGTAACTCACCTTAAATCAGTCCTACAAGATGTACAAAACGTCCATGCAAAGGTGGGTACGTGATCTCCTTGACCTCCTCTCCTCTTCTATGGTTGGGTTTTGGAAATGGCTTCCTCAAGACTTGGCCACCATTGTTGATCACCCAAGAACCTTCAAGAACTCCTCTCTAACCTTAGAGAAATGATCAGCCACGTTTTTGGAAAGAGATGACAGAAAATGGAAGGCTTAGTGGGTGTATTGGCTCCCCCAAGGCTTGCAAAGGTGAGTGGGAAGAGTGGCCAATGCATGTAGTGCATGTTGATGTTCTCTCCTTGCCAAGTGGCTTGCATGCACTCAAAGCTCCCAAAACTTGTCAAGAATGCAGAGGAGGATAGATAGGTCAAACTAGGTGGTTTAGGTGGGTTAGGTTGGGTTTGGATAGGTTAGGTTGGCCAAATAGAAAGTCTAACACACAATGAGTGGTCAACTATAGTAGACCAGAATTTGGGTCATTTTACAAAATGGTCCTGTACCGAAATAAACGTCCTAAAATTACAAAAAAAAGGTATGTTTAGAAATATCTATGAGTCTAGGTTCTAACACATCAAACGGATCCGAATTCGAAGTTTCGCACACAAAGTTATGGCCAAAATACTACAGACCTATCGTGGCCTTCGAAAATACGCGAATTTCCGAAAATCAAACTCGAGCATGTGTAAACGTTTACATGACCACTCAAAAATAATTCTAAGTTAATTCCCAAATGTCCCCTAGTCATCTAGGGTCAAAATAATACCAACCGAAAAATTTGTACAAAGAAGAAGAACGACAAGTAGCAAAGTAGCAATCAAACCGTCGATTCGACAAGCATTCAAACAAGATTTAAATCATATTAAGGATATTATGAATGATATCTAATACTTACATATATGCATCCTTATTGAAGTCTAACACATCTAAACATGTTATTTAATCATCATGTAAAGATCTAGGACCAAATCGAGGTCGAACACAAAAACCCGAGTAAACTCTCAATCGCCGCATTTCGATTATCGCCGAAGTTACGACTTGTGACTTTAGCAAGTTAACAACTAAATGACATCTCTTAAAAGTATTTTGGTCTTAATGTGATCTCTCATACACATCTAGACTCTCTCAGAAATCAAATAAGCGATCCACAAGGGAAGAAGTGCGAGCATTGCACGCAATTCAAGCTAACCGGGAATCGGGGTCTTACAGGAATGGTCAGAACAGGTTCTGTTAAGATGCTCAACTTGAGAGGAGAACTCGGAAGACCAAGCAAGATTACAGACAGCCCGATCAAGACGCTGGAAAATAGTAGCGTTGCCATCTCTGTTATTGCTCCAAGTAAATTGGCTGCCTTGAAAACCCAGGTCGAATAATCTAGCAGCATTTAGACAAGCTTGGAACTCATGAGTGCCTTGTCTATCCCAGCCGTTGCCACCTATTTTTTCGTGAGGGTTTAAAATGATGTTAAAATCACCAGCTACCAGCCAAGGAGAATTAAGGAATTCAGCCCCCATATCTATAATATCGCTCCAAAGGTACTGCCGCTCAGCCACAGAACATTTAGCGTAGATAGAAGAAACAAAAACTGCATGATCCCAGGTGTAATGTCTAATACTTATAGTGAGATGCTGAATCGAGTCATGAATAACCTGGCAGGAGAACACTGATTTAGCAAGAATCCAAATAGAATTAGCTACATTACAATAAAAATAGCGAAATTTAAGCTTCTTCGCAATAAAAGGAAGTTGAGCCTTATCAATCATAGGCTCGCTGATCAAAATGAGAGAGATTTGATGTAGCGAAACCAACTTCTTAAGACGGGAAACCGTGGAATCATTACCCACTCCCCGAATATTCCAAAAAAGGGTTTTAATCGTCATGAGAAACCACCGATTTGGAACCAAGTTGGGCCTTAGAGTGCGTTTTCGATCTAGTATTTCTTTGAGAGGCAGGGACTTTTGGCGGCTTGTCTTTACGTTTTCCTGGACCCGACGTTTCCAGATTGAGTGCTTCGAACTGAGCAGAGTTCACGTCATTGACTTCCTCTTCAATGGATTGCAATTTTCCTCATTAACAACATTAGGGTTAGCATTAGGGCAAGTGCTCTCCTTATTTAAAGTAGTATTCGTGGGATCAGTGGCTAAGTTTCTGCTTTGATTGGAAGAATTGTCTTTAACTTTCCACATAGTACTTGGACCTTTGCTCAGGTTTTTAGAGCCAACATGAGCATTATTTTCATTGACAGGTAACTTATCCGGATGACTAGAAGCCTGATTGGAAGCCATAATTTTACATTCACCTTGGCTGTGACCTTGCCTACGGCAGAAAGAACAATAGTGGGGAAGTTTTTCAGCGAGAATGGGCTGCCAGAAACCTTCCATGGCAGATCCGCAGTCCACCCAAACTCTAGTGGGAAGGGGCTTAGTGAGGTCAATTTCGATACACACCCGAGCCAAACTCGGTCTAGAAAGATTTGCTGTAGGAGAGTCCATGATGAGGGGTTTACCAATGAGGCCAACAAGAGAGAAGAGGGCTGGTTTGTTAAATAAGAAGATCGGAAGTCCTGGAAGTTCAAACCAAACTGGTACAATGGGACTCTCCACTTCCGGCCAAAAATAAGGCGTCCACTTAAAAACACGCATGGGATAAGAGCCTAGGTACCACTGATCTTTAATCCAAAGACGTTGATAATCGGCTTCATGGTGAACATGGATTAGAACATGCTTGGCATCAAGGTGACCAAGAGTAACATCGGCCTTTAGGCCGAAAGTAAGGAAGTTTTTGCGCAAGACATCCATGGATGGCCTGCCATGGGAGAATTTTCCAACAAGGGTTAGAGAAAAAGGTTTGGAGAGTAAGGTAACCAGATCAGGAGAAACCTTCAAACATGGTTCCCCTTTATAACTAGCAGGCGGAATAAGAGGAAAAGAGGATGGGGATGGAACAGGAGCAACCACCGAAGCAAAGGTTTTTGTAAAAGTGGGAGATGGAGGTGAAGGAGGATCAACGCCTGCAGAGGACGCCGCCATGCAGGACCAAGCCTTGGAGGAGGCCGAAACCTAACACCAAAAAAACCTAGAGAGAATTTAGATGGCCAAAAATACCACAAAAGAGGCATAGGCTAGAAAGAGTCTGATTGCCTCTAATCTAGCAACAGGAGCAAATGTTTCATCGAAGTCAATCCCTTCTTCCCTGGTAGCCTTGAGCAACCGCCTAGCTTTGTTTCGATGACATTTCCATCTTCATCTCTTTTGTTTCTCAGAAACCCATTTGGTGCCGATAATCGGATGATCACGCCTTTGAACTAAGCTCCACACTTTGCATCTTTCAAACCGTTCAAATCTTTTTGCATAGCTTCAATCCAGTTATGATCTCCAATAGCTTCATCAATCTTCTTTGGCTCGAGTTCAGATACGAATGCATATGCAAACATAGTCTCTTCTCGAACTCTATTCCTCGTACGAACTCATGTGTTGAGATCACCAATTATTTGAGAAATGGGATGATCTCTTGTTTCAATAATGGTTGGAGGAAGATCACTTCTGGTTGGTTCTTCCCTTAAGAATTCTGTAGTAGGTTGAGGAGATTCACCAAAATCTGGTTCAGAAGAGATAGGATCTTCGAAACCCTTATTTTCTGGTGAACAAGAAGGATGAGTGGTCTGCAAAGGTGTTTGAGGTAAGATAGAAGAGATAGGTTCTGGGTCAACAGAAGAGTTGGAACTGGCATCGGCAGAGTTGAAGTCTGCCGGTGAAGGGTTAGTGGTACTGGAAGGGTCTGCAGTTGCAGGTTTCTGATGAGGAGTGGAAGTAGATGTTGTATTTGTACATGTCTCATCATTATCAGAATCATTAGCAACATTCGGAGCCTTTCTAGGCTCTAACAAGTCATATTCATTAAAAGAAACATGCACAGATTCTAAGATTTTTAGATGAATTTTACTGAAAATGCGAAATGCTTTTGAATGTTTGGAATACCCCAGAAAAATTCATTCGACTGATTTTGCATCAAATTTTCCTCTATATTCTTTTCCATTATGAAGAATAAAACATTTACAGCCGAAGATTTTAAGAAATCCTATGTTTGGGGCTCTTCCTCTCCATATTTCATATGGAGTTTTGTTATGAAACTTGTTTACCGTGGATTTGTTCTCGTAAAACATGCAAGTGTTGACGCTTCGCCTAAGTACTTGGAAGTTTTGCTTCGCCAAAGATTGTTCTTGCTACTTCAATCAGTGTTCTGTTCTTCCGTTTAGTTACACCATTTTGTTGAGGAGTTCCGGCAGAAAAGAAGTTGTAGCCGATCTCGTGGTCATCACAATATCTTTCTACACCATTGTTCTTGGATTCAGTGCCATTGTCAGATCTTATGTCACTAATGTCTTCAAGCTTTTGAGTTTGAAGTTTTCTGAAAAGAGCGGTGACTAGATCATATGTTTCATCTTTTGAAGTCATTGTTTCAATCCAGGTGAACCTAGAGTAGTCGTCAACTACTACAAGTGTATACTTGTCTCCAGAAATACTGACTGTAGTGATTGGTCCAAAGAGATCCATATGCAGAAGTTGAAGAGGTGTGTTTGTTGACAAGACATACTTTCTTTTGAAGGAAGACTTGGAAAGCTTTCCTAGCTGGCAAGCTTTACAACTTCTGTCATGGTCGGCAGACACCATAGGTAGACCTTTGACAAGCCCATTTTTGGAGAGCTTGAAGAGGTGCTTGAAGTTGAGGTGACTGAGACGCTTGTGCCATAGCCAACTGTTGTCATGAACGTTGTTAGCTACTAGGCAAAGGCTTGAGAATCTCCCTAGAAGATTTAAGTCCACGACATAGACGTTTCCTTGTCTATTGCCGGTCAGTATTATAGAGCAGGATTCACGATCTTTGATGAGGCACTGATTGGAGTTGAATTGGCATATTAATCCTTTGTCGTAGAATTAGGATATGCTCAAAAGATTGTGCTTTAAGCCACTCACTAGAGAGATTTTGTTGATGGAGAGACTTCCTCTAGTGATTGAGCCATATCCAATCGTCTTTCCTCTTGCATTGTCTTCGAAAATAACAGTGGGTCCTTTGGCTTCAGCTATATCTGTAAGTAGACTTCTGTTTCCTGTCATGTGTCTTGAGCAGCCACTGTCCATGTACCAGATGTCTTTGTTTTCTGATTCTATAGCCATGAAGCATTCCTGAAAAAGATTTAAAGAAACAAGGTCCCCTTTATTTTCTTTTGGGTCCTAAGGATTAGCAACCTTTTGGGACCCATACCTGCCTAACCTTGAGAGAACTAGGTCTCTCAGATTTTGGAGTGAACCTTAGCAGGCATTCTGGGGCCAGATGGCCTAGGCAATTGCAAGAATGACATAAATGGAAATTCCATAGAGAAGTGTCAGTGGCTTTAGCTGAAGAGTGATTATGATTATCCTTTTTCTTAACATTCATTCTTGGTTCAGCTTGCTTGTTGATGGTAGACTTAATTGGTTTCTTTTGAATCTTCCTAGGTATGTTACCACCAGACTTAGCTTTGGCTTGTCTGTTGATTACTCTTTTAGGAGGATTCGGTAGAATACCTTTAAGTTTACTTTCAACAGGCATAGGTGCCTTGCCTGTTTCATAGACAAACTTGATAGTCACCGGTAGAGATTTAGTAGGTCTACCGCCAGCAGACTTTGCCTTAGCAGAGTTGTTACCGGCAGACTTTAGTTTCTCTTCCGTTACTTTCTTAGGTTTCTCATCTGAATCAGTAATCTTGGCTTTCCTTTTCTGAGCTTTGGGGTAAACATAAGGAACACTTGAATAACCAAGGCCTTGTTTCCCTTTGTTTCCGAACGTCTGTTTAGAGAAAGATATATCATTAGCAGTCTTGGAGGATTCACCTTTCTCTGTGACTGATGGGAATGTCATACTGGGCTCATCCGAATATCCTATGCCAGATTTATCTTTACATGATTTTTGGCTAGAAAGAATTTCTTCAAAGGAATCCTTGGAGCTGTTCCAAGAGTCAATTGTCTTTTGCAAGGCAATTTTCTCTAGGTCAAGTCCTTTGATGTGCTCAGTTAGACATTCAATTTTGTCACAGAGGAATTTGTTTTCTCCTTTGAGTTTGATACTTTCTCATTGACAGCTATTGAGAGTTTGAATCTCAACTGCTATCCAAGATTTCTCAGCAGTAAGTTTCTCACAGTTCTTGGCAAGTTTTACATAGGCTACTCTAAAGGAATTGAATTCTTCAAGCATATCTTGATTATCCTTGAGAAGTTCTCACTGTTGATATCACTTTTATCCAAGGGACTAGGTGAGATTTCGACTTCATTTTCAGAGTCATAGGTGGGACCTGAATCATGAGCTATTAAGCATACGTTAGCTTGCTCACAATCATCCTCTTCCTCTTCTGAATCAGTCTCAAACCATGTAGCAACCTATTTGTCTTCTATGTCTTCAACCAACATACCTTTTTGTTTTTGGAATTTTTTATAAGTAGGTTTTCGGTATGCTTCAAATTTAGGCTTTGGACATTTGGAGGCAAAATGACCAGGTTTTCTACAGTTGTAACACACAAGCTCTTTTTAGATGAGCTTTCACAAGTTTTTCTGAAAGGTTGTTGGTGTGTGTTCTTCCTTCCATATTTTGCAAATTTTTGAAAACGTTTTACAAACATAGCAAATTGTTCATCTGAGAGAAAATCATTTTCACTGGAGGAAGTGGAAGGTTTGTTTTCAACAGTGGTTTCTTCTTGGACCATGGCTGGTAAGGACACAGTTCTGAACTATTTGTCCTGCTCTAGAGCTTGATTTACTTCGAGCTCATAAACCTTCAAACTTGTGTAGAGACTACGGAGAGTCATCTCGTTTAAGTTTTTGGATTCTTTCATAGCAGTAGTCTTAACATGCCATAAGCTACCTAGAGAGCCTAGAAACCTCATGTTCATTTCCTTTTTGTCATAAGTTTTACCAAGAGAGAAGCATCTATTTATTACCTCGCTGAAGCGATCGTATTCTTGTCTCAAGGTTTCCTTTGGATCCTTTTTGAAGGAGTCAAACTGCTGGATGTATGTGTATTTTCTGTTATCTCTTGTGTCTTGGTCTCCTTCCAAGTATTCCACAAGAGCTTCCCACATCTCTTTTGCAGTTGTACATCGGATCACTTGCTGGTATGTGCTTGTGTCTAGAGAGCTAGTAATGATGTTGATAGCTTTACTGTCAAGCTCTACCAGTTTTCTGTCGTCCTCTGTCTATTCTAATTCTTCTTTGGGAACTTCTGGAGGATTCCCAGCGATGGAGGCTAGAAGGTTGGCCTTCATTGGTACATATTGTCCTGCAGTAACGCACTTCCATAATCTGTTGTCAATAGAGTTCATAAAACGCATTACCTTATCCTTCCATACATCGAAATGGCCTTCGTCCAATATTGGGACGTGGTTCACATTAGATGTAGGCAGCATGTAGTGTGTTTGTGCCATTGGATCGAATCTATCAAGAGTTTAATCTCAGAAAAACTTGTTTTCAAGGAGTAAGGCTCTGATACCAATTGTGGGTCCCAACGGGCACAATAATAAGCTAAAGGGGGGGGGGTTGAATAGCTTATTATACACTTAAAAACTTTTAAGTAAGTTCTTTGAAAAGTACTTTCAATCTATTGATAAGATTGAAGTAGCGGAAGTCTTTCAATGAAGCTGGTTCAGGTCTGCCGATAAGGACTACCGGTAGACCTTAACAAGGTTACTTAAGTTTTGCTGTAAAGGATAACGGTAAATAAAGTTGTAAGCAATTCAATAAGTAGATAGACAGAAAAGGAATTAACACGAGTATTTTGGGATGGTTCACACTATAAAGAGTGCTACGTCCACCACCAAGGCAGTCAACCTTGGATTTAAATAGTGCACTATGTTTTCCACTAGATCTATTACAAAGAATATTCCCAATGGATCGTGTACAAAATATTGACTTGTGTTTGGGGGTTAAGGAATTAAATATCTGTGTAAACATGATATTTAATTCGTGCAGAAGAATAGCTATTGAATGAAAGCAACAAGAAGTACAAAATAAATGTTGGTGCACAACTTCTTGTTGTTGACGAGGACTTCTGGATCTGTTGAGGATCTCTTGAATGCACTGAGTAATAAGACTTTGAGTTGTTGTAAGTTTTCAGAGCAGTTCATCAAATCTCTTTTTCTTCAGTCTTTAATGGCAGCATTTATAGCAGGAGCATTCTTGAGATCCATTGGAGAAGACGAAGACTTAACAACTCTATTAGGTTTAATGCATTAAATGCATGGGGCTGTCAATCAAGAAATTCGTCTTCACAGATATCGAGCAGGGAATGAGTACAGAGATCTTCTGGAAGTTGGGCAATCTGGATGTCAGATCTGTGAGAGTTGTTGCAGACAGTAGGTGACTCTCTGCTTTCCTGCTTTCACTGTTCAGGCTGTGAAAAGTCTTCCTGCTTTTCGGAAAGCTGCTTTCGACGGGTCTGAGATGTCAGTGAGTGTCTCAATTTAAATTCAAACTGATAAGGATAAACTTAAATTGATCCATCAAGAATTGCTTGACTGGACACGTCATGATCTTGACCGAGTGCAGACAAGGTCTGCCGTTGTATGTTGTAGCAGGTCTTCCGGTGAAGCTTTGAAGAGGTCTTCCGCTGAACCTGTTGAAGTCCTATAAAAGCTATACTTGGCAAAGTTCTATACACAGTTGCCACACTAATCGATACGCAGCCCAATTAGCCACTGATGTATAAAACTAGTGTAATATATGAGTAGATATAAATCTAATTACAATAAGTATCAACAATAACCTAGACATTTTTAGTCAGTTATAAGAGGTTATCGTAGTTTTTAAGCAGATATGAATTTAAAGTGCTTTGATGGTCGGACCTACTAATGTAGGCTGCCTACGTATTCCTTATTAAAGGAAATCAGACCAAACGTAGTTCAGGCCAAAAACCTAAACTACAACCAAATGAGGATGGTATGTCCTTCGGATCAAGATCCGATCAAGAACACAACATGAAAAAGATTTTTGTGTTTTTTGAAAAAACCGTATTCAAACGGTCGAGAACGGCCGCCCAAATACGGTATGAAGATTTAAATGTTTTTCGGGAACCACATTTCAACCGGTCAAAACATGTTAAGAAGAATTTTCAAAATTGTGTTTGACTGGTCAATACCTTGTTTCCAAACATAACCAGAAAATTTTCAAATTTCCAGAAAACTGCACTCGACCGATAAAAATCCGTCGTCGAGCACGACAAAGAAAACTTTCTTCAAGTATTTTCGAAAATTGGTAAAGAAAACATTCTTTTTCCTTTCCTTTTTTCTCGCTCTCTCTGTTTTTTTCCAAATATTCCTCTTTTTTGTGTTTTTTTTAAATATTCATCTTTTTTTGTTTTTGAAATATTCATCTTTTTTTTTTGTTTTTGAAATATTCATCTTTTTTTTTGTTTTTGAAATATTCATCTTTTTTTGTGTGTTTTTGAAATATTCATCTTTTTTTTTTGTGTTTTTGAAATATTCATCTTTTTTTGTGTTTTTGAAATATTCCTCTTTTTTCTTTTCTTTTTTTTGAAAAACAAAACTCATTTTGAAAAAGAGTTTTTCTTTTATTTGAAGAACAAAACAAAACTTTTCTTTAAAAAAAAAAACTTTCCTTAAAAGGAAATTATTCCGAGGTCAGGGTAAGAATATTGTACCTGACTTACCTTTTCGCGCCCGGGTGGCTGCCGCGGATTCGGCTGATCTTAGCATTTCTGCCACTCTCGCCGGAGACTTTATTATTATTATCTTTTCTTTTATTTCTTTTCTTTTCTTTCTTTTTCTTTCTTTTCTTTTTCTTTCCTTTTTTTTTTCTTTTTCTTTTTCTTTCCTTTTGCCACTGATTTTATTTTTTTTTGTCGATTTTGTGGCTGACTTGCTCAGGATATTATTTTTCTTTGTCCTCTAATGGATGGTCGTCAATTTTTGGTTAACAAGATTAACTTCGTTAACCTTTCGTTAAGCTCAGGGACCATTTTGGAAACTCTGAAACTTGAGGACTAAAGTGTCGCAGCTTCAAACTTTGGAGGGGGAAAAGGAAAAATTCTCTTTTCCTCCCTTTATCATGGACGGGGGTGAGGGAAAGAAGCTTACTGCTTCTTCCTTCTTTTCTTTCTCTGCTTCAGCGACGCCATTGTTGCTGCTTTCCGTTTTCTTTTCTTATTTCTTCAATTTCGCTCACTTTTCTCAGTTTTCTTCCGCCAATTTCAGTGTTTTGTTTAGCAGATGGTATCTTCTTCTCGATCCAGGAAGGGGAAGGCTCCCATGCACCCAGAATCTAACGAGAGGAGGAGAGAGCCTCCTCGCGTGGTCCGGAATAAGCTCAACTATCGGTATTCTGACGATGATTGGGGCAATATTTTGCGAGATCGGGACACTCACGTGTCCAATCTTCCTCCCACCACTGTAAGTTTCTTTCTTTTTCAAGATTTTTCCTGGCTATACTTTAGATTTGCTAAATTTCTGCACTGTTTGGAACTTTTGGAGCACTCCTGACTTTATTAGTAATGTATATGTATGTCCTATTTATGCCTAAATGATGTAATTAAGTAGTGATGCATGAAATTTCTATGATTTATTTTTGCGATGCATGATTTGAACTAGTGGTCACTATTTGGCCCTACTATGCATGATTTATATTATAAATGCAAATGAGGCTATATGATGCATGTTTTACACTAAAACATATTTTTGCATGCAATAGAATCACGAGACGGACTTTTCGGGATACAATTTAAATTTTTCCGAAACGCATTTTCGGGCATATTTTCGGATAAAAATGGGACAAAACAGATATATTTCATGCCCTTAGATTCATTTTTCAAGCATGCAAATGCCGCAGGGACATAGTAAATGCCATAAAAATATTTATTTTGATGATTAGTGGCACTTTATTTTCTTTTTAGCGTACCCCTATGGCAGCTCATTGGACAATGAAATGCATATAATGGATGCATGAACTATTTTATTTGATGCAGATGCAATGCAGAACAATTATAGGATGATGCATGAATATTTTCATATTTTATTATGTACATGGTAAATGCAGTCTAACATGCACTTTTATGATGTTCAGGATGCAAAAATAACTATTTAAATGCAAAACAACTTACACATAATTTTTTTTTATATAAATATTTGTTGTAAAAGAATATGGTATATATGAACAACATATAGACTCTTCTTTTTTTTTTCATGTAAAAGAATAATGTTTAATGAAAATAAATATTTATTCACATGCAAATTTGTGTACATGTATAAAAATGGTATGTGTTTAAAATTATTTTATTTTATTTTTTACTACATGAACAAGGTTTTTTTTTTTTTAGCATGCTGCAATTTTAAAACTTATGAAGTACAATGCATGCAACATGTTCATTATTTATTTATACTTATTTATTAAAAGATTGTACAGAGAAGAAAATAAGGATAGGGGACTTACCTTTTCTCTTCTTTTTTTTTTTTTAAATTCGCAGGCAATTCACAAGGGTGCGAGCAACATGCGCCAACGTAGCTGAGATTTACGCTATGTTGCCCGAGGTGGCGCAGTTATTGGTGGAGGCGTCCGGCTTCAGTGTCTTTATAGATTCTTTCACCCACTTCACCAACTACTTGCCCATCTTCGATGTGCTCAGGGACTTCTGGTGGGACACCACCCATACTTTCCACTTCAGCTGGGGGGAGGCGACCATGACCTCGTGCGATTTTGCCGCGATCACGGGCATTCCTACCAGCATAGGGGAGACCCTGGCTCCTGATTTCACTTTTTTTTTCTCCTGATTTCACTCTCCGTCGACGTAGGGAGGAGGTAGTGGACCTCCTGGGTTTTGAGCTGGAATTTAAATCAACGGATGAGATTCTTATCGGCAGCGTTCGGAACTGGCTCCTCAGCAATGCTGGGCGGGTGCCGGCTGATGATGTTGCTGCCGTGACTCGAGTGGCAAGAGCGTTTCTATTTTTCTTTCTTGGCACATCGCTCTTTGCCAACTCCTCTGTCTCCCTGAGGGTTTCCGTCCTGGCTTGTCTGGCAGATTTTGATCGGATCCCTTTATATGACTGGGGACAGGCAGGCTTGGCCGAACTGTATGCTTCTATGGATAGGGCCTGCCGGAATGACTCGCCGACTCTGAATGGGTTTGCCCCGGCGTGGGAGGTACATGCCTTTTCCTGCTTTTCTTTCTTTTTTTTAATTATATATATTATTTATATACATTATTTTTTTCCTTTTTTTTAATTGATAACCTATATATATCTTTTTTTTTTTTTTTGCAGGTCTGGGCCTTCTCATTTTTCACATTTTCGCCGGGTCGTCTCATTCGGCGAGTTTATCAGCCTCCATATTTGTCCCAGTATGTTGATAGTAACAGGGTGGATCCGATTGAGGACGGTGGTTGCAAGGATAGGGAAAGAGTGCTGGAGGGGATTATTAGCTCGAGTCCTGGTATAGTGCACTTCCTTCCTTGGGAGGGTCTGGAGGGTCATTATGCTGTTACTTTGATGCTCAGCCGCTGCCGGATACTGATGGTTTCCATTATGGTGGATTCTTTATATATGGGCGAACGGGTGAACCGTCAGCATCAGTCCATTCTAGTAGCTCCAGTGGCACCTCATCGGCCTCCTTTCTGGGTGATAGAGCCCGATCGACTGCCCAACAGGTATCAGTACCTGGCGAAATACCTCATGCCAGCGATAGATTATCCAATGATGGCGTATGAGGATTTCCTGAGATTAGTGTCTGCATCCCCCTCTTCCTGCTCCTGTCGTGCCCAGGCGGCATTCTGATGCTTCTGCCAGGCCAGGGTCGTCTACTTCATCTCTCGACGAGAACCTGATGTTTACGGAGCCTGATGATGTCTTTTCTACCTTCCAGTATCAGTGGGGAGGTGGCATGGTAGAGCAGGTTTTCCCTGATGTCGAGATTCCAGAGGAGCGTCGTGTCCCGGAGCAGGCTCGTTCGGTAGACACGTTTACCTTAATTGTTTCTTTTATTTTTTTTCTATATATATATTTTTTATGTTTTCTTATGCACTCATATATATACATTTTTTTCATCATCATTTTTTTTTGAGATTAACATATTTCTTTTTTTTTTGTAGGTGAACGTGTCCACTTATAAGAAGCTGCTGCGGGGCTTTTTCAAAGATCAAGAGCGTATCGAACTTGTCGATGAATTTTCTTGCGGGGAGCAGCGTGGCACGCCGAGATGACGATGATGATGATGATGATGATGATATCGGGTCGAGCCGCGGCCGGGGCAGAGGTCGGGGATACAGAATCAGTGGCACAACGGGTCTCAGGGTCATAGGTGGTGGCCTTAACAGGAGTCAGTCGTCCCGAGCACATTAACTTCGAATTCCTGCGAATATTAGTATCTTTTTTTTTTGTATTGTATATACATATTTTTTTTGTAAAAGAAACCACTAAAAACATTATGGTATAATGCAATATAAATGTATGTGATGCAATATATTACACATGCAAAAATAAATTCACATAGAAAATAAAGCTATACCAGACATCTAAAGGGTAATGGCACGCTGTACTTTAAGAAAGGGGGTTTATGAGAATACACCTTTGGATCGGAGTGGGCTTTTCAGGTGATATCGGAAAAGGAAGATGGCCGCATCCCTTATTCTTTCGGTGCCCTGTAGCTATTGAGCCCGTGCTCGTAGCCACCTTTCATAGCCTCTCTTTTCTTTTCGCAATCAGACGCAGGAACAGCGGAGTGTCGGATTAATAAATCGGGATACAAGGCAGATTTCTCAGCACAGTAACCAGCACCTGGCGCGGCCATAAGGGGACTATGGCGCGGCACCAAGGGGCTTCCTTGGTGGTGCCATACATTCCTCTATGCAACCACTGTTTACTCTACTATTCACGTACTGTGCACTGAACTGTCCGTTTTCTCTTTTTTCGGTATAAATTCAGGCGGAAATCAGCTCGATTCTTCACCAATTCACTTCGTCCCTTTCTTTTAAAAACTCACCAGCTTCTTCCTTTCCTGCCATTGCTATTCTCAGCCGCATAAAATCTCTCACATCTCTCTTTATAAATGGTTGCCCGTATTCCTACGGCTCTGGAAATTGAGATTTACGAGAACGCCCTGGATTTTTGGATCCTTTCCCTGTGATTTGATGAGAGGGACTGGTTTGAACATCTTTTCGGGTTCAGGTGCCTTCTGTCCTGGCGGAACGTCATTATTAATTGGGACATGTTGAGGGGAGCCGCCAGGTTTTGGTCTCCTGAGGACCACTTGTTTAACTTCGGCATGAGCGAGATGTGTCCTACTTTTGAGGAGTTCTGCGCGATGCTGAGGGTGGCACCTACTCGTCAGATTGCGGTACCCGCCTACAAAAGGCGTCCATATATGGCTATCCGGGAGCTTTTTAATTCTACCCGCAGTGCTACTCCAGGATTCTTCAATGGGGAAACTTTTAATTTGATGGTTCTTCCTGGAGCCTTCACGAAATACAGGGAAGATGATGTGGACTATTAGCGGCGCAGGTTGACAGCGCTCTTTCTCTACTTGGTAGGGAGATATTTGATAGTAGGTCTACCCGGATTTGTCGATGAGCGGGTCGTGGACCTGGCATTACAGGCTCGAGATCGCCGGCTGAACATTGTCCCGGTGATTTTGGCGGAGACGTTCGCGGGCCTGACTGCTTTTGCTACTGGCGATGAACTGTTCCCTACCGGTAGCCCCATTCTGGTTCATATGTGGCTAGAAGAGCATTTCCTCTGGGTTCAGGCTCCCGTGCCGCATGGAGCTCCCTATGACCCATCATTTTATGGCATGCGCGGGCATTTTCCTCAGACCAATTATTCTGAGATTGATTGGGCTGATCACTTTTATCGCCGGGGCTCGATGGACATAATCTGGGTCGTTCGCCATTGGGAGATCCGGCTTTTTCTTCGTCATTCCGATGAGTACAGTCAAGTAGTCATGTTGGGTCTTCATCGGACTTCTTTTTATCAACCGGACCGGATCTTGCGGCAATTTGGAAGAGAGCAAGTGATCCCGGACACCACTCGTCCTATATACATGGGAAGGGAGCTTACTGACGATCGTCTGGGTCCCACCATTCAGGGCATGTGGCTCAGAGATGCTGAAAGGCTGGAGGTAGCATATCCATATTCTGACTATATGCTTCTGTCCCTTGGGTATTTGGCATGGATCATGGTAGCTGCTGAGGGGCCGTCTCGCACCATCCGGCATGGACTGAGACATTTGCTGGGTCGCCATATAACTAACGGAGTGGATGCTCGCCTGATGGAAGTAGGCGAGGACATTGATAGCTCAGGGTTAGTTGTTCCTCGGGCCCTGGAGGCAGAATTCAGACGGGTACATGGCCTTAATACTCGGACGGCCCCTGGACCGGATACTGCGGGTCCCAGCAATACATCCCGCAGATTGAGCGATGTCGGTCGGCAGCATAACCCATGGGAACAAGAAGCAGCTGCTCCTCCTCCCCAGACTGGTTGGGGTACGGCTCTGAGAACTGGTGGTCACGAGCCTCCGCGGATGAGTTTGGCAAGCAGGCAGGACAATCCATGGGAACAAGAGATAGTTGTTCCTCCCCCACCCGTATGGGGCGCTGGTTTCAGAAATGACGGAGCTGGTTCGAGCAATACGACTGCTCAGGAGAACGGGGATGCTGACGACGAAGAGGGAGACACCTCTGACGGCTCTCATGCTGATGAGTCTAGGGCTTCTTCTGCGCCTCGCAGAAGGAGTATATGGGCCCAGCTCGGTGGACGCCGCAGGCACTGATAGACCGCTTGGGGGCTAAGGCTGCAAGAAAAGGAATTGTTTCTGGGACAACAAAGGGGGTACAGGCAGTATATATAGATATGTACAATGCAATTAATGTATAATATAGACATCGTAGTAAATATTTCTAAGTTGCACCTTAGGACCTGTAAAATTATATTTTAGTATTTTAATATGAGCCTTCGTCGTGGTTTTTCTCTTCTGTCAGTTGAGCTTCTGATATACTGAAGACTGAAGGTGGTATGCTGAGGACTTTAAATAATGTCTTCCCTCTCCTTTTTATCTCCTTTATGATAAATTTTTTTATTTTATATATATATATATATATATATATATATATTTTTGGCTCTCTAATTTTTGTCTAGGCCGCCCTTTCGGGTTTTCAACCTAGCGAGCCCTTATTTCTCCTTTTTTTTTGTTCTTTTTTTTTGTGCCCTAACTTTTGCCTAGGCCGCCCTTTCGGGTTTTCAGCCTAGCGGGCTGGAGAGGGAAGCATTTGCTGGATAGAATGGCTCAGACATAGTACCTTTTGAGTTTGTCGAGGTTGAAGGGCTGGACAAGATCTTCCCCATCCTGATTTGTGAGAAACACGGCACCTCCTGATCGGATCTCCTTAACGATGTATGGTCCCATCCAGGGAGACTTCCATTTTCCCCTAGTATCAACATAACTAGGGGGTTTTTCTCGAAGCACGAGGTCTCCAACTTGGATATCGCGGCCTTTGACTTTTTTATTGAAAGCTCGGGCGATGCGTCTTTGGTATGCCCGGGTATGCTCCAAGGCTAACAGGCGTCGTTCATCAATTAGGGCCAATTCTTCAGACGCCCTTTGACCCGCCAACTCGCTATATCAGATTCCATCATCACTCTTAATGATGGAATTTCCACTTCTACTGGTAGTACTGCTTCCATGCCATATGCCAGGGAGTAAGGGGTAGCCCCATGGGTGTGATCGTACAGTAGCCCAGAGGCTAGTGGCAATTTTTCTGGCCAGTCTCTTCCTGTGTCAGCCATTTTTCTGATGATGTTCTCGAGAGTTTTGTTGGCTGCTTCAACGACACCATTGGCTTGTGGTCTATAGGGGGAAGATTTGTGTCTTTGGATCTTGAACTCATCCAGCAGACGATTCACGTCCCCTTCAAAATGAGAGCTGTTGTAGGAGATTATTTCGAAAGGTACCCCATAACGGTATATGATATTGGCCTGGATGAACTCGGATACCTTCCGGGCATTTAGGATCTTGTAGGAAGAGGCTTCCACCCACTTTGTGAAGTAATCGATGGCTACCAGGACGTATTCATGGCCATTGGATCCCTTCGGGTGAATTTGGCCTATGACGTCGATTCCCCATGTTGAGAAGGGCCAGGGGGCTGTGGAGTTGTATAAGACGTGTGGGGGCACATGTTGCAGATTGGCAAAGCGTTAACATTTGTCGCAATGTCGCACCCACCGGATACAATCGGTTTCGAGCGTACTCCAATAGTACCCCTGTCGAATGACTTTCTTAGATAGCATATGGCCATTCATGTGGGGCCCACAGGTACCACCGTGTAGTTGATCCATAATTTGCTCAGCTTTGGCCTGATTGACACATAATAAGTTGAGGCCTTGATAGTGTCTCTTATACAGGCTGCCACCGCTGAGTACGAATTGGGAGGCCCACCTTCGCAGGGAAACTCTTCCCTTTTTGTCTAAGCTAGGAGGATAAAGACCTTTCTGGAGCAGATTTAAGATATCAGCATACTAGGGCTCGTGATCTGCTTCAGGGGCTGCATTAATTTTGAAATAGTATGCCGGAGTGACCTTCTTCCCGACTATAAATGGCTGAACTTTAGTCTCCGCGGGAATCTGGACTAGGGATGCCAGAGTGGCCAAGGCATCGGCGAATTGATTCCTATCTCGTGGCAGATAATGAAACGAGATAGAACCAAATCGGGCGGCGACTGTTGTTAACTTGGCATGATAGAGCTGCAGCCGAGGATCCTGGGTCTTCCATCTTCCTTCGACTTGATTTATAATTAAGGCATAATCTTCATAGACTTCGAGATCTTTAGCCCCCCTTTGGAGAGCTTTTTCTAGGCCAGCAATACATGCTTCATATTCCGCCGTATTATTTGAACATTCGAACTCCAACCTTATAGCCAGCGGAGTATGAGAGTCATCCGGATCGATTAACAAGATTCTTATGCCAAAGCCTCTTTTGTTCGCGGCCCCGTCAAAGAACATTTGCCAACAGGTGTCGTGTTTATTGATTTCCAGGACACCTTCGTCTGGGAAACTAGGCTCAGTCGCATCTTCGGCCTTCAAAGGTAGATCGGCTAAGTGGTCTGCAATGACGCTCCCTTTGATAGACTTGAGAGTGACATAAGTTATGTCAAACTCATTGAGAAGAAAGGACCACTTGGCCGCCTACTGACAAAGGATGGCTTACCGAAGATGTACTTGATAGGGTCCATTCTGGATATGAGTCTGATGGGCCTACCTTGGAGATAAGTTTTGAGCCTCTGAGTGGCCCGCACTAGGCAGCCTTTTTTCAAAATAATAATTCAGCTCGCTTCCTTGTAGCTTCCTACTTATGAAGTATATGGCATTTTCAATGTAGGAATCTTCTTTCTCTTGAGCGAGCATAGCCCCTACTGACGTGTCTGTGACGGTTAAGTATATGAGGAGAGGTTTATGTGTATGGGGTGGAGCTAGCACAGGGGGATTGGTAAGGTAGGCTTTTATTTTTTCGAAGGCTAGCTAGGCGGCACTACGCTGCCCGCACTTGGTCTCGTATTCTTTTAGGAGTTTAAAGAGGGGCTCACAGTGGTGGTCACCGTCGATGAAACGGCCGATATATCGCAACCGGCCTAGGAAGCCTTTGACTTCGGTGGGAGTTTTCGGTTGTGGCATTTCTAGGATGGCTCTGATCTTTGCTGGCTCGATCTCGATGCCTTGTTCAGTTACTAAGAATCCCAGGACTTTGCCTTTGGTAACCCCAAATGTGCATTTGGTGGGGTTAAGCTTCATCTGGTGCTTCCTTAGTCTTTCGAAGAACTTCCGAAGATCTTTGACGTGAGCACCATTGGCGTCGCTGGAATGTACGATCATATAATCAATATAAACCTCTATTTCCTTATGGATCATGTCGTGGAAGATGGTGGTGGCGGCCCTCTGATAAGTGGCTCCGACATTCTTCTATCCGAATGGCATGACAGTGTAACAATAAGTCCCCCAGGGAGTAGTGAATGAAGTCTTCTCCTGGTCTTCTGCTGCCATTTTGATTTGGTTGTAGCCCAGCATGCCGTCGACGAAGGATCGGACTTTGTGAGCTGCGACGCATCTACCACAATATCAATGTCAAGTGGGGAAGTCAACTTTGGGCGACGCTTTGTTGAGGTCGCGGAAGTCTACACATTCTCGACCTTCCCGTTGGACTTGGGAACGGTCACTATATTGACGCCTGTGTCGGGTATTCAACTACCCGAATGAAGTTGACGCTAAATGTTTCATGATTTCTCCTTTGACTTGTAGTGACCATTCTCGCTTAATGCGTCGAGCTTCGTTTGATCGGGCGAGCATCCTGATATGTGGGAATCCGGTGCTCGACTATAGCTGGATCTAGGCCGGGCATATCTTCGTAGGACCAGGCAAAAATGTCTACGAACTCTTTGAGGAGATCAATGAGTGCCTTTCTTTCTAGGCCTTGGAGGTAGCTGCCGATTCTGATTTCTTTGACTTCATTGTCCAGCCCCAAGTTGATGGTGGACAAGTCTTCAGTAGCTGCTGATGAATGGCTCTGTTCCTGGTACTCAACTGACTTTGCAAGCTCAAGTAGATAAATTTTATCTTTTGGGTCCATTTTATTAAATGACTCATTATCATAATTATTATCATTTAATGCGTCTTTTAAAGTAGGTGCAACTAAGGAATAAGCAAAGACATTTATATTATTATTAAAAGCATACTGTACAGGGGTTATTACATTGTTAAGGACCTGGGGTTTGAGATCCTTAACTATAGGTAGCGGATTGGTAGATGACCAATCCGTAAAGCTAGGGAAAGGAGTGGGGATAGTATATTCGAAACGGTCTACCAAGTCTGCGGGTGTCAGGAGTGGATCGGTCGTGGTGTACCCATTCTGCAGAGGCTTATTAGAAATAAAGAACTCAGCAGGGAGCATTTCATAATCAGTGCCTCTGTCTATCATGCCCAGAAAGCTGTCTCCCCTGAGCACTTATTGGAAACTGCTTTATTGATCAACATATCTTACAGCACCTTTATTTATATTTAATTAGGCTAACTTGCTTTCCTTATACCTCCTCGACTTGACTTGTTTCAAAGATTTTTGTACCTGCTACCGTGATTTCTTTGTTGTCGATGAGGTCCTGAATCGCGTCTCTGAGCATGTAGCATTGATCGGTAAGATGACCGATGCATTGCCGATACTCACAAAACTGGGCATGGTTCCAGGTAATGGGTAACAGTTTGGGTGGACGATAATTATCCATGGGCTTCAGTATCCCATGGGCACACAGCGTTTGGAGTATTTCGGATCTTGGGGCGGGCAAGTCATCGTAATGTCTTTCTTTTCGACTACTTGGCTTTGATATATGGCTAGATCGGGTTTTGGTCAGGCAACTGGGTGGGGTTTTCTTTTTTGGATATAGTTGCAGCGAAATTGGGTTCCCTGGACCTTGGCCCAGTAGGGATTCTTTTTCTGGTATGCAAATGATTCTTTTTAAATTCCCCGGGATCATGTGGAAATAGGTATCTGAAAGATCAAAAGGGGAATGATTCTCTTGGTCGTTGATCGATGTTTTATTTAATCTTTTTCCTTGCAAGTGGACAAGACTATTATAGAATAGTATTGGAAACAAGGGTCGAACTCACAGAGACAAGTGATCACGAACAGTGCAATTTATTGATAGCAAATTATTAATCTAAAGGGGGTTTTTATAATTATTTTATTCTAACTACTATCTATATTTAGATGTTTAACTAATTACCAGTAATTACAGATATGAAGATCTTATGGTGGGTGGCAATCTAGGATTCTGGGTTTCACTTGTATCTCCTTTATGTTCAATTCATAATAATTATCATTCAATTTCTTGGGTTCGTTCACTAAAGATAGATATAGTCTGTTGAACTATTGGTTAGGCCTCTATCCCCGCAACATTCATCCATTCTATATCCTAAGCACAGGAACTGTCAATCTAGCTGTCACCTAGATTTATGATCTATCTGTCACCTAGATCATGTATGAACCTGGTCCTAACTTATCACTCTCATGCATCGATAGGTCCAATTTATTGTGATGGTGAGCCAGTGTACGACATATGCACATTGGTCATGCAGTTATCCGCACCTCTAGGCCTTTATTATTTGCGATTACATTCATTTGTTCAAAGCAAAATAATAGAGGGATTGATAATCACCACAATCAACAAGAATTGAATGAACATATATATGACTTAAAACATAAATTCGATACAAGTTACCTCCCACCTCCTAGATTATGGATGATTTAGTTCATCATAGACAATGAACAACACATGGAGATGATCGGATACATGATTTGATCTTCAATACTTGTAATTACACAATCTAACTATGTTATACAATCTAAAAACTATCTAAAATCTACCTAAGACTGCTCCCAGCCGTTTTTCTATATATGGCTCTCGGCATCCAACTTCAATATATACTCGGGAGTTGTAATCCAATCGAATCTCTGTGTGAAAATACGAAAATATCGCATTCTGACCACCTTGCGATCGCAAGGTGTTGAGTACCTTGCGTCCGCAAGGTCTCCCGTACTTATGGCCTTTGATTTCTGCTTCCTTAATCGTACTGCCTACCTTGCGGTCGCAAGGTCTGAGGTACCTTGCGTCCGCAAGGTCTCCAGATGTGGCTTCCTTCGTTTCTTCTTCATATTTCATCTTTGGCCCTTCTTGAAATTTGCACATAAAACCCTGGAGTTTGGCATATTTTCACTAATAACCGTGAAACTTACAAAACTCACCGAAAACATATATCAGTAGGCAAAAGCCTCGTGAAATAGCATAATTTAAGTCATAAAAGTATATAAAATCGACGTATAAAATACATCGATCAAATACCCCCAAACTTAAACTTTGCTCGTCCACGAGTAAATAATACTTATAAATAAAAAAGCAAATAAATAACAAAAATAAAAATCTTTTTGGAGGGTGACACTATTTACACTCCTCTATAAACCCACAAACTCAAGGAGACTCTTTCGAGTGACTCGACTAAGCAGATAAATACAAAAACTAATAAATACAAAAGCAGATAAAAATTAACTAAAAACAAAGTCTTTTTGGCTTCAACCCCAAGTTATAAGAGTATGGCATGCAAAATAGTCTCAATTCGATGCTCACCACATATATGCAGGCTTAGTCACATAAAACCAACTGATCTTTTCTTTTTTTTTTTTTTTTGGAAACAGGGGCAGCACCCTGCTATCTATTATATAAATGAAAAAAACAAGATACAAACTTGAGGGGGACAACCAGCCTTGCCCTGTAAAAGGGAGGACAGAGGAGCCTTACCTCGATAAGAGAAGCCAAAACAAATATAAAATCAGAAACTACTAACGAACTATGCACGAGCATGACGAAAATTATAAAATCCATGCGAGTCCATCTGTAACAAATGCTTCGAATCCCTTGAGAGCGAGACAAACTGTTCAAAGTGCTTACAAGACCGATGAGTATGAGCTTCTGCAGCAAGTTGATCAGCCACTTTATTCTAAAAAATATGACCTAAGGTATGTCCGTAAATCAGAGACAGACACCTCCGGAGGTCATAAGTATATTCCCAAGGAGCCGAAAAATTATTAACTAACACATCTATAGCTACCTTAGAATCTGATTCCACGACCACATGCTCCAGGCCCAATCGACTACATAACTCCAAACCATCCCTGAGAGCGTAAATTTCTGCCTTCATATTCGAGCCCTCGCCGTAGAAATTGGAAAAGGCCGAAACAAAGGCACCACGAGAATCCCTGATAACACCACCACCTGAACACTCACCATTCCTTGAAGACCCATCTGAATTAAGCTTATAGGCATTTGTGTCCGGAGGGATCCATCTGATCCATTTACCCATACGAATAGGGGGCTGTAAAACAGTCACTCGGATAGAATCCAGCGACAGGCAAGCTCTAGGACCACTAGCAGACTTCGGCCGAAAAACTAGGCTCATGTCTCTTAAGCTTGCAACGACCCGATCATAAATTAGGTTCCCATGCATTGGAATGCCATCGAAATAGGCACGACATCTGGCTTTCCAGATCTCCCATACTGTAAACACGAAAACCCCCAGAAGGCACGCCCCCAGATGACTTCGACTAGAACCTCGAGCCCAAGTCTCAAACAGGTGCGAAATAGAATGATATGAGGAGCCCTTCTGAAAAACTACCGCAAATCTCGACCAGACTGCTTGAGCTGTTTCTGAGTAGATAAATAGGTGCATAACAGATTCACAACCTGGATTTAACGGGCAACAAACACATTTAGAGGCTAGAGCGATCATCCTTGATTGAATCTTGGAATCAACAGGAACATCATCGTGGAAAAGGCGCCATACGAAACCACTGACCTTCAACGGGATCCACGGATGCCAAATCTTTTTTGCCCATCTCAAAATAGGATCACAAATCCGTCTAGCTTTCCAGTACGAAACTACCTGAAAATCCCCAGACGGAGTCAACGTGCATACCAGCCTATCCGGCACGTTTTCGCAGCAACGCACTCTGCTAATAGGGTCATGTAGTGTCGGGTCTATGTGGCCTAATAAGTCTTCAATATGTACCAAAGCATCCCGAACCGATAAATTAAAGTCCATCGGTAATGGACCTTCCAACCTAACACCACACCCGCCTCGTGTCCCAAAAAGATATGTCACCCTCGACCGACAATCCATCTACTATCTTGTAAAAACGTGATCGATATGGTTGTAAATGTCCTTCCATGCGGCAGTGGAATTTTGCATGCGAGAAAGCCCATGAGCGATACCATACTTTGCATTGCAAAAGTTTGCCCAGAGACTTTGATTTTGAACAGCCCGCCAAGCCAACTTTGCATGCAAAGATTGCATGACTTGATCAAGCGATCGAACTCCCAAACCTCCCTCCTCAGTTGGCCTACAAATTTTATTCCATGCCACCCAATGAGACCTTGGTTCCCCCCTTGAGTTCCAAAGGAAATCTGCCATCATTTTCTCTATACGAGCCAAAATGCGTTTCGATGGATAAGCGCAGCCATAGCATACACTGGAATACTACAAAGGATAGATTTAATCAGCGTTATCTTTGCCCCAAAAGATAACATCTTCGCACTCCACCCATTTATCCGCCTAGCCAATCGAGTCACTAGATCTTCAAAGTAAATACACTTCCGCCGCCCTGTAAAAAGTGGCAACCCCAAGTATTTCATAGGCCATGTACCAATAGAACAACCAGTCCATTGAGCAATTCGTTGGGTGGACCTATAAGTTCGGCGATTTGAAACATAAAAACCACTTTTCCGCATGTTTATGAACTGACCAGAGCTTCGTTCATAGGCAGTGAAAACTTTCCGAAGACCCAATATAGAAGGCTTGCCCCCATTGCAAAATACAAGCATGTCATCCGCATACAATAAATGAGAAATCACAAGGCCGCCCCTACCATGCTGAAACGGCTGAACCAATCCTTCCCTTATCACTCTATTAATGTTAACAGATAGGATTTCCTGAGCCAGAATGAATAGCAAAGGAGAAAGCGGATCTCCTTGCCGAACTCCCCTCGTGGAATGAAAGAAGCCATTAGAAATACCGTTAATGCGTAGAGAGTACCAAACATTGCCTATGAGCTGATGAATAACATTACAAAACTGCCCACTGAAACTAAAGGCCTGTAAAGAGCGAAGGAGGAAATCCCATTCCAGCCTGTCATAGGCTTTTGACATATCGAACTTAAAAATTATATTCCCTCCCCGCACTTTTTTATTAATGCGTTGGACTAACTCATTGGCCAATAAAATATTTTCCTGGATACTCCGACCTTGCACAAAGCCGGATTGCTCCGGGGATATAATATCTGGAAGCTTATTTGCAAGGCGGGTGGCAATAATCCGGGAAATTATCTTACATGAAAAATTACACAGACTAATGGGACGGAGATCACTGAGAGTCTCTGGGTTATCAACTTTTGGAATTAACACAAGAGTAGTCGCCATACCTCTATGCAAAGGATGCCCAAAGAAAAATTCGTGGATAGAGGCTATAACTTCATGCTTAATTATATGCCAACAAATTTTGATAAAACCACCCCGTGAACCTGTCAGCACCCGGCGCACTATCAGGATTCAGAGATTTGATTGCCTGCCAGATCTCCTCTTCCGAAGGGCTGTTAATCAAGTATTCGTTATCAGCTATGGATACTATTGGCTGAATGTTATCAAAAAGAGCCTCATCCACCAAGTGCATTTTTGAAGTAAAAAGATCCTGAAAATAGTCTAGAGCCAGCCTACCAACCTGACTTGGCTCTGTACTTAGCGAACCATCTTCCAATCTAAGGCTAACAAGCTTTCGCCGGGATCGCTCCTTCATACACGCATGAAAATAGGCAGTGTTTCTGTCCCCATCTCTTAACCAAAGCTGTCTCGAATTCATAGCAGCGAGCTCCTCCTCCCATTTAAGAAGCTGATCTAAGTGTTTCCTTGTAGCAACCAACTGATCAATATGTCTAGAATCCCCGGACTGTTGAGTTAATAAATCCAATCTCAAGATCTCATCCTGACAAGCCTCTAGCTTCCGTTGCACATGACCAAACACCTCCCAATTCCAATGCTTCAAAGCCGAACGAAGCAACTGAAGTTTCTTGAAAAGTACATCCATTGCCGAACCAGAAACAGGCCGACTCCATTGATTCTCCACAAATGTGAAAAAATCTGGATGATCCACCCATATACGAAGAAACTTAAAAGAACTCTTAGGCTTATCTCCCGAAGGGAATTCCACCAACAACGGCGCATGATCCGACTCCACAGTAGCGAGATGTTTCACCCGTAACCAAGGATATTTTAGTTTAAAGTTCCCATTAATCAAAACTCGATCCAGCCGCTTCCAAATTCGGTGAATACCATCCTGATTATTGCACCATGTATAACGGCTTCCTTCGTAGCCTACATCATCAAGACCTGCCTCATCAATGAAGTTATTAAAGTCATCTAGTTCACGAAGGTCACACGGGGCTCCTCCAAGCTTTTCCCCAGAGTGCGATATGACATTGAAGTCGCCACCAACTAACCAAGGATCAGATCTTTGCATAGAAAAATTAACTAAATCTGCCCACAACTCCGTTCTTTCCTCTTTTGTGCACTTGGCATAAATAAAACTAACGTTGGCTTCAAAATGTTGCTCTACTTTAACATGTACAGTTATAAATTGATTAGAACTTGCAAGAAGAGAAACCTCCACTCTATCATTCCATAATATCCAAATATGCTGGTTAATAGGATTGACATGTAAGCTATCAAAAAAACGCATACGAAAGCCAAACGATCCCCTGAAGCTTTGGGTTCCAGAATAGCACACAGGAATGGATTATGCTGTCTCTTAATCATACGAAAATAATTCCTCGTACGTTTATCACACATACCCCTCGCATTCCATATGAACATCGTCATGTAAACTATTATTGAGAGGGTTTAGTCTGGGCCTTAGCTGCAGCCCTAGTCACACGTACGTTTTGCTTTGCAAAGGAAACTTTCTTCCGATATTTATTCAAATTATCGCAATACTGAATAAATGATGACCTTAGCTTAACTGAGGACATATCCAAATCTGTCAAAGCTGTAGTCAAGTCTATAGCGTTAGATTCTTTGTCCCCATCAACTGAAAGTGCTCGTCGATCGAAACCTCGGGAGCGATGTGGAACATCCTTCCATACATCCTGCCACTCGTTACCACCCATGCTTATTCCGTTCGCATCGCTTCCTTTTCAATTCCGTCTCACCATCTAAGTTCATTAAAACATCATATGAATTTTTAACCGGGACACCGCCCGTATTAGAGACCCCCAAATCGTCCACGTTCCTGCTACTCGCCTGAACCACTCGACTGGGCCTATGCTCACAATCCTTCTCTCCCTCGGTGTGCTCCTGTGGAGTTGGAACCAATGAAGGAGTCGCATCCCCACTATTCTTAGTAGCCTTTTCCACCGGTACCCACTTTTTGTCCCTAACGAAATTTGTCCCCTTCAAATTGGGATTTTCTTTGGGGGGTGGATCTGTCAAGACCTCCTTACCTTTCAAATTAGTCCTTGGCTGCATATTACCACCATTACGGGGGCCGTTAAAATCAACAGGATGATCCGATTGAGAATTAACCGCCCTTTTAAATCCTTTGCGACAAAACTCCTTCGTATGACCAAGGAGACCACATCCAACGCAAAAATTGATGTTCCCTTCGAATGCTAATGGCTGCCAAAAGCCGTCTTCTTTACTTGTGCCTATCCAAAAACGAGACGGGAGCTTCTCCGAAACATCCATCTCTACACAAATACGGGCAAACATCGGTCGCACTAATGATAATGTTTTATCATCCGCCCTAAGAAACTTCCCGAGAGAGTTACCAATACATTGGAGAAAAGATGGGTTGAAATAAGTCAAAGGTAGTTGAGGAAGCCTCACCCATACTGCCACCTTCGTGGAGTCCTTACGAAACGAGAAATCCGGAGACCACCGAAACGACCGAAACATGCACGACTGAATCATGTGCGATTCTTTAGAAAGGGCTAATACTAGATCCTCTGAAGAAGAGAGGTGAACCATTACATGACGAGGATCAAGTAGTCCAACAACAAAGGGGCCGTTTAGCTTCCATGATTTGGATATTTCTTCCTGTATCGCATGCACAGAAGGACGTCCAGCCGAGAACTTCAACACCATGGTGTTCGAGAACTGCTTATCTGCCGTTTCTACTTCCAGCGGGGTGAATATACACCCTGGTTCTCCATTGAACGAAGTCTGGTTCCTTGGGGCTAGAGGTATAGCTTGTAGAACGGGATTCTCCTTCCCCACAAAAGGCTTAGGGTTTCCAACTATGTTAGCATATGTTTTGGGGACAGGTGCGGTTGGTGGAACCGATGACATGGGGGCCGAGGGAGCACTGGCCGCAGCTGAAGAAGGCCCAGCCGGAGTGTTAGCCGCCATGCCTACGCCGTCCGGCGGCATGAAGGCGAAACCCTAATTAGGGCGTCAAAACCGTGGAGAGAAATCTAGAGAGAGAATATTTTGATGGACGATAGTTTTGAACTGATCTTTTCTTAAAACTGCAACTACTCTTAATTTCTCCGTGTGTGTGTGATCACCAGTCTTAAAGAATATCTTAACTAAAACAGTTTTATTAAGCTAAACACCACATTCAGGTGAAAATCAAAGTTCAATAGAAAATCATGCATTAAGAATTATGAGATCTACCATCCAAAACCCGGTCAGTTACAGACAGAGAGGTCCCAAGGATTTCAAAGACTTATACATCCATCCCATGCACTTCTATGTATGACATACAATGCTCTCCTATCCCAATGACTTGTAATAGCTAAGATTATGCTAACACAGTGAGCTTTAGGGCGAATAATAATGAACATGAAGTGTTTGATCAATTTCATATGACTCACTTGACAGTTAAAACAGCATAAGTATTGGCAAGAAGATCATTATGTCTTTATTTAGCTTGTAATGTAAGGCCAAGGTGTTGGGGGATTTGATGGAAAGGGATTGGAATTCAAAGTGAGAGAGTAAGACTACCCTTTATCCCTCATACTTCCAAGAAAAAAGGAAGTTTTCCCTATTTAGGCTAGGACCTGCAAAGACTACAAGTGGAGGGGTGCTTTTCGTTACTTTTCAGTTTTCTTCTTTCCCCCCCCCCCAAACTTGTTTTGGGCAATATATACTTCTAAAAATATCACATCATTCTTATCAGCAGAATTTTTCTGACATATTTTCTCTTGAAAGCTATGCTTCCATTTGAATCTTTGTTACACTCTTCTTCTTCCGTTTCATTTTTCGTCGACACATAATTTTTTTCTTTTCTTTTTCTATTTTTATTTTTTTATTTTTTTACGACGACGGAAAGAAGAAGTCTTTCGAAAAATGGCCTAACTGAAAAAAAATGGTCCTCCAAAATCAATTTCCCCACCCACATCCTACTCCCTCAAAGGGTGGGCTAAAAGTGTATAGGCTTTTAGGGTTAAGTTAATGTGGGTAATAGAAACAATGGCGAATGGGGGTTTAAATAGTGTGCTTAGCACACTCCATTCTTTTTCATTAGGCTCAACGGGGACACTAGGGATATTTTTAGTATAGGTCAGGGAATATTTAGGCTCTAACGATCCAAAGATGGCCTAAGTCATTTCTTAATGCCAAATGCTCATGTAGTTTTTAAAGCAAGTAAAACACACAAAATTTCATATCAACTATGGGAATTGTGGGGTTCAATGTTTAGCATCACTGGATTTCACATAAGCATTCGCTACTACAGATGGTAGGGACAATTGAGACTAACATGCAGACACGGTTCGAAAGTGTGCTTGAGATATATAAATGAGAAAAATCCAAGGAATCTAACTATCATGCAATTGACCCTAAGTCACAATTTAATGCAACAATTATGTTCGAATGGCTATGCATCATATTCTTGTGCATATCTTGTAAAGAAGTATGTGCTATAAACTTTATAAAACTATTCTAATTAATCCATAATTAAGCCTGGTGTGGGTGCATGAAGAATTTGGAGAAAAGTAAAAGTTTCGCAAAATCAAGTAAATTCCAGAGGGATCTACAGACTAGCTATGCGGTTCATTGCATTAATTCCTCATGGACTAGGGCTAGCATTACCACACCTAAACTTGAGAATGAAAATTTTGAAATATTTTATTTTTTTGATTTTGATGTTGAATTTTTTTTTATAAGAAAATTGGAGATGATGACGATGACTCTTTTGATGATGGGTTCCTATAAGAGGAATCCAAGAGCATCCAATGTGAGTGTATTCTGGTCAAGGCAACACCTCCGAAAATAAGAAAAAAAAATTAAAAACAGGAAAATAGGGTGAAGAGTTAAATGGTCATCAAGAAAAGAAATTTTTCTTCACCCCAGAAACATAGCCCAACTCCATTCCTCCTTAGGCTAGGACCTGCTAGGACTCTAAGCTTAGAATCCCCCCCCCCCAAACTTAATTTCTATTTTGTCCTCAAAATTGAGGAACATATGAGGGGATTGATGGGGACGGACAAATATCAAAAGGAAATAGCAGGTTCACCTAACGAAAGAGGATGGAACTTGGGCCTCGACTCACGGTGAGTCGGGCGGAAATAACGAATGAGGACGAAACTCGGGGATCGTGCCAGGAGGCAACCCATAATAAGTGGAGACATTTTGTCCCACTGTGTTAAACCACCCAAATAGCTGCTATTGGTCGGCACGAATTTGTGCCAACTGTTGAGTTGTCATTTGGGCTTCGAGGGAAACCTCTTTTAACCTATTGGAGATCCCTACGAGCGGGTCCTCCTCCTCCTCCTCAGGTTCCTCCCCGTGAGGAACCCTCACTCTCGGCTGCTGATTTTGAAATTAAAAATAATTTCTAAATAATGCAAAATTATATCTACGTGAAAATATCTAACACCCTAGCATGCAAAAATTTTACGTAAAAATTTAAAAGAGGGGTTAGGATTACTTGTTAGTTGCAGCTTTTAGAGTTGAATGCAGCCGGAGGTTGCACAGCATCGGCAACAATGGAGAGTCTCTTCCTTGCTTCAAGCTCTTCAAGCTTCCAATGGAGTGAAATGGAGGATGTGAGAGAGGTGTAGAAGATGAAGAGTGATGAAGGGAGAAGAAGATCTTGGGAGTTGAGCCGAAATTAATGGAAGATTTAAGGATCTCGCCAGAATTTGAAGAGGGAACTGGGCGGCTGCTGCACTGCTTGGAGGAGGGAGTGAGAATTCTGTGATTTCTACGAATGGCCCGGCACTTTCTTATATAAGGGGACCTTGCGGTCGCAGCAGCTGCCACACCTGCGAGGTGGTCATCAAACCGCTTTGATATTCCGCTGATTCCCCATGTTCTGACGGTACGATGCACGAAATTCGCATTTACTGGGGGCCTTGCGGTCACAAGGTCCTCCACACCTTCCGTCCGCAAGGTCAGAAGAATTGATCCATCTTGATTTCCTTTCTTCTTTTCAGCAGCTTTGCAAATCAACCCTTTTCCGTTAACTTCCGTTATGTTTCTTAACTTTCCTGTATTGCAAAAACTTACCAAAAATTCTAAACTAACATTATTAGTAACATATAAATACAACACTAAGATGTTTTTCTCCCCCAAACTTGAATTTTGGTGTATTTAATTAAAAATTAAATATCCAAAAATTAATTTAACGGATAATAGCATATTTAAACTAATTATAAAAGCAATATCATTCAAAATAGTGGGTTGCCTCCCACTTAGCGCCTTTGTTTAACGTCTTTGGCTCGACCAAACTGCAAGCCTAATCCCGGGGTGGTTCATTGTCAGCCAAACGAATTAACTCTATCGTTCGTTCAACTGACATCGGCTCTAGGTATGGCTTGAGTCGGTGTCCATTAACTTTGAAAATTTCATTATTTTTAGGATTTTGAATATCAACAGCTCCATGAAGATAAATTCGTACGATTATAAAGGGACCAGACCATTTAGATTTTAACTTTCCAGGGAATAGCCTAAGTCTAGAATTAAAAAGTAACACTTTCATCCCTGGATGAAACATCTTGTTGGCTAACCCCATGTCATGATATTTCTTGGTCTTTTCTTTATATGTTTTAGTATTCTCATACGAATTTAACCTATGTTCTTCTAATTCATTCAACTGAAACAATCTTTCTTCTCCAGCCAAATTTAAATCTAAGTTTAATTCTTTAACAGCCCAGTAGGCTTTATGCTCAATTTCAACTGGTAAATGGCAAGCTTTGCCATATACCATTCTATATGGACTCATTCCTATGGGGGTCTTAAAAGCGGTTCGGTATGCCCATAAAGCATCCTTAAGTTTAGATTCTCAATCCTTACGATTAGGCCTAACAGTCTTTTCTAATACTGCTTTTATTTGCCTATTGCTAACTTCTACTTGGCTAGATGTTTGAGGATGATAAAGTGTAGCTAACTTGTGAGTTACACCATGCTTCTTGAGGACATTATTCAACAACTTATTGGTAAAATGAGTTCCTTGGTCACTTATTATGGCCTTAGGTACTCCATATCTAGCAAATAAATCTTTTACAAATTTAACCACTGTTTTGCCATCATTTGTCTTGGTTGCTACTGCTTCAATCCACTTAGATACGTAATCAACTGCTACTAAAATATACTCACAATTATTTGATATTGGAAAAGGACCCATGAAATCAATACCCCAAACATCAAAGATTTTGACAACCAAATTAATATGCAAGGGCATCTCGTTCCTCTTTCCTATTCCACCTGTTGTTTGACACTTATCACATGTTCTATAAAACAATTCACAATCTCTAAAAACAGTAGGCCAATATAAACCGTATTGCGTTGCAAAATTTTTCTAGCGGTTTTGTTTCCACTAAAATGACCTCCACAAGAGTATCCATGGCAGAATTCCATAATACCTTGTTGGTCTTTTTTTCTGGAATACATCTTCTTATTAAAGAATTTGAACAAATTTTATATAAATGAGGTGCTTCCCAAAAATAATTTTTCGTTTCAGCCAAAAATTTCTTCTTTTCATAATGATCAAAATCAGGATTAATGATATCAGACACATAGTAATTGACAAAATCAGCATACCAAGGGTCTTAATCTTTAATTGCTAAAAGTTGCTCATCAGGAAAATCATCATTTATGGGAACAGGATCATCAAGAAATTGACGTTCAAGCAAGGGTGAAAATTCTAATCTAGATAGATGGTCGACTACGACATTCTCGGTTCCCTTTTTATCTTTGATTGTAATGTCAAATTCTTGTAACAATAACATCCATCTAATTAATCTTGGTTTAGCATCTTTCTTACTTAACAAATATTTTAATGCAGAATGATCAGAAAATATTATCACCTTTGATCCTAACAGATATGATCTAAATTTTTCTAAAGCATATAATACTGCTAAAAACTCTTTTTCTGCAGTTGTATAATTCAATTGTGAATCATTTAGAGTTCTACTAGCATAGTGGATCACATGAGGCTTTCTATCTACCATTTGTCCTAGCACGGCTCCAATCGCAAAATCTGATGCATCACACATGATTTCAAAAGGAAGTGACCAATCAGGGTCGAATAAAATAGGGGCAGTAGTTAATTTTTCTTTCAATAAATTAAAAGCTTCTAAACATTCTTTATCAAAAATAAATTCTGTATCTTTTGCTAACAAGTTACACAGAGGCTTACAGATTTTGGAAAAATCTTTTATGAATCTTCGATAAAAACCAGTATGCCCTAGAAAGCTTCTAACGCCTTTAACTGAAGTGGGAGGGGGTAGTTGTGAAATAACTTTAATTTTAGCTTTATCAACTTCAATGCATTTATTTGAAACAACATGCCCTAAGACAATTCCATGTTTGACCATGAAGTGACTTTTCTCCCAACTTAAAGTTAAATTTGTTTCACAACATCTTTTCAGGACTGATGTAAGATTTTTCTAAACATGATCAAAAGAATTTCCAAAACCGAAAAGTCATGAAAACTTCAACACATCTTTCAACTAAATGAAAATATAGAAATCATGCATCTTTGAAAAGTAGTGGTGCATTACATAATCCAAAAGACATTCTCCTAAAAGCAAAGTACGAAAGGGCATGTAAAAGTTGTTTTCTCTTGGTCTTCAGTTGCAGCAGGAATCGTTGTAAATAGAAAACCATCAAGAAAGGCAATAATATTCATGACCGGCTAGTCTTTCAAGGATTTGACCAATAAATGGCAAAGTGGTCTTTCCTAGTTGCGCATTTAGTTTCGCAAATCAATGCACATTCTATATCCGGTTATTGTTCTTGTAGGGACTAATTCATCTTTCTCATTTTTAATATTGTAATTCCCGAACTTTTTAGGACATACTTGAACAGGACTAACCCATTTACTATCGATATAGGGTAACTTATACCCGCATCTAAGAGCTTAAGAACTTCTTTTC
>CM028379.1:50633972-50669682 GCA_013146195.2 Codonopsis lanceolata
GATTCTTATGTTAAATTTATATCGATCGGTACATTACATTAGTTTTATACTTGATGGCTAATCGGGCTCGTGTCGATTAGCGTGGCAATGTGTATAGAACTTTGCCTTGTATAGTTTTGTAGGACCTTTTCGGGAATATCGGAAGACCACTTCTCTGCTTCAGGAAGACACTGCTCAAGCTTAAGATCGGTAGACCTCGTGTCCGGTGATCGCTTCTACGTGTCCTCTCCGGATCAAAGCTAGTTGGATTAATTCAAACTTATTCTCATTTGATATTTGAATTAATCCAAGTCTTCGACATGTCAAGCGCAGAAAGCAACTTTCAGCGAGGAATACTTTTAGTCTGAGCGATGTAAGCATAAAGCGGTACTCCCTACTACGCTTCATCTCTCGGATCGACACCAAATCGCCCACCTTTTGAAGATCTCGAAATGATTATACTGCTAGTTATGCGTGACGAAATCCCTTGGTAACGACCCCATGCATTTAATGCATTTATGAATAATTGTTGAAGTCTTCGTCTTCTCCAACGGATCTTTTGAAGTGCACACTTAAATAAAGCCTGAAGATCGATGAGACAGAAATACTGAGAATCAATCGAACACTTAAAAATTGCTACTGAATCTATACAACTCCAAGTCTTTGACTCGGTGCATTCAATAGATCTCCAGCCAGGATCTAGAAGTCCTCGTCAACAACAAGAAATTGCTCTTCAACATTTATTGTTTATTCTTCTTGTTGTTTACTTCCATTAACTATATACACTTGCGAATTAAATATCTTGTATTCTGAGATATTTAATTCCCTAGACAAACAAAGTCAATATTTTGTACGATCCATTAGGGATATTCTTTGTAATTGATCTAAGTGGAAAACATAGTGCACAATTTAAATCAAAGGTTATTTGCCTTGGTGGTGGGCGTAGCACTCATTATAGTGTGAACCATCCCAAAATACTTGTGTTATTTCCTTCAATGCAATTTAATTATTGTCTTTGCTTAGTTTCATAGTTTACTTCATCCATTTCATTGAGAACTTAAGTAATGCAGTAAAAGGATCTACTTAGGTAGTCCTTATCGGCGGACTGGAACAATTTCTTGAAGGTCTTCCGCTATGATTCTTTTCATAGATTGCAAGTAACTTTCAAGGAACTTACTTTAAAAGTTTAAAAGTGTTAATAAGCTATTCAACCCCCTTCTAGCTTATTATTGTGCTCATTGGGACCCACAATTGGTATCGAGTACTCTTTGAAAACAAGTTTTTCCTAGATTAAACTCTTGAGAATCGACATAATGGCACAAACACACTATATGCGCTTACATCTAATGCTAACCACGTCCCAATATTGGACGAAGGTCATTTGATGTATGGAAGGATAAAATAATGAGATTCATGAACTCTATTGACAGCAGTTATGGAAATGTGTCCTTTGCGGTCAACATATACCAATGAAGGCAAATCTTCTAGCCTCCATCGGTGGGAGCCTGCAGAAGTTCCTAAAGAAGAATCGAGAATGAATGACGGAGGGCGATAGAAAGGCTGGTTGAACAGCGGTAAAGAAGCAATCAACATAATCACCGACTCTCTAGACACAAGCACATACAGCAAGTGATTCGATGTACAAGCTACTTGAAAGAGATGTGGGAAGCTCTTGTAGAATACTTGGAAGGAGACCAAGACACGAGACAACGAGAAAATATACATACATCCAGCCGGTTTGATTCTTTCAAAAAGGATCTAAGGAAACCTTGAGACAAGCATACGATCGATTCGGTGAGGTAATAAATAGTTGCTTTTCTCTTGGTAAAAGCGTATGACAAAAGGAAATGAACATGAGGTTTCTAGGCTCTCTAGGTAGCTTATGGCATGTAAGACCACGACTATGAAAGAATCTAAGAACTTAAGCGAGATGACTCTTCGTAGTCTCTACGCAAGTTTAAAGGTTTATGAACTTGAAGTTAATCAAGCTCAGAGCAAGACAAGCAGATTCGATTGAGCGTGTCTCACCCGACCATGGTCAAGAAGAAATCATTGTTGAAAACAAACCTCTACTTCTTCTGTGAAAATGATTTTTTATCGATGAACAATTTGCTATGTTTGTTAAGCGATTTCAAAAATTTGCAAAATATGGAAGAAAGAACACCACCAACAACCTTTCGGGGAAAATTGGTGAAAGCTCATCAAGGAAGAGCTTGTGTGTTATAAGCTTGTAGAAAACACAGTCATTTGCCTCAAAGTGTCCAAAGCCAAAATTTGAAGCATCACAGAAAACCCTCGTTTAGAAAATTTCAAAAACAAAAGGTATGTTGGCGAGAAGACATAGAAGATAAACAGGTTGCTACATGGTTTAAGGCCGATTCGAGAAGAGGAGGAAGAGGATTGTGAGCAAGCTAACATGTGCTTAATAGCTCATGATTCATGTCCTACCTATGACTCACGAAAATGAAGTTGTAGTTTCACCAAGTCCTTTGGACAAAAATGAAACCAGCGATGATAGCTTCGATAAGGAAGAACTTCTCAAGGATAATCGGGATATGCTTGAAGAATTTAATTCCTTTAGAGTAGCCTATGTTAAGCGGCCAGAAGCGTGAAAACTTCGAGTTGAAATCTTTGATGGCGGTGAGATTCAAACCTCAATAGGCTGTCAACAGAGAGAATATCAAGCGAAGGAAGAAAACAAATTTCTTCATGACAAAATTGATTGTCATTGAGCACATCAAAGGACTAGACCTAGAAAATTGCCTTGCAAAGACAATTGACTCTGGAATAGTTCAAGGATGCATTGAAGAAATCCTTACAAGCCAAAAATCTAGCAATGATAAAGCAGGCATAGGATATTCGGATGTGTCTCTTGACAATCTCTTACATCAAAGAAAGGAGAATCCTCAAAGCGCAAATGATATATCTTTCTCTAAGCAGACATTTGGAAATATAGGAAACAAGGCCTTGGTTATTCAAGTGTTCCTTATGTTTACCCTAAAGCTCGAAAGGAAAAGCCAAAATGGTGATTCAAATGAGAAATCTGAGAAGGTAACGGTAGAGAAAGTAAAGTCTACCGGCAATGACTATGCCAAGGCAAAGTCTGCTGACGGTAGACCTGCTAAATCTCTACCGGTAACTATCAAGTTTGTCTATGAAACAGACAAAGCTGCTTTACCTGTTGAAGGTAAACTTAAAGGTATTCTACCTAATCCTCCTGAAAAGGTATCCAACAGAAAAGCTAAAGCTAAGTCTGTAGGTAACCTACCTAGGAAGAGTCGAAAGAAACCAATTAAGTCTACCGTCAACAAGCAAACTGAACCGAAAATGAATGTCAAGAAAAGGAATGATCATAAGCACTCTTCAGTTGAAGACTCTAACAGTTCTCTATGGTCTTTTCATTTATGTCATTCTTGCCATTGCTTAGGCCATTTGGCACCAGAATGCCTGCTAAGGTTCACTCCAAGATCTGAGAGACCTAGTTCTCTCAAGGTCAGCGGTATGGGTTGCAAAGGTTGCTAATCCTTAGGACCCAAATAAAGGGTACCTTGTTTTGCTTTAACTCTTTTACGGAATGCTTCATGGCTATAGAATCGAGAAATCAAAGACATCGGTACCTAGGCGGTTGGGCATTCAAGGCATGGTAGGGGAGCAGTCTTCTTCTGAGATATAGCCGAAGCAAAAGGACCCACAGTTATCTTCGGAGACAATGCAAGAGGAAAGACAATTGGATATGGCTCAATTACTAGAGGAAGTCTCTCCATCAACAAAGTTTCTCTAGTAAGCGGTTTAAAGCATAATCTTCTGAGCATATCACAATTCTGCGACAAAGGACTTCTATGCCAATTCAACTCCAACCAGTGCTTCATCAAAGACAGTGAATCGTGCTCTACAATACTGACCGGCAATAGACAAGGAAACGTCTATGTCGTGGACTTAAATCTTCTAGGGAGATTCTCAAACCTGTGTCTAGTAGCCAACAATGTTCGTGACAACAGCTGGCTATGGCACAAGCGTCTCGATCACCTCAACTTGAGCACCTCTCCAAGCTCTCCAAAAATGGGCTTGTCGAGGTCTACCTACGGTGTGTGCCGATTATGAAGAAGTTGCAAAGCTTGTCAACTAGGAAAACTTTCCAAGTCTTCCTTGAAAAGAAAGTGTTTTATCAACAAAGCAGACCTCTTGACACTTCTGCATATGGATCTCTTTGGACCTATTACAACAGCCAGTATTTCGGGAGACAAGTACACACTTGTAGTAGTTGATGACTACTCTAGATTCACTTGGATTGAAACTATGACATCTAAAGATGAAACATATGATCTAGTCACTGCACTTTTTAGAAGACTTCAAACTCAAAAGCTTGAAGACATTTGTGACATAAGATCAGACAACGACACTGAATTCAAAAACAATGGTGTAGAAAAGTACTGCGATGACCATGGGATCGGCCACAACTTCTCGCGCCGGTACTCCTCAACAAAATGGTGTAGGCTGAGCGGAAGAAACGAGAACAACGATTGAAGCGGCTAGAGCGATCTTTGGCGAAGCTAAACTTCGAAGTATTTACAGGCGAAGCGATCAATCTTGCTTGCTTTACCCAAAATAGATCCACAGTAAACAAGTTTCATAATAAAACTCCATATGAAATATGGAGAGGAAGATCCCAAACATTGGATTTCTTAAAATCTTCGTTTGTAAATGTTTTATTCTTTACAATGGAAAAGAGTATAGAGGAAAATTTGATGCAAAATCGAGACGAATGAATTTTTACGGGGTATTCCAAACATTCAAAAGCATTTCGCATTTTCGATAAATCAAATTTAAAAATCTTAGAATACATGCATGTTTCTTTTGATGAATATGACTTGTTAGAGCCTAGAAAGGCTCGAGCGTTGCTAACGATTCGATAATGATGAGGCAGTACAAATTCGGCATCTACTTTCTGCAAATTCTCGTTCTTCTTCTTGTTTCTTCTTCTCATCCTCAAACAATGGTACGTTTATCTCTACTCTACTCGTAATTTTCTGGATACTGTTCTGCATTTCAAAATCATATTAAAATCTTTTGGAATTCAAATCGTCATTTTCGAATTTGAACAGTGATTCGCCATTGTTGTTCTTACATACTTGAATACTAACAGTCGTTTTTGTTTATTCATTGTTCATTCTTATAAAAACTTCTGTTATGTTTTTCTCGAGTGTGGTTTCTCTAAACATTCTAGGGTTTCAAGTTTTTGCGTTGAAAATTTCGAATTATTTTGGAAAACTTTGAAATTCCTACTTGTTTAGATGTCTAGATGAAAAGCCCTAAATTTTATTTTGTTTTTTTTTCAGGCAAGAACTTCAAAAACTAAGAGCGACAGTGGGAAGACTCTTGACCACGAGAAAGTCATTCCTCCCGGTGCAAATATAAATCTTCGGGATATCCAACCTATCCGCGCTCACGACATCATTGTCGCGGACCCAAACTATACATTCAGGGCATGTGTATTGACCTTAGTCAATCAACTCCATTCTTTAGGTGTAAAGGCTTGCGAGGATATGGGCGCCTCAGGGATTACGCCCCTCTTACGCCTCAACGACAAAAACTACGGTATCTTCTGGCGAGGAAGAATTTTATCAACGAATGGAGCTCATGAGCCGATGCATTCTTCGTGGGTGGATTCGAGGCCGTCTTATTTACGTCACCTCCAAATCTATTTCCACCATCATTGGCGTGCACTACGGTGGAGCTGTTTTACTGCAACGGTGAGGCTTTACATGCCTGGGAAGCCATGAGGGGAGCTGACACACCCCGGGAGCCACAAGGGAAAATGCTCCGAAATCTGTTCCCTCTTGACGTCTACTGCACTAGCCACCTTCTTGACAAGGGGCTTCTTTTCAAGAGTGGAGCACATGATATGTTCTTGGCCAGCAGATAAATCGACCCGATCTTTGTATTTCTACGACTTAAATGCGATGGGGGCTCATCATCTTCGACAGTGAGCGGTGGGTGGAAAACTAAACGACCCGCTTGCTTGGCGCCCGCCGTCGAGGCTTATCAATGCCTGTTGAGGGATGATGCGGACATCAACTCTTCTTTGAAAGAAGATGAGTTGTTTGCGATGTAGCCAAGGACAAGCAACTCACGACCTCGTTTTTCGGTAAGTACAGAATACGAGAACAAGCGCCCTACAAAGTGCGCGAGGTCTCTCTTGACAGAGTGGCCATTGGGGTGTCTACAGCAGGTTCTAGCCTAAATAGGGAAAACTTCCTTTTGCTTGGAAGTATGAGGGATAAAGGGAAGTCTTACTCTCTCACTTTGAATTCAAATCCCTTTCCATCAAATCCCCCATCACCTTGGCCTTACATTACAAGCTAAATAAAGACCTAATGATCTTCTTGCTAATGCTTATGCTGTTTTAACTGTCAAGTGAGTCATATGAAATTGATCAAACACTTCATGTTCATTATTATTAAGCCTAAAGCTCCTTTGTGTTAGCATAATCTTAGCTATTACAAGTCATTGGGATAGGAGAGCATTGTATGTCATACATAGAAGTGCATGGGATGGATGTATAAGTCTTTGAAATCCTTGGGACCTTTCTTTCTGTAACTGACCGGGTTTGGATGGTAGATCTCATAATTCATAATGCATGATTTTTTATTAAACTTTGATTTTCATATGAATGTGGTGCTTAGCATAATAAAATTGTTTTAGTTAAGATATTCTCTAAGACTGGTGATCACACACACACGGAGAAATTAGAAGTAGTAGCAGTTTTAAGAAAAGACATTTGGTTTTATGTGACTAAGCCTGTATATATGTGGTGAGCATCGAACTGAGACTGCTTTGCATGCCATGATTATCTAATTTGAGGTTGAAGCCAAAAAGATTTTTGTTTTGTTTTAGTTTAATTTTTATCTGCTTTTGTATTTATCTGCTTAGTCGAGTCACTCGAAAGAGTCTCCTTGAGTTTGTGGGTTTATAGAGGAGTGTAAATAGTGTCACCCTCCAAAAAGATTTTCACTTTTATTAATCGTTATTTATATGCTTTTGTATTTATAAGTATTATTTACTCGTGGACGAGCAAAGTTTAAGTTTGGGGGTATTTGATCGATGTATTTTAAACGTCGATTTCATATGCTTCTATGACTTAAATTATGCTATTTTACGAGGCTTTTGGCTACTGATATATATTTTCGGTGAGTTTTGTAAGTTTCAGGGTTGTTATTGAAAATATGCAAAACTCTAGGGTTTTAGGTGCAAATTCCAAGAAGGGCCAAAGATGAAAAAATGAAGAATAAACGAAGCTGTCCAATCTGGAGACCTTGCGGTCGCAAGGTACCCAGACCTTGCCCCCGCAAGGTAGGCAGAACATTAAAGAAGCAAGAAATCAAAGGCCAGAGATACTGGAGACCTTGCGGACGCAAGGTACTCAACACCTTGCGACCGCAAGGTGGTCAGAACGCGACTTTTTCGTATTTTCACAAAGAGATTCGATTGTAATACAACTCCCGGGTATAAATTGAAGTCGAATGCCAAGAGCCTGGGAGAGAAAAAAACGGCTGAAGACAGTCTTAGGTAGATTTTAGATAGTTTTTAGGTTGTATAACATAGTTAGATTGTGTAATTACAAGTATTGAAGATCAAATCATGTTTCCGTTCATCTCCATGTGCTGTTCATTGTTTATGATGAACTAAATCATCCTTAATCTAGGGGTGGGAGGTAACTTGTATCGAATTTATGTCTTAATTCATATATATGTTCATTCAATTCTTGTTGATTGTGGTGTTTATCAATCCCTATATTATTTTGCTTTGAACAAATGAATGTAATCGCAAATAATAAAGGCCTAGAGGTGCGGATAACTGCATGACCAATGTGCATATGTCGTGCACTGGCTCACCATCACAATAAATTGGACCTATCGATGCACGAGAGTGATAAGTTAGGACCAGGTTCATACATGATCTAGGTGACAGATAGATCATAATCTAGGTAACAGCTAGATTTAAAGTTCCTGGGCTTAGGATATAGAATGGATGAATGTTGCGGGGATGGAGGCTGAACCAATAGTTCAACAGGCTATATCTATCTTTAGTGAACGAACCCAAGAAATTGAATGATAATTATTATGAATTGAACATAAAGGAGATACAAGTGAGACCCAGAATCCTAGATTGTCACCCACCATAAGATCTTCATAACTGTAATTACTACTAATTAGTTAAACATCTAAATATAAATAGTAGTTTCAGAATAGAATAATTATAAAAACCCCTTTAGATTAATAATTTGCTATCAATAAAGTGCACTGTTCGTGATCTCTTGTCTATGTGGGTTCGACCCTTGCTTCCAATACTATTCTATAATAGTCTTGTCCACTTGCAAGGAAAAAGATTAAATAAAACATCGATCAGTTGCATAGGACCACCTCTTACACATTTCATCAATCGCTTATCAATGTTGTTCATATATCATATAATTCTTTCTTTCCATATATCAAAGTGATCTTCATAAAAAAATAGGTACTTGAGTAACATTGTTTGATTGAAAAGTTTTTGTAGTTGCCATGATCGAACTTTCAAGTTTTTGAACTTGGAAAATAATAATTTTCAAAAAGTGTGGCTCTGATACCAATTGTAAGTCCAGTTTGCAACAAATAAGGTTAGAGGGGAATGAATATACTTTTTAAAACTTGGAGGGTTGTTTTTGAAATCTTCAAAAGTTACAGCGGAAAATACAACTTTTGTCCATCAACTGATATAATGTCAGCCGGTTGAAGAGTTTGTGAGTTCCTTAGAAACTGATGTTGTAAGTAGGAAAGATAGCTTTGGTCAGGTGGCTGACATAATTTGAGATGTTTTCAAAAGATCACAAGCTATGAGGAAAGAACTGAAGAAAAAAAAATTCACAAAACAACAAAATGATCAACTGTTGAAACTAACTGACTAACACTTAAGTAGATTAACGTTGTTTAAGTGTTAGGATAGTTTGTATAAGATGATGAATAAAAGACAAAGGAGTTAAAGTGGTTCAAAGTATAAACTGCTATGTCCACTACCAAGTTGGTCAAACTTAGATTTTTGAAGTGTACTAATATTATTAACTATCTAGATGATCACTAATAGATCAGTATACAATAAAGACCGGTGTTTGGGGAGTATGGTTGAAAGTCAATCACACTCGTGAGACAATCAAATGATTCCTTAATGATATGAAAGAAGTAAGGAATATCGAAACAATGATTGTCAAAAACAATAACTAGAAAAGAATAATATTTTATGACTATATAGCTAGAGCTTAATGTTGAGGCACTTCAAGTGAGTATTCTGCTTGAGAGAATATAAATGTTTCAGTATCTTCAATCTTTGCTTCAAATGTCTTTATATAGAAAGCTTTAAGATCCAACCATTGGAGCCAAGATTTGAATTTGAAAACCAATAAATCTGATGAGAGTATCATTTTACAAGATCATAGGGATCTTGTGTGTAGGATATAAGACATGAAATATTATCCTAGCACAAACAAGGAAAGAGTTAGAAATATCATGTTTGAACAAATAGATAAATAATATGTTTTAAATAATTTTCTTTGAATTGTCAGTCGATAGCTATTTTGAAGGAAGTAGGCAGCTGAATAAGTTTATGTTTTAAAAACGTTGAATTCTAAAGTGTTCTAACTTAATGGTTTTAAGTAAATCATGCATAATCCAACACCTAGTTCTCTCAAGGTTAGGCATGTATGGATTCCAAAAGGTTGCTAATCATCAGGACCCAAAAAGAAAATAAAGGGGACCAACTCCTTTGATATTTTCAAGTTTGCTTCATGGCTAGAAATGAAAATGGGAAGGACCTTGATCAGGTATCTTGACATTGGCTGCTCAAGGCACATGACGGGTGATAGAAGTCTTCTTTCCAACATAACAGAAGCAAAAGGACCTCCAGTAATCTTTGGTGACAATGCAACAGAGATTACAATTGGGTATGTGTGAGAACCTCGTTCCGAGACGCCCGCCATCACATGAAGACGATTTGTTTCAAAACATTGAAGAACATGGAATACGCTTGGATCTCATCGTGGACTCTAACAACTGTAATTACAGAGTCACCACCTCCATTTTAAGGTTAAAAAAAGAAAAACCGAAAATACCAAAAATGTAGGTCTGAGGGCTAAGTTACGAGTTAGAAAGGGTTAGACACCCAACTCGCCCTATTGGTCTCATTTGGGTTTTGCTAAGATAACTTGCTTTTGTCGTGTGTAGTTTAGATTTTCATATATATATATATATATATATATATATATATATATATATACACATGTTATTATCTATTTTTTTATTTTATGTACATTTATATACAAATACAACTTTATTTACTATATTATTTACACATAATATTTACAAACCTAAATAATATAATTATTATTTACATTAACTAATTTATAAACTAATTAACGCATTATTTATAAATATTATACTAATATTATTTTATCTATTATTATTAACTATTTAATTAACTACGGGACAAAATAATAAATGGTTACCTACCTCTTGTAATGTGAAATTCTGATCCTGATATATATATATATGCATAGGCTTTAGCTCACTAAATGCTCGTAGTTTCTGGTGTGCTCTCCATGTCGTCTCCTCGAAACAGAAAGTTTTTTTTTTTATCCTTGTTGTTGTATTATCATCATCATCATTGTATCATCATCATTTGTTGTTATTCGGGCAGGGTGACCGCACCTTTTGACTTTTAGATCAGCTCGCCGAGGGCGAGGAATGAGGGGGCTCGCTTTCTCGGGCAAGGGAAGAGGAGCAGGAGGCCGGGGGCCGAAGGCTTAAGGGCTCTCTTGCACAAGGAAAAGGAGGAGGAAGGCTACTGCCTTTGGCTCGCTTGCACAATGGGCAAGGGAGTAGAGAAGAGGAAGAGAGAGAGCTGGGAGCTCTGGGGTGTAGAAATGAGAAGGCTGAGGCCTCCTTATATAGGGAAATATCAGGCCAAGCAATCGGGTGAGCCACAGCTTGGAGAACTTGTACACTTCGCAAAGAAGGCGTGCCATGCAGCTGAGACAACGAAGAAACTGGAGAAGCATAAAAATAATTCGGGGCGCGGCACATGAAGCTTTGGGCGGCGTGCCCCGACTTGTATTTCTTCATAGATTTTGCAATTTTTCAATTTGTCCACCTGTCAAATCATTTTATCATTTGATCATTCTACGCCCCAGGAAAGGCTAACAGACAGTACGTTCATTAGTCCTTTTCATATAACAAGTATATTTTGGACATTTTAGGAAATGGGGGTTACGAAATTTGGATGTCTACAGTATGGCTCGATTGCTAGAGGAATCTTTTTAAACCAAGCATGTTAACAAACCATTGTGAGATCGAAAGGGCGAGTTGGGTGCCTAACCTCTCCTTAACTCGTAACTTAGCCCCCGAACCCATACAATCTGGTTTTTTTTTGTTTTTTTGTTTTTCTCTGTTTAACCGTAAAATAGAGATGACGACTCTAATAATACACCTTTGGGTCCACGACGAGGCCAAACGTATTTTACACGCTTAAGTTTTGAAATAACTCATTTTCATTAGCGGAGCAGGTGCGAAACGGAGATCTCACACTAACTCTAATGACATTAATTTATCGCTTTAATATTTCGACTTTCTTTGAGTGGAACGGGGGTAGTATAAACTTCCCAAAAAGCTCCCAAAACCTAATTAATTAGCCTATTTTCATCACCTTCTCTACCTACCACAACATATATTCTCCATCACCTCTAACACGACATCGATGCCTGCCGCCGTTGCTAGATACATCTATCTCTCTCTAACCCTACTCGAGTGTTAATGATGCTGAACGACTCGTTTAATCATTCAGATGAACGACCCTATGAATCGTATAGGTTTTTCGGAAAAAAAAAAGTATTATAAACTTTTAAATAAAAAGAGACCGAAAATAACTTTTAAAATAAATGAAACCTTTTGGGGGAATTTAACTAGCTTTTTATGTACATAACCCAATTGTATTTGCACATAGCCCACCCTATCCGGTTCAAGGATCATATGATGACAAGTAGAGTTTCATCACCTAATCCACTGCGATATGAGTGTGGCCAATCAATTCAAACTAAACTGCCAAGTGTCATTTCATCAAACAGATAAAATACAACAACAAAAAAAACGGATTTGTTGCTCATCATCTCCACCACCACAATAACGTTTACCACCACCATGAGAGTGGCGGCGTCGGCATTCCACTCTTCACTCTCTTCCTCTCCCAACAAGCCATCTTCTAACTCCTCCGAACAACCACCACACGCCGCCGACCTCCTCTCTAAAAAACCCAAAATCACCACCACCACCCTTCACAACCACCCACTCTACACCCAAACCCAATCAAATCTCTCCCTCCAATTCAAAGAAAAAATCCTATGTCTCGAAATAATTGGCATTGATTCCGGTAAAGCCCTCTCCTCAAACCCATCCCTCCACTCCGCTTCCCTCCATTCCATCCACTCCATCATCTCTTTCCTCCAATCAAAAGGCATCCACCAAAAGGACTTACCGAGAATCCTCGGCATGTGCCCCAAAATTCTAACCTCCGACATAAAATCCGACCTAATCCCCGTTTTCAATTTCCTCTCCCACGAGCTCCATGTCCCAGATCAGAATTTCAGAAGGGTAATCAATAAATGTCCCAGATTGCTTGTTTCCAGTGTCAGAGATCAGCTCAAGCCTGCTCTGTTTTATCTTCAGCGACTTGGGTTTGATAATTTGGATGCTTTGGCTTATCAGGACCCGATATTGTTGGTTTCTAGTGTGGAGAAGACTTTGATTCCCAAACTGAATTGTCTTGTGGGTTTCGGGTTTTCGAAAAAAGATGCTGTGGTGATGGTTTTGAGGTGTCCTTCGCTGTTTACTTTCAGTGTTGAGAATAATTTTCAGCCGAAATTCGATTATTTTGATGTGAGGATGGATGGGAAATTGGAGGAATTGCGAGATTTCCCACAGTATTTTACTTTTAGTTTGGAGAAAAGGATTAAGCCTAGGCACGCCGAGGCGTTAGCCGTTGGAATGAAGGTTCCTTTGCCATTTCTGCTCAAGACCACCGATGACGATTTCAAAGAGTTGTTGATGAGGCAGAGAAATCGATGAACAGAGGTTCCATCATCGATTCCTCTACAAATCCTGCTCAAGACCACCGATGATGATTTCAAAGAGTTGTTGATGAGGCAGAGGAATCGATAAATGGAGGTTCCTTCATCGATTCCTCTACAAATCCCGCTCAAGACCACTGACGATTTCCAAGAGTTGATGATGGGACAGGGGAAACTATGAAAGAGTATTGTATCTGTCTCTCTGTAAATTACTACATTATGGGCATTGTTGCATGTAAATTAAAACAACCCATTTTTTTCTGAGACTACTACAATTTGTGTGTGTGTGTATGTGTTTTCAGACAATGTGAAGTAAGTATTTGATAACTCTATCTGTACTGTAATTTGCTTCTTTTTGATGATCTGATTCATGAAATGTGCCAAGGTCTGTTGCAACTCTTCCTGGATAGAAAATGTACATTTTAAGACTTTAATATTGTGATTTAATAGGTGAAATCTAGTCTAACCGAGCCCTGACCAGGATGAGTTAACCGTATAAAACTAATAAAGTTTAGGAATAATGACATGACCTTTCCATTGATATGATGAATATATTTATAGGGTTACAATACTTGTTACACAAGTTTAACATAAATAGTCTAAATACAAAAGAGATTAGGAAACCTAAATTCAAGTAAATTAGGAAAGTATAAACTAAAGACAATTATAATATATTACAAATATATTATATTCTCTTATATGCTCTCGCAAGATGGATCACCGTTAAAGAGAACAATCTTGAGAAGAATATGCTGACAGTGCGTGAGTTGACAATGAGAGGGAGTGGTCGGCGGCGAGTTGGTGAGAGCTAGGGCTTGCGAGGAGACCTTGGTGTGCTCGAGAAGCGAGCTATTGAGGAAGGGGTCTTCGACGAGCTCGTGAGAGCCTGGATTTGCCATTGAGACCTTGGTTTGTTCGAGAAGCGAGATGTGGAGGGATTGATCTTTGGCAAGTTGGGTCTTCCGAGGAGGGAGAGCTTGTGAGAGCCGAGCTACAGATGGATGAGTCTTCGGCAAGCTGGCGAGAGTTGGGTTTGGCCAAGGAATCCTTGAGGTGCTCGAGGAGGGAGCCATTGAGGGACAAGCGAGTGATGAGAGAGGGGCCTCGGTGAGGTGGTGAGAGCCGGGTTTCCGAGGATGCCGGAGGTGCTCAAGGAGCGAGCTGTTGAGGGAGGACTTCACTGAGTTTGTGAGAGCCGGGTTTGCCGAGGATGCCGGAGGTGCTCAAGGAGCGAGTTGTTGAGGGAGGACTTCACTAAGTTTGTGAGAGCCGTGTTTGCCGAGGAGTCCGTGAGGTGCTCGAGGAGCGAGCTGTTGAGGGAGGGCCTCGGCGAGTTGGTTTGAGTTGGGTTTGCCAAGGAATCCTTGGGATGCATGAGAGCCAAGCAATGAAGGGAGCCGTCAGCGAGCTGGTGAGAGCCGGGTTTACCGAGGAGTCCGTAAGGTGCTTGAGGAGTGAGCTGTGGAGGGAGGACTTCAGCGAGCTGATGAGAGCCGGGTTTGCCGAGGAGTCCATGAAGTGCTCGAAGAGCGAGCTGTTGAGGGAGGACCTCAGCGAGCTGGTTAAAGTTGGGTTTCCCGAGGAATCCTTGCGATGCATGATTGGCAAGCAGTGGAGGGAGGACGTCGGCGAGCTGGTGAGAGCCGAGTTTTTCGAGGAGTCTATAGTTGCTCGATAAGCGAGCTGGTTGAGGGAGGGCCTTAACAAGGTGGTTAAAGTTGGGTTTGCCGAGGAATCCTTGGGATTCTCGAGGATTGAGAAGTTGAGGGAGGGCGTCAGGTGAGAGGGGCCTCGGCGAGCTGGTGAGAGAGGGATTGAATTCGATGGAAGGAAGGTTGGCGGTGGCTGTGGTGGAAGGAGGTTTAAGGTATGAGAAGTTTGGCTGTCAATGGCTGGGAAAGGACGTCGGCGAGCTGGTGAGAGCTTGGTTGGGCGATGTGTCCTTTAGACAGGTGGTTTGTGTATCCATGAGTTGTCGAGGTAAGGGAGGGGTGGCGGCTGTGGACCTGTGGTGAGGTTGACGGCGACTGTGGAAGGAAGTTTGGTTTGGTGGAAGTTTGGTTGACGGCGGCTTAGAAGGGACGTCGACAAGTTGTTCAGAGTTTGGTTTACCGATGTGGCCTTTAGTTGCACGAGGGGGGTGGAGAGGTCTCGACAAGCGGTGTGTATAGCCATGACTTGTCGAGATAAGGGAGGGATGGCGACTGTGGTGAGGTTGGCAACGGCTGTGGAAGGAAGTTTGGTTTCGGTGGAAGTTTGGTTGGCTGTGGAGAGTTGTCGGATCTGAGATTGAGGTTGGTGTTCAGATCTGGGTTGGCAGCGGCTTTGGTGGGAAGAAGGTATATGGAGGCGGAGGGTTGGTTATGATGGGAGGAAGTTTAGGGTTGAGGAAGTTTTGGGTTTGCGGAAGATGGTGGTCGTAGGTTTTAAAAGCGAGACTTTGATACCATGTAGAAACTAATAAGGTTTAGGAATAATGACATCACCCTTCCATTGATATGGTGAACATATTTATAGGGTTACAATACTTGCTACCACCTAGATAGTCTAAATACAAGAGGGATTAGGAAACCTAAATACAAGTAAATTAGGAAAGTATAAACTAAAGATAATTATAATCTATTACAAATATATTATATTCTCTTATATTAACTTTGGAGGAGGCCTTCGAGATCAGCTTAGCTCGTAGACCATCCGCTGTAGGGTTGCTTAAAGAAACGAACTGCATGAGCTTGGCTCGTGATAAAAACTTGTTTCAGATAGAGTTTGTGAGACAATTTAACCAAGCTTAACAAATTTTGAAGCTCGTTAGATTATCAAGTTAGGCTCGATAAGCTCACAAACAAACAAGATTTTCCCGTTTCAAGCTTCTTGAGTTTGGGTGCTCAATAACTAATCGAGCTAAGTCTGAACAGTTTTTCAATGCTGGAAAATGTTATGAAACCAAGTGGGAGCATTCAAGAGTTCGCTAGTCTTGGCTCGTTTTAAGTACCGCTATCCTTTGCCAATTGGCTATAGCTATACTACCACCTGAGAGCAGGTGAGGTTGGAGAAGGGGTGAGGAGGAGATGAAGGAGACAAAGAAGCCAATCATATACATTTCTTTTTTAGGATTTTACATATACAAGCAAAATACAAACAAGAAACCACCACTTTGAGCAATCTATTCGTAAATATATTTCATCACTACTACCAAAGCTATCGCAAAGTAGAATACCGATTTAAGCAAGTATAGGCATGCGTCAGGGCGGGAGGAGGGGGCGGCCCGATTCATTGCTGGAATGGATCATGTTAAAGTAGTAAAATCCAATGCATTCTCTGAAGCTAATTAACTCTGATCAACAAAAGTACTTGATGCTATTCCCTTTACCCCCAATCCTTCAGCATCCTTCATGTACTAGGCATGGAATAACCTCAGATCATGTTTAATTAAGTCCTTGATAAAAAGACATCGTGGGATATGAAAGAAGCCCAGGCATCCTAACAATAACAGAATTAGAAAGAGTGATTATATGATCAGAAGTAATTCAAAGTAATATTACTCGCAGAATCAAAATGAAATTATGGAATGCATTTAGAAGTGATGAAATTCTTTTGAGACTGAGCCTAGTCCATAAAAGAGGCTTGTTTATCTTTTCACTTGAGAAACTACAACATTCTGCATCCATCACCAGCAAAATCCTAACTTTTGGGTGTCAACGGCCTCATAAAGGTGGAGATAGTCTTCTCCCTTTCCATAATGTTAATATAGTTTTTGTACCGTTATGAACGTAGGTGGTAATGATCGCTTGCTTCCACAAGAAAGCCAAAAATATCCGGTTTGAACTCGAATTAAGATGCTTGTTACCAAATAACCCACATGATCATTAGTTTATAATTATAACACACAATAAACTTAGATACAAATTTATAAGGCCATTTTGGTTTGTAAACTGTATCTGGTGTTTTATCATGCCTTGGGTCAACCAAATGACAAGAGTCCGAAAATGGATTCGTGTAGCCAAACCCAAAAAAATTGGGAAAAGGTGATTTGAATTGGGGTCACAACCTAGTGATAGAGCATCCAACAAGAAAACAAATAAATTAAAGAGCTAATTTTACCTGGAGAATTGGAAATGCCTTCTCCGCAACATATTTTTGTGGGAAAGTTGCACCTCTTTGCTGCAATTTATCAGGGTGCAGACACAAACGCGCTTTCTGATAAGCCTTCTTCACATCTGCGCTTTCTTTGAGATTTGAAGAAGGCATCGCGTACCATCCACTATTCGGCCACATAATCTAAATTCAACCCAAGATTAATGCTTATTTAAGTACCACTATCAGCTATATAGAAGAAGTCCCTCTTTTTTCTTTTGTTTCTTTTTTTTGTTGTTGTGGGGGAGGGGTTCCGATTTTATTAACCGACAAAATTGTAATGATACCTCATATTTATCATCAAAAGTCTATAAATTATGAATTTGAAAATGAGGGTAAATATAAAAGAACGAATTTCTTCCATGTTTTACTTTTAAGTTTTAATAAACAGTCTCTTTATTCAAAAGATATGGAATGGTGGTAGTATTAGTTTATGGGACATAACATCTTTACAGAGTTATGATATCTTACATGATGTAGAGTTGAGAGAAGCAACCGGATGTTAGCTTCTTTGCCAGCGGACCACAACCTTACATCTTCATCCAATAATTCCAGTTCCATCTGTGTTTTACAAAAAAGAAGAATTGCTTACGAAAAACTCACCTCAAGGGGGAAATGGGTAGCCAGCAATAAGTACCAAGAACGTTCCAATTTCAAACTGTATTATTGTGTTCCCTAAACCTCAAGCTATAGTTCATGTAGCTAGCTTGGTTCTCGATGTGGTTATTAGTCTTGCTCTGCTTGGGTATTCTGCTCCTCTAAGAAGGGCTTCTTCCGAGCTCGCGTTGTACTTCAGTTAATGTTAATATATAATACATAATCAATGGAAATATAGGCATAACATAATGAAAACGTGGTTATTTCATAGTAGTTTCATATTTTATTTTATTTTTTTCATAGTATTTTCATATATTGAAGAAATAATGGCTCAAGTGAATGCGGCAGGTGGCTAATCAAGATAACATAATCTCAACTTCAGTTTCGTGATTTCTTTAACAAATGCAATTCTCTTTTCAAATGGTTCCTTTGGAGTAATTTAACTTGTACTTTTGTGTGTGTGTTGGGGGTGTGGGAGAAAGGAATAACCACTTTGTCATCAAGAAGATGTTTTCTAATATATTAGCTACATTCGATGCAGATTTCTACCAACTATTATTGAGTTCAAAAGAAGATTTTTTTATTTTTATTTTTCTGATAGGTTAAGATTATAAAACATGCATTGAAAAGAGAAAAATTAAAGTAGTTCTTTTTTTTCCCGTAAAGCTGGCAGAGCCAAATCATTTGGGATAAAAACTGCCCAAATTTCTCACTCTATTCTCTTCCTTTTATGCATAGTTTCGTCTCCATGATTCTTACCAACTCGACAGTATGTTGCTATAGTGAACTGTGAACACATAAACCTTATCATAAATGATTTTATTTTGATGTTGTCATTTCCATAGAATGTTCGTGGTGATACACTGCGATAGACTGCAACCTCAATTTACTTGTTTTATATGTATTCTTATCCATGTGATAAGGTGATTATATGGATAAATCACTATACACAAGATAGATTCTTAAAGTTTTAAAAAAAGTGCTTTTAGTAAGAAAATCTTACATCTCTTTCCAATTGTGGAATTTCCTCTTCTGTTGCAAACTCCTTTGGTTTCTTATGCTGCAAAAGAAGTAAGAGGAGGCACAAAGTTACATTCTATGCTGGAAATCATATCACACAATAGAAAAACATAAAAATATCCTCATTATGAACTTGCAGGGCTATGCTTTAAGAGCATATAGTTCAAAACCATCGGAGAGATGATCTATATATCCGTAAGAGTGTGGAAATGGCAGTACAAGATGAATCCATGCCATGGAACTTTTTCATGCAATTTGGTGAGATCAATTTTCAGTAACAGTAGATGTTGATCCTCATACCGCAAGTTAACCATCTCCACAACAGAACTTCCATCTCTTTCCCTAGCCAAAAGTATAGATTTACTAAAAAACACAATCTTCTTTTTTCCATAAATAATATTTACTTGCAAAGGCATAAAATTGAGTTCATTGTCTAAAAGAGTTTAGAAGCTTCTAATGGACTTGTCTTGCGCAAAATAAATCTAAGTGTTCAAGTAATAGCTCCAAATCCGATGTATTTTGTTCTGGCATTAACCGATGGAATAAGATTATAATTTGTTACAGAAAGACAAATATTCAGTAAAATTCTGAACTCATTCAACTCACGATAAACATGAGAGACCAAGAGAGAGAGAGAGAGTGAGAGGGCCGGTCACCCATTGATATGTTGGGAGGGTCTTCAAGAAATGCAGAAAAGAAGATCTAAATAGAACATAACTGCAAGTTAGACAACCTAGATCGAAGGAGGTTGCAACTTAGACGATAAGTAAGAACGAAAGCCTTGAGACAGTCATAGTTTGTATCACCTAAAACAAACAGGATTTTAGCAGGTATTCCCGATAAGACGATGTTTAGGAGATGTGGGTGTAATGGATGAGTTGTATCTTATAGGAAGTCGTTAAGGGTGTAACAAAAACCTGATTCAATTTGGTAAGCATCAAAAACAGAACACATTGGTTTCAGCAGATGCTGTGAAGCATAGATCAAACCCCAAATCCAGCAGGCATTAGTAAATTTAATAAAATCTTTCACTAAAAGAAACTTACGAGGAAGAACGTTAACCGGTGCAAAATGGTTTCCAGTGAAATGAAAGTGAAATTATTAACCTTACACGCCAGTAAATATGTGATTACTTTATGCAGTTTGGACCTGAGAGCGTTGAGAGGACATGTCCCTTGAATGAGAGCACTGGAATGGATGTGGTGTAACAGTTCTCATGCTGAAGGTAGAAGCCAGTTAGGCAGGCGCCAAGGGGATTATTACTCAGAACATCCGAACAACAAGGCAGCCATAAGGTGAGGACTCTCTTACTTTGGTTTCCTAAGAGGCTCCAGAAGAGAAAAGGAGAGACAGAAGTAGGTTCTATTACTCCGCAGGGACCGAGAGACTTCTATTCCTGAGCAGGGACCGAGCAATGTTTTGATAATTCAAGAGAAGTCACTATGAGAGAACAGGCAGGTTATTATCAAGATGGGTGTATCATGAGGAATTTTGGTGATGTTTGCAATTAAGGCATCCTAATAGGCTCATGGATTCCAACATTCATATCCAATCAGATTGATTGGGCACTTGCAATCTAGTTCAATAGTTAAGCGCTTTGACAAGAGGAAAAACCCACTGTCAAACTCTTTAACAACTTGAAAAAACCTGAAGCTCTGCCCTCGTCTCTATCTTCACAAATTGGGGCCATCAGTCTTGCTCATGCCTATGTTGGCAAAGTTTCTACCTTCTACTCATTCTCAAAGGTGTAAAACCAGAAATTTGAGAAGTTTCGAGAATTCAATTGAAGCTACTTTGGTAGAAATCATAGTTACCAATTGAAGCTACTTTGGTAGAAATCATGGTTACCAATTTGTTGTTTCATATTCTTTAGTAAATGCATAGAAGGGTAATAATTATTTCTTAATCAACATGATCAAAGAATTTTCCGCATCACAAATTTACCAAGTGGTATTGCGTTGATCCACAACCGCCTATTTGCCCTTCAACATGATTCGCGGTGAGCCTTTCTGCAGAATTTGAACCAAAATAAGGGAAACAGAAAACTGAGTATCCTCTTTATAGAAGTATAACTTCTCACAAGTCAACGCTTGTTCGAAGGAGAAGGAAGTGTCAAACACATCACCTACCTGCCGTAGGATCTTCCTCTTGCTCATGTTTTTCCGTACTCCAATCTTTCTTAGGACTAGGTGCTCGATACTTTTCCTTCGCCCAAGCAATTGCTTCATCAATTCCAAGAGCTTCTTCACCAGTCTCTTCCCAGCTGTCAAGATTAATCTCAATTACATAGGAGCTCATAACTTCATCATCATCTTCTTGCTCCATGCTTTGTTCTGGATTTTCTTGGTCCACAATTCTGCTGGCTTCAGTCTCGTGGTCATGAAAAAGTGAGGATACAACAGATGATGCGGAATTGAGTGGCAGATCATCTACAGACACTTTCACATGTCGATATGAATTGGGTTCGTGACTGATGGTTTCTGGGGATGTGACCTTTCTCGAGCATCCAGAATGAGAGGCTCTGAAGTTCTCACGTTGTTCACTTTCTGAAAATTGGTTTTCAAAGTAGGAGGAATGCATGGATTGAAAATCTGGCATCACCTCTGCCATTGGTCGCACCTCATGCATCATTGCTGATGAGTTCCATTTAGACGAGACATTTATTGGCCTTGAGAAAATAGAACAAACAAAAGAGTTCATTATCTTCTTTGTTTATATTCCAAAGAAAAGAGAAACAAAAAACAAAACTATATACAAAGAACAAGAAATTTGCAGAAGCATTTATTATTTCTTAAGTGCTCTATCAAGCATCAAGTTTATGGTTTCGTTGAAATATTCAGCTGAATTATGAATTATTTGGCAACAATTTCATCCTACCCAGAATCTTCTGCACTAAGATCAGTATGCCATGATCTGATCAGCTAGAGCCAACCAAGCTGGATAGGGTGGCTCCAAGCTATCCACTACATAAGCACAACAATGGTGAATCCAGGATTTGAGTGAGTGGGCCAAATTTTAAATCACTAAAAAAGAATTAGAACAATAATATTAATAATAACACTACTTCGTCCGTTCAAATTGATTTTTTTTTCTTAAACTAAAGAAGTTGACTTTTAGGTCAGTTTGGTAATGTCGCTAGTATCCATACCAGAACATCCCTCCCGAGTGTACATTGAAAGAATGATGGATAGCAAATGTGAATTTAGAAACTTAAAAATGGACACTCATTTTGATATAAAAAGATATCACTCAATTTGGGACCTATGAGTAATATTTAATGGTGAGATACATTTGAAAAGAAATTAATCGAATTTTTGTACATGCCACACTACCAAAGCGTCCAATAATAATACAATACATTGACACTTCAAAAGTCTTTTCTTTTCTTTTACTTTAAGCATAAGACTAATCTCCACTTGGGATACCATTGTTCTAGAGGTAGACGTCAAGCCTCAGAGAGTCAACCCTTGGGTTAAAAGTTTTTCAAATTATTATGTAAATTTTCCTCCATAATTTTGCAATAATAAGTCCATCCAGAGCAAATAATAACAATAATAATAATAAGAAGAAGAAGAAAAAATAAATAAATAGAATTCTTTTATCTAATCCCCATATAGTTTTCCCTCAATTCAAAGCGTCCAAGGAGTCGATATGAAACATTAGCTTAAACAAGAAAGGGTAAATTTGCAATTAATACAAAAGATAGTGGCATATATTGTAATTCAGGTAAATCAGTTGGTAACACTAACAGTTACCTGAGCTTTGAAGCAAAGAAAGAGACGTCGTCGTCCGCAACCGCCGATCGGAACGGACTCAAATCCTCCGAACTCAAAACAGACGATGAGTTCGACTTGGACTTAGAATTCGAATTCGAAATCGAATTCGTGTAAGACTGAGATCTCGACTTCGATCTCCAAAGATCACCAAAAATATCACCGTAAAACTCCTCTTCGTTGTACTTCCGGCAACTTCTATTCGACGGAATCCTGAACTCCGGCAAGTTCCTTACATTCCTCTCTGGAGCCACATTCTTCCTTGGCTGCTGAAAAATCTCTTCGTAAGAGAAAGTTGGCCGAATGAAGTCGTCGGTAGAGAATCGGCGGGAAAGGACACTGCGAGGTGGCCCACCGAAGACGTCGTTGAAATCTTCGGGGTCCAGGGTTTCAGTATCGGAAAAGACGTTACGACGAGATGTATCTTCGGTGGAGTTTCGTCGGAGGGTAGCTGGTATGGTTGACGGCATTCCCATTCTCATCCTCCATGATTCGTCCATTCTAGGAAGCTCCTGCCGGTTCGACAACTGCAGACAATAAGGTATGTGGGACGATCAAGTGTGTTTGTATGTATAGACGGAGATATACTCCTGTAATGATCATCCTCGTCACGCTTGCTTACCTGTAAAGTTTGTTTGGGAACCTCAAAGATATTCGTTAAGAGTCTTTCGTGCTCATTCAATCTAGTTTGTTAAGAGTCTTTCGTGCTCATTCAATAAATCATGTCTATTCATCATTTAATCTTAGTCTTAAATGATTTACTTTAAACAAAAATAGTAATATCGGGTGGATCCATATTTCTAAATTGGTAACCACTACGGTTCATTATTTTTTTTAAATCGAAAGAAGATAGTTTTGAGGACAAAAAGACTGTTATAACTTAAATGAATCGAAGACGCATTACGGATCACTCACTCAGTGTATCATGTTGCATCAATTTTCACACCGCGATATATCAATTTAAATTACCTAATCCAATTTCACACAACGCTGCACCAAATTTATATACTACGATGCATCAATTTAAATTAAATAATCCAATTTATATATCGTGTTGCACCAAGTCAAGCACTCAGTTGATGTATCTGTGAGAACCCCGTTTAACGATCCCCTCGTGTGAAAGCGAGTCGCTTAGAAACGTCAGAGCGCGTGGAATGCGATCGGTCTTGTTGTGGACTCTAAAATGTGTATGTACAGAGTCGTCACCTCTATTTTAAGGTTAAATAGAGAAAAATCAATTACTCCAGAAAATATGTAGGTTCGGAGGTTAGATTACGAGTTATGAAAGGGTTAGGCACTCAACTCGTCATTTCGGTCTCATTTAGTGTTTAAAATAAATTAACTTGCTTTTAAAAGTATATAGTCCAAAAAAGGTATTTATTTTACATATATATATATATATATATATATATATATATATATATATATATATATACATTGTGTGCATATATTGATGGGGCAAGACAAATAAATTTGTACTTACCTCTTGAATTGTAAATGTCTGACACGGTATATACGCCTGGGCTTAGCCCACAAGACACTCGAAGATTCTGATTGTGCTTCCTCTATCTTTCCGAGAGAGGGAATCTTTTTATGAGTATGATATGGGTATGAGATCGGCCTGCCCGGGGGAGGACAAAGGCTGAATCTTTGAATGCCTCGTTACGGGGTGCAAAGCGAAGAGGCTTTCTTCTTCATCGACAGAGGAGGCTTCGAAAGGGCAATATGCGTATTGATCGTGTATCAGATGAGTGTTGATGGTCTGTTGATAGTGTCTTGTGTTGTTTCTCATTTGTATCATGATTTACATCTGTTCATACATTATATTAGGTTCTATGCTTAGTGACTAATTGGACTGCGTATCAATTAGCGTGGCAACTATGTATAGAACTTTGTCATAGAATACTTTTTATAGGCTTCACAAGTTCAGCGGAAGACTTCAGCAGGCTTCACCGGAAAACTTTTTTCAGCATCCAGCGGCAGAACTTGTCTGCACCTATTCAAGCATGACGTGTCCAGTCACCAAGCTTTAGTGGATTAATTAAATTCAACCTTTATCAATTTAAATTTAATTTAAACAAATCCTTCATCAAAACTTGACTTCTCAGACACGCCTGTCCAGCTTTCCGAAAAGCTTGAAAACTTTCGCTCTCGAAAAGTGACAGCAGTGAACGATCCGACACTCCGCATCGTACCAACTATTGCAGGTCTGCAACTCTGATTGCTCACCTATCAGTTGCTGCAACAACTCTGCACCACTCTCTACTCTGTATCAGTGAAGACGAATTCAACAAAGTCAGCTCCATGCATTTAATGCATTCAAACTAATAGAGTTGTTACTCTTCGTCTTCTCCAAACGGTTTCAAGAATGCCCATCTATAAATATTGCTATTAAAAGACTGAAGAAAACAATGCTCTGAATCTCTCCAACAACATAAAGTCTTATATACTCAGTGCATTCAAGAGATCTTAAACTGATCAACGAAGTCCTCAACAACAACAAGAAGATCTGCATCAACACTTTATCTTTTGCTTCTTATTGTTGTTTCTTTAACTATTCTTCTGCACAATTGAATATTCTATTTATACAGATATTCAATTCCCAAACCCCAAAACACAAGTCAAATATTTTGTACACGATCCATTAGAACTCTTTGTAATAGAACTAGTGGAAAATATAGTGCACATTTAAATCCAAGGCTGACTGCCTTGGTGGTGGACGTAGCACTTTTACAGTGTGAACCATCTCAAAATACTTGTGTTCTTTCATTATTGTTGTTTACTGCTTTACTGTTTCATATCTCTTTACTTATCGCTTCAATTGCAGACTTGAGTATTCAATCTTTTCAATAGATTAGAAGTGCTTGTTTTAGGAATTTATACTAAAAGTTTTAAGTGTCTAATAAGCTATTCAACCCCCCCCCCTTCTAACTTATTATTGTGCCCTTTGGGACTAACATCTTGTGTTGTGTGAAATGGGGGAGCCGAAGCCTTCTATTTATAGGGGAAAGATAGTCGATTAAACGATGGCGTCTTTTCAATTCATTATATGGCGCGCCAGGTGGAGGCTTGGGAGCGAGACAGCAGAAGAATGCACGAGGCGGCGAAAAAAACGACAACGTTTAAGCTGCCTGGAGGAGACAAGAGCATGGAGCGGCTCCCATGCAAGGGGAGTGGCTCCCAGGTAGGGGTGTGCACGGGCCCTAAGCCCGCGGACATTAGTAATGCCCAATATAGGCCTATATGTCAGCGGGCATCATTTTAAAAAGCCCAAGATCAGACAAGCCCACTGCATCAATGAACGGCACCGAATCCGCACCAAGGCACGGGCTTAAATGGGCTCTCCGATTGATTTTCATGTTTTTAAAATTACACATAATTTTAAAAGTCTTGGCAGCTGAACCTGAACCATAACACCTACTCACCTAGTTCCTCCAAATCCAAACTGTGACTATACACAAAAATTACATTATGTATTATGTAATTATATAATAGACTAATAGAGCCGAAGGAACGAACGTAGGCAGGTAGAGCTATCGAAGGAACGAAGGAAGGCAGGTAGCAGTCGATTTGTTTTAAGTTTTACTGTTTTAGGGTTTCAAAGTTTTACTTTGCCTTTTGTTTGAGGTTTGGCTATTTGTATTGGTAATTTGGTATATCACTTAATCACTATATAATAATATAATATTATAATTGACTAGTCACTATATAATAATATAATTAACGAAGGTAGGCATGTAGCAGTAACAAAGGTTCTTTTTTGTTACTGTAATGATACAATTAATTAATTATAATATATTTATAATTTTAAAACATAATGTGATGATGGGCCGGGCTGGGCTTAGATGGGCATTAGAACTTGAAGGCCCGGGTGTGTCCGAGCCCGCGGGCATCTAACATCTCTAAAGCCTGACTATGTATCGCCCACGGGCACAGTACGCCCGGGCATCACAACAAGCTATACGGGCCCATGGGCTGGGCTGCTCACCCCTATTCCCAGGCATGGGGAGCGGCTCCATAAGGTATTTCATGGCCAAAAATATATTTTCAGTTAGGGCCTTGATCAAGTTTGTATGTATCATTTAACTTCCGTTAAATCCAGTTAACTGAAACACTAATGGAAAGTCATATTTATAAGTCTAATAAATTTATAAAAATATCTGTTATCATTATTATAGGATATTATATGACAGGGGTACGAAATTGAGGTGTCTACAGTGCCCCTCAACGACGGAGTCTGCAAGTGAACGCAAATTCATATGTAGACGATATAGACTCCCGATTTCGGGACATGCATCACAAGAAATATATTGTTTTTATATATATATATATATAATGAGCTTTAAAACATGTGCAATGCAAGTCGGTGTTCAGTGGAATTTCTCCTCCTCTCCTCCTATTTTTTTTATGGTTTTTATGAATTGAAAGACATTATCAACTGAAAATTAAATATGAAAAATAAAGACATCATCAACAGGAAATTTAAATCTGAAATTTCAAGACATCATCGACATGAATTTAAAGTATGGAAAAGATATCATCAACAGGAATTTAAAGTATGGAAAAGACATCATCGACAGAAATTTAAAGTATGAAAAAGCCATCATCGACAGGAATTTAAAGTATGGAAAAGGCATCATTGACAGGAATTTAAAGTATGAAAAAGGCATCATCGACAAAAATTTAAAGTATGAAAAAGGCATCATCGATAGGAATTTAAAGTATGGAAAATGCATCATCGACAGGAATTTAAAGTATGGAAAATGCATCATCGACGGGAATTTAAAATATGGAAAAGACATCATCGACAGGAATTTAAAGTATGGAAAAGGCATCATCGACAAAAAATTAAATTATGGAAAATGCATTATATCGACAGGAATTTAAAGTATGAAAAAGGCATCATCGACAGAAATTTAAAGTATGGAAAAGACATCATTGACAGAAATTTAAAGTATGGAAAAGGCATTATTCACGGAAATTTAAATATGAAATTTAAAAGAGACATGTATTGAAAGAGCAATATAAATTGAAAAGAGTATATGAATTGAAAGAGTACATGTATTATTGAAAAACATATGTATTGAAAAGAGTATATGAATGGAAAAAGCCTATGCATTGAAAATAGCATATGAATGGAAAAGGCATATGTATTGAAAAGCATATTGCAAAGATATGCATATGACAAGTGTGTATGGACAAACATGAGTATTGAAAAGCATGTTGCAAAGATATGCATATGACAAGTATGCATGGGCAAACCTATGTATGATGATAAGTATGTATGGAAAAACATGTATGAAAAGCATGTATAAAAAGCATGTATGTATGACAGTATGTATCATTTATGACAAAGTATGTGGTGTGTGAAAATTATGTGTGAGATGCATGCAAATATTTAAAATGCAATGCAATCAATTTGTGATTGTTATTTCTTGGTGTCAACGCAGGGTAGGATGTTGTATTGTTGGGCGAGGATCGCCCGTAGTTAACTTTGTTGACGGTGGTCAACTTCCGTTAAGTTCAAATTTGTCTAGGGGACAATTTGTAAAAGGGGCATCCATGGGATTTATGTGTAAAAAGTTGCAAACCTTAAGGGGAAGGAAGGAAAAATTCATTCCCTTTTATGCGCCTAAGGCAGTAGCAGCAGCCTTTGTTGCCGTTGCTTCGTGTTTTCCTTTCTCACTCAAATTTCTTCCATTTTGGCTCTTTTTTTTGCCTAAATTGTTTGCATTTGTTTGTATAATGACATCTTCCTCAAGATCTAGCAAGGGAAAAGGTCGTGCATCTTCTAAATCGAGCAAAAATGCCCGAGATGAGAAAGCACTAAATAGGAACAAAGTCCGATATCATTTTTCTACCGATGATTGGGAGGATATTCACAGAGATCCATACTCCCACATGTCAAATTTGACTCTTTCGGTAAGCATTTTCTTTGATTTTGTTGGAAATCAAATGCTTAGATTTTTGTATTTTTAAATTTTGAATTTTGAAATTCAAATGTATTATTTGTATCTTGTTCGGTATCCTGTTATTATGTAATGGGAGCGCTGGGAAACTTCCCTAGCTTCTTAAGTATTCAAGAGGTGTTGCGAGAGTATTGATGGGACACCACCCACCCATACTTTTCATTTCACTTGGAGAGAGGCGACCATGACACTAGCTGATTTTGCCGCTATTACTAGTGTTCCTATTGGGTAAGGCATATGTCTGGCGCCTGATTTGGAGCTCAGGCTCGTAGTGACGAGGTTCATGATTTGTTGGGCTTTGAGCCCGTATATAAGAGTAGTGATGAGATACGTGTTCCTAGCGTAAGGGATTGGCTCGGGCGAATGCCCATTATGTTAATGATGCCGATGATATGACTGTGAAGTGAGTCGCCCGAACATTTCTGCTCTACTTTCTAGGCTCTACTCTATTCGTAAATGATTCTTATACTTTGCGCATATCTTTACTGAGTTGTCTCTGAGACTTGTATCAGGTCTCGAAGTATGATTGGGGACATGCTGGCCTAGCCGAGTTATATTTCTTCATGGATCAGGCTTGTCGTAATGAGATGACTAACCTGACTGGTTTTGCCATTGCTTGGGAGGTAAATACCTTTATTGCATTTTGTTATCTATGTATTTGTATTTGTATGTATATTTTTCAAGCACTTTGCTAAGGTAAATCTTGTTGGTAGGTATGGTTTTATTCTGTGTTCGGGCGGATGCCTTTTCGATGCAAAGTGCTACCTCGGGCTCTTCTTTATTTGTTAAGGTATAATGATCCAAATAGGATTCATTTTCAACAGGAAACCCCTTTTGAAGTGGGTGTCCTGCAGACCTTCTTGGCTCGAAGTCCGTATGGAGTCAATGAATTTTTATCTTTGGAGTGGGCTCACTGGTGTGTATCAGGTTGTAGTGGAAGCTAACCGCTATCGTATTTTAATGCGATTTGTACTATGTGATTCCATGTATTTAGGGGATCGAGTGCATAGACAACATTCGCTTCTCCGATCACCCCTTGTGGCACCTTTACCTCTTCCACTAGGGATGCTTACCCCGGAGAGTATGCCTCATCAGTATGAGTACTTGGCACAATATGTTGTTCCTATCAGTGCTTATCCATGTATGTCATATTATGACTTTGTTAGGAGGATATTGCATCCTATGCCCTCTAGGTAGACTTATGATGCAGCCGGGCCTTCGTATTCTACAACCACAGACCCGTTGGATTTCTGTACTTCGCGTGCAATTTCAGCGAGCGTGATTCATGTCCGTGGTGGATAGCCTATCCAGGAAGCTCTATCAGATGAAGAGATTCCTACTCCTTGCCTGCTCCCAGAGGGTGTGCACTCGGTAAAAACTATGTTTTTTTTTAATCTTATATTCATCATTGTATTTGTTTTGTATTTTATTTGTATTTGAGATGTATTCTTTTTGTGCGGTTTCAGGTGAACGCGCAGTCATATCTTCAGTTATTGAAGAATTTATTTAATGTATCTCGACGGTACCGCAAAGCAAAGAAGACACTTTCGTGTCGGGGCAATGATGCAGTTGGCAATATACGTCACATGGACGATGATGATCCAACTGGTAATCCGGGCTCGAAAGGCCCTCGGGTTATGGGTGCTAGGCCCAGCAATCCTGGTCCATGAGCTGTGGGAGTGCAGAGGAGTGTGTCGACACGTGCACACTGATGTATTTTATGTATTAATTTGTATTAATTATATGTATGTGTACTTTTAAATGTTTTAGCGACGTACAATTATATGCGATGCACTATTATTTGAAAGGGCTAAATGTTTTACAATGTGTAATTAATTCAAAAGAATATAAATATTAGCGATGCATGATTAATTCAAAAGAATCAAAATGAATGAGTGATGCATAATCAATTCAAAAGCATCAAAATATTAGTGACGTATAACTAATTCAAATGTCAGCGATGCATGATCATGTCAAAAGAAATAAACATCAAAGATGCATTATTTAACTTAAAAGTTGCATAATTCATGTTATCATAGATATGAAATTTAACTCAAAAGAATTAAATGTTGTAGATGTATAAATCATGTAAAAAGGGTTAAAATCTCATCGATGCATAATTTAACTCAAAGGAATTCAATGCTGCATAAATCATGATATGGGAAACTGATCGATGTATTTTATACGTCGATTTTATATACTTCTATGACTTAAATTATGCTATTTCACGAGTCTTTTGAGTACTAATATATGTTTTCGGTGAGTTTTGTAAGTTTCGGATTATTGTGAAAATACGCGAAACTCCGTGGTTTTAAGTGCAAATTACAAGGAAGAGAAAAAATTGAAGAAAAATAAAGATCAAGACAACGGACACCTTGCGGACGCAAGGTGCCTCGCACTGCGACCGCAAGGTAGGCAGTAAGCGTCGGCCAAGAATCAAAAGAAATCAAAGCCACCCACACGGAGACCTTGCGACGCAGGTATCCAAAGACCTTGCGACCGCAAGGTAGGCAGGCGTATGCGACCTTTTCGGATTTTCACACGCTCATTCGATCCAATCACAACTCCCGAGTATATATAGAAGTCGGATGCCGAGCCTAAGCATAAGGAGGACGGTGGAAGCTCTCTTTACATAGATTTTAGGTAGTTTTAGATTGTATAACATAGTTAGGTTTTGTAATTTCAAGTATTGAAGATCAAATCATGTCTCCCATCATCTCCATGTGCTGTTCATCGTCTATGATGAACTAAATCATCCCTAATCTAGGAGGTGGGAGGTAACTTGTATCGAATTTATGTTTTGATTCATATATATATGTCTATTCAATGCTTGTTGATTGTGTTGTTTATCAATCCCTATATTATTTTGCTTTGAACAAATGAATGTAATCGCAAATAATAAAGGCTTAGAGGTGCGGATAACTGCATGACCAAGTGCATATGTCGTAATCGGCTCACCAACACAATAAATTGGACCTATCGATGCACGAGAGTGATAAGTTAGGACCGTGTTCTTACATGATCTAGGTGACAGATAGATCATAAATCTAGGTGACAACTAGATTGATAGTTCCTCGTGCTTAGGATATGGAATGGGTGAATTTTATGGGATGGAGGTGAACCAATTGTTCAACGAGACTATATCTATTTTTAGTGAACGAACCCAAGACATTGAATGACATTATTATGAATTGAACATAAAGGAGATATAAGTGAAACCCGTAATCCTAGATTTCCACTCACCATAAGATCTTCATATCTGTTATTACTTGCCTAATTAGTTAAACATCTATAACTAGTAGATTAGAGTAGAATTAAACAATAAAAACCCCCTTAGGTTAATAATTTGCTATCTATAATCGCACTGTTCGTGATCACTTGTCTCTGTGGGTTCGACCCTTGCTTCCGAGTCTATTCTATAATAGTCTTGTCCACTTGCAAGGAAATAGATAAAATAAAACATCGATCAAGTTTTTGGCGTGTCGGGACAAGCTAGTTCACGTAGTTAGTTTGTAGGTAGCGTAGTTTTTAATTTAATTTAGTTTTTAGTTTAATTTTCTGTTTTTATAAAAATAAAAAATACAAAAAGATTTTATTTTATTTTATTTTAATAGTTAGTTGTTTTTAAATTGCTTTAAATTATTTTTATGCACGGTCGTAGATCTTTAAATCCTGAATTGGTAGACTTAGATCAAGATATAAATATTGTTAAAAGATACCAAAATATTTTGAAAATCTAGCTTTCGAGCCCGATAATCAAGACCAATTGAATCAGAGGATCCTCTGGTTGATCCTACAATGGAAGAAAATAACAATATTCGTAATCCTCGAAAACCTAGTTGACCTACCAATAGGAATCAAAGACAAGAAGAGCCCGCAAGAAGAAATATGGAAGTAGTTGTAAATCAAAGAACTATTAATGACTTTAGTAGACCTTCATTAAATGTGGTGACATCATGTCTAGTCTTGCCAGATGATGTTAGGAATTTTGAGTTAAAAGGACATTATTTTAATGTCATACCATATTTTCATGGGATGCCCCATGAAGATCTGTCCGTTTCTTAAGAGAATATGAATACATGATGAGTACTTTTCCTTTAGGAGGGTTGATGAAGATCAAATTAAAATGAAATATTTTCCCATGCATTAAAAAGAATTGGCAAAGAGATGGTTTATGAACCTAACACCAAATAGTGTTTATACTTGGGCACAATTATATGATTTGTTTATGAGCAAATTTTACAAACATGCATCTCTTACAGAGTATAGAAAACAAATCATGTCATTCCAAAATGAACCAGGTGAAACATTCCATGAGTCATGGGATAGATTTAAAAATCTGCTTATTATGTGTCCTCATCATAATTTGGCTCAACATGTGTTAGTGCTTCAATTTTATCATGGTCTTTCGCCAGGTTTACAAACTATGGTTGATAGTGCAGTGGTGGTTCTATTAATAGAATGACACGTAAGCACTAGAAGAATTATTTGAGATGCTAAGTATTAATTCCCAACATGAAAAGTGCTAGAGGTAAAAATAGGAGCCTATATCAATTGCAAGATAATTCAAATACACAAGCTCAATTTGAAAATTGGCAAACTCAAGAAGCATGTGCTCTATGTGGATTATATTCTCATGCTACTAATTTTTGTCCGTCAAGTGCTATGTATTCGAACAGCTAATGCTATGAATATGTATCCTCAAAGGCCAAGGAATGATCCCTATTCAAATACATATAATCTGGTTGGAGGAATCATCCTAACTTTTCTTGGGGAGGAAATAAGCCTTTGCAACCTCAACAATTCCAACCTCAACCACCACAACCTCCACAGCTTGCCAAATCAAAATCGGTTGAGAATTGAAGAAGTTCCCAAGCAAGAAGTAGCTAGTAAAGGTCAAGCAAGCTTTGATGAAGTACATGCTTGAAGAAATTGAAAATCAAGAAACATATTGAAAGTTCAAGCAAATAAAAGAGAAGAAGGGAAGTTCCTAGTCAAACCGAGCAAGCTAAGTCAATCACCGCTTGCGAAGTGGTAAGGTGATAGGTGAAGAGGTAAGTGATTCCGATCCTTCTTCCAATATGCATGCTACAGTAGAAAATTCAAAAAAGTAAAAAGAAAGAAATCGAAAAAGATAGTGATAGTAATAAAGAGATTAATGATTTAAGTAATCAAGAGGTAGAAAAAGAAAAAGAAGTAGAAGTAGAGTTAGAGGTTCCAAATAAGGAACAAGAAAAAGAAAAAGAAATTCAAAATAAAGATAATACAATGAAGTAGAAAAAGATTTAGATCAAGAAGAAGAGGAACCTTATGTGGCTCCACCACCATATGTTCCTCCAATTCCGCTTCCAAGAAGACTTATGAAAAACCGAATGGACAAACAATTCACGGAAATTTATAATATGTTATCCAAAGTAAATGTTAATTTACCTTTGCTTAATGTTATTAAAAATATTCCAGCTTATGCAAAGTTTTTCAAAGATCTTCACTCTAAGAAACACAAGTTTGAAAACAACGAAAAGATTGTTGTTTCGAAAACGTCGGCCTGCTTACAACCCGAATTACCACCTAAGTTGAAAGACCCTGTAGCTTTAATATCCAAGTCCTTGGGAAGCTCTAAAAGATGAAAGCAATGCTAGATTTAGGAGCAAGTATTAACTTGATGCCTTTCGCTGTCTATAAACAATTAGGTTTAGGAGAACTAAAACCCACTAATATGCAATTAATTAGCTGATCGTCGCTTAAATATCCTTTGGGTATAGTGGAAGATATCCTAGTTCAAAGTTGATAAATTAATCATACCAAGAGACTTTGTGGTTCTAGAGATGGAAAGGAAGATATGCACTAATAATGAAGTCCCAATATTGTTAGGCACCATTTATGGCAACCGCTAATACAATGATTAATGTGAAAAATGGTAAACTCACAATGTCGGCCCTAGGTGAAAAGTTGAAATTTCCGTGTTTGATGCTATGAATAGACCTAGTGACATGAGTGCCTGTTTTCAATAGATGAGATTGAGAAATTATCAACCGAAACTTTTGAAGAAGAGGAAGATTATGAGAGAGATAGATTTATTGTCTATGATGATAGCCCTATCCCTCCCATAAAAATTGACATTGAGGAAATTGAAAGAGAAATAGAAGAAGAAGAAAGATTAGAAAAAGAAAAGCTAGAAGCTAGTAAAAAGATAGAAGAAAAAGAAATAAAGATAAAATCAAAAAAATAATTCTGATGAAAAAGTAGTAGAAGAAAGTCATGAAATCAAAGATGATGAAGTAGAGATTCTAAAATCTCTCTTTGAAGAAATTGAGATAAAAGATATTGAGGAAGAAAAGCAAGAAGAGAATAATGAGGCTAAAATAAAAGAAACAATTAAAGCAGAAAATTCTGAAATTTATGCCTTCCATTAATTCTCCCAAAGTCGAAGAATTAAAGCCATTACCATCCCACTTAAAATATGCATTTTTAGGGGAAGGTAACACTTTGCCTGTTATTATAGCAGCCGACTTAACAGAAAAACAAGAAGCAAATTTGTTAAAAGTTTTATGGACACATAGAGAAGCTTTAGGATGGTCCTTAGCTGACCTAAAAGGAATTAGTCCCTCTATGTGCATGCATAAAATACATTTAGAAGAAGGTAGTAAACCTTCTAGAGAAAGACAAAGAAGACTTAACCCACACATGGAAGAAGCTGTTAGGAAAGAAGTTCTTAAGCTCTTAGATGCGGGTATAATTTACCCTATATCGATAGTAAATGGGTTAGTCCTGTTCAAATAGTTCCTAAGAAGTCGAATTATCATGTTAAAAATGATAAAGATGAATTAGTCCCTACAAGGACTATAACGGTTATAGAATGTATCGATTTGCGTAAATTAAATGCAAACTAGGAAAGACCACTTTCTCTTACCATTTATTGACCAAATTTTGAAAGATTAGGTGTCATGAATATTATTGTTTTCTTGATGGTTTTTCCTGGGTATAATCGATCCCTCAAGTTGCATGAAGACCAAGAGAAACAACCTTTACATGTCCCTTTGGTACTTTGCTTTAGGAGAATGCCTTTTGGGTTGTGTAATGACCAGACTACTTTT